>ML777217.1:906913-951636 GCA_009831015.1 Picea engelmannii | reverse complement strand
TCTCATTAAATGGAGGAAACTACCGGCTGAAGATTCCACTTGGGAAGATGAGTCTTTTATACAAAAGAATCCAGAGTTACTCAAGCGTTGTGGACAACACTTGTCTCAAGGGGAGGGGCATGTTAAGCCCTAATATTGGCTCACTACCCCTTAACTGGGGCATATCACATTAGTAATTATATTTTATTTATGTCGGCTTTATTCCATTTGTTGTAATTATACCTCCTAGTCTCCTATATATACCAAGGAGACATTTTCATTTTGAATCATCTTGTACTTGAACATTTATGTGGGGTAAAAGGAGGTTTCCCCCTAGAAGAGGCTTATTATCTGAAATTATATCTTTTTCAAGGCATTGAGTACTTATTCTGAGGTTTTTCTATGCTATATTGATATTTGGTTCTTAACACTTCCTCTCAAAGTGAACAATGCACCCCGCTTTCTCCTTCACTTTTGCTTTTCCCTCCTCATTAGCTTGACCTAGGGATCAAAGGCCAATATTAGATTTCAGATTTATAAGATGAAGGGTGGAGATTAAATCTCCCCTTTACTTAAGTTTCGTAAGTCACTTTATCATTAATGAGTTAATAAAGTCACTTTGAATTTATAACATAAATTTAAGTAAGGGAGGGAGGGGTACTTTTCCCCGTTTAGTGTTAGGTACATCAATAACACTAGAGGACCACTTCTTAAGGTACCAAAACTTAACAATCCCTCTTACCGAGGAAAGTGTTCTTCACCACTCTCATCTTGTCTCTGAAGTAGACTTGCTTTCCCCTTGGAAAATACTTCATGAGAATGTCAACAATCTGATCATCAATAGATATGTACTCAAGATGAATTGCTCCTATTTGAACCCCAATCATGGATGAAGTGGTATTTGATATCTATGTTCTTTGACCTGTCATGAAATACTGTATTCTCAGAGAGATTAATGCAACACTAATTATAAAAGTGAATCACCATAGGCCTCAACTCATGACCAAATAGACCAACCAATAACTTGCAAATCCAAATAGCCTCCGAGCTAGCTTGACTAGATGCTATATGCTTTCCCTCATTAGAACTCAGTGCCACTGACTTCTGTTTCTGGATGAACTAGGAAAACATTGTTGATCCCAACTTGAAACAACACCCTGAAGTGTTCGTCCTGTCAACTGCACATCCTGCCAATTCTGAGTCTATATAGCCAATCAAACTAACCCCATAACCTATGATGTAGTCCAAACCATACTCCACTGACCCTTCTTTGTGTCAGTGTTTCATGGAAACCTGCACAGGAGATCTAGCTAAAGCATGCACAAACAAAAGTTATCAAGAAAAGGAAGAGAGATACAATATGGAAGAATGAGAAAATATATTCACACTACTCCAATGAGTTGATGATTGATACATCGATCACGATCAATATGATACAATTAATGAGTGGAATACACTCATATATAGAAAAAAAATTCCATAATTAAGAAAAGTAATCAAGCAGTTATCTTTCCTTAGGAATGCATGCATGCATAATAGTGATGGTAAAAATAGAAAGTCTAAAATAGAATTAGTCAGTTAACTCCCACTGAACTAGTGTGTCGAAAATAGAAATTTCTCCAACACCCCCCCTGAACATCACTATGGAGTAAAACATGAGTCCCGGCTACTAGGCCATTTTAGGTACTCATGTACAATGCAACTAATGAACACTAAAAAAACGAGGAAAGAGGGAAAACCACGTGGGAACAAAACCCCCCTCAAAAGATAATGTATCAAAAGAAGAAAATGGAAGTTGCTAGGAAACTATGTTCTTCATTGCAAGACAATCCTGCAAATTCTAAAACTTCTGCTCACTGAAAGTCTTCATGAATATGTATAAATATTTATGGATCTGATGAAGTTCTTTGGAAACCTGATGGGCCTTGTACCTCTTGATCCTGTGGACCCATCTGCACTTGAAAATATTCCTTTCTGGTGGAAGTGGAACCGGATTCCAAGTCTGGTTTTGTAGGAGTGAGTCATACTCTTTATGCATGGTTGCTTGCCATAATGGATTTCCCACAACCCTATTGTAGTTCTATGGATCATTAGATTGAACCATATAGCAATGCATGGGCATCGCAAGTTCTGAAGCTAAAAATACATGAAAAGACTCATGCTGAGATCGAGTCCTCCTCGAATACAATAGATTCCCTACAAGGTTTCTTATTGGCTTAAGTGTGGTTTGTGCCTTCTTGGGCATATGTTGAAGCTTCGACGCTGGCTTCTTATCTGGATGTACTACCTGCTTATTTCCATATATAGAATTTGAGTGTATGGAAGCATCTCTGATGTCTGAAATGGATGGAAGCACAAGAGTATATGCATGTTGCACTGGAGGTGCATGCAAAGTACTCTCCTTATGTGTAAGTATAATAGAGGAGTCATCGTCAACAAACTTAGTGATTTTATACAACCTTGACTTGTGATCCACATCACCAATTTCAATAATGGAATTGTCATGCATGTCAATTATTGAAACTGAATCTGATGTAAATTCAACCTTTTTACCTTTCTAAGTGATCTGATAAACTAAGAGAAGATTCATAGAAATCTTTGGAACATGTAGAACATTCTCAAAACTTCCATTGTGGAGTTCCACTCTCCCTTCTCCTACTATTGCTACTGGAGTATCATCCCCCATGAGAATATGGGGTCTTGAGCATGGAATCAAGGAAGAGAAAACTTCCTCTTTCACTTCCATATGATGTGATGCACATAAATCTATAATCCATGAATCATATGAGGAATTAATTTCAACAAGAGCATGATGATTACCTTTCTTAGGAGCAAGATCTTTTTCCTTCTTCTTCTTGACTCCCTTTGGAATGTAGTTTCCAAAGTTGTTCTGCTGAAGTCCCTGTGCCATAATATCGATCTGTTTCTTCATACATGTAGATTCTTCATGATTCAGTTTATTGCAATAAGTGCACTGCTTTCCCTTCTTCTTCTTCTTGGAATATGAAGAGTCTTTGGAACCTAAAGAATAATTAAAGGTTTTGGAATATCCCTCATTCCCGTTATGTTTGGATGACCCTTTTCCATCATGCATTGTGAGTGCATGTGATTTGGGATCTTTCATGAGGCCCGTCTGTATGAGTTTTGTCTGCTCTTATGTAAGAGACTCAATGAACTGAGCCAACGTAGGCATTTTCCAATTTGTTCCAAAAATACTTTTTCTAAAATGGAAATTTGAGACATATACAATGTATTTTGGTCCTAGCTTGGCCAAGATTGTTATAATAAGTTGTTTCTCTTATGTAGACTTGTCAATACCACATTCAACCAAGCTCAAAATCAAAGATTTAAATTTAGTAAATAAATCATGTATATTATCAACTCTATCTCAAGCATATGACCCCACATCTCATCCTTCTTTCCAAAGAGTCCTTCCAGGGTTGTCCAGATCTTGTTTGGAGTCTTGCATGAAACAACATGAAACCATAAATCAATGGAGATTAACTCAAGAAGTAGTCATGTGGCCTCATCCTTATGGTTCACCCATCTCATATTCTCAATCGCTGATGTAGGTTTTGTTTCTGTTGCCATCGTCAAATTATACAATCCTTCTCTTTTGAGTTGGAATGTCTCCTTGGGCTTCCAGTCAAAATAATTTTATGGTTTGAGGATTACCACCAAGGTTGACTGTATAATAGTTTCCATATCCATCTCTCCCACTGTTTCTAAGAACCCCTAAAAATTTACTCTCAATCTGCAAGTGGAAAATCAAGAAATCACGACAGAAAGGGAACTTTAAGTGAAAATTCATATCATTTTCAAGAGATGATCTTCCGACTTACTTTATGATCAAACGGTGAGAAATCTAGCCAAATGGTTGAAAACCCACTTGCAGAATGGGTCGATTTACTTTTTGCGTGGGTCATTTCCTCAAAACATTAATACTTTGGGAGAAATCTCTGTGGAAAGGTATGGACATAGATTCGTATCAGTTTCAGGAGTCTATCTTGCGGGTTACTTTCTGAGCAAATGGTGAAGAATCTTTCCAAATGGTTGAAACCCCACTTCCAAAATGGGTCGATTTAATTTTTTCGCGAGCCGTTTCCTCAAAAAACATAATATTTTGGGAGGAATAACTATTGAAAGGTATGACCACGGATTTAGCTCACCAAAACTCTGATTTTCCTTATTCTTTGGCTTGTCTGGCTTGCTCCAAGCATCATAGCTCTGATACCATGTCAATGTTTCATGGAAACTTTCACAGGAGATCTAGCTAAATCATGCACAAACACATCTTATCAAGAAAAGGAAGAGAGATACAATATGGAAGAATGAGAAAATATATTCACTCTACTCCAATGAGCTGATGATTGATACATCGATCATGATCAATATGATAAAATGAATGAGTGGAATACACTCATATATAGGTAAAAAAATTCCATAATTAAGAAAAGAAATCAAGCAGTTAGCTTTCCTTAGGAATGCATGCATGCATAATAATGATGGTAAAAATAGAAAGTCTAAAAGAACTAGTTAGTTAACTCCCACTGAACTAGTGCGTCGAAAATATAAATTTCTCCAACACTTTATACCTAAAAACATGTTTTGATACTATCCAATGCACTCTTCTAGGCTCCACCATATACTAACCGAGAGTGTTCACAAGAAAACAAATATCTGGTCTAGTTTTGACCATATACATCAATGAACCAATCAACTGATGATATCTCATGGAATCCACCAACTTGGACTCAGAAAAACTAAGATTCCTCCAATTGGTGACCATAGGTGTCGACATGGGTCTGCAATCCTCCATATGAAATCTTCCTAGAATATTTGTTGCATACTTCCCATGTCCCAGAAAGACCTTCCCATCCTCCTACCAAACCTTCATCCCCAATAAATAATGCATCAGTCCTATTTCCTTCATCTCAAATTCTGAAGCAAGCCCCCTCTTGCAACCAAATATGATATCCTCCCCACTATTGATAAACAAGTCATCAACATATATGATAATAATGAGAGTATCCTCTCCACAAACAATGTAATAGATATTTGGATCTGCCTCACTCTTCTCAAATCCCAACTACAACAAGTAAGAGTGAATACTAGAATACTAAGCTCATGGATCTTGATTCAGACCATACAATTCCTTTTTCAAGAGGAACATGTGGGACTCTCTCCCAAACACCTAGAACCCTTGTGGCTGCTCAATGTATACCTCCTCCTCTATAAGACCATTCAGAAATGTTGGCTTCACATCCATCTGATGGATCTTCCAAGTCATCTCTACTGCAATGGACATGATACTCCTAATGGAAGTATATCTCACCACTGGTGAAAATGTCTCATCATAGTTAATCCCCTCAACTTGAGAGAATATTCTCTCCAAAAATCAAGATTATGTTTCTCAATGATGCCATATACAACATACTTAATCTTGTACAACCACCTGGAAGTCACCACTAACGTCCTCTCTGGTCTAGGAAACACTTCCCACACATCATTCTACATAATGGAATCATACTCCTCCTGCATGGAATCTTTCCATGACTTGGTGGTCTGTTGTCTCCTCAAAAGTAGTGGGCTCAAAATCTGTGATGCCAGTAACCATGGCCAAGTAGGTACTAAAACTCTTTGGTGATTTTCTCTCTCTCATAAACTTCTTGGGATCACCAACATACTGCTTGGATTCCTTCAAGGTCTTTTGAAACCATCCCAGTTTCTTCTTCCCTGAAGTAACCTCCAGTGAAAAAATACCCTCAGGCCCCTTAGTCTCATCCATATTTCTCACCATAGAAGTATGAGATCCTGAAGCACGTGCACCTTTGGTCTATCTACTAGAAACCTATGATCTTGTAGTTGTATTGGGTGGACCAGTCACCCCTGAACTTGGTGTACCAGAAACCTAAGGCTATGTCCCATGTGATGCATCATCCTGTATCTATGGGACCTCCTCAACTATGTCTCTCAACTCACAAGATATTTGGAAGGCTCTAACCTCCTTGAATCTAACATATCTGATAGGCCATAGACACCTCATTGAATCCAAATACGATACCCTTCTTTGTTGTGAGATCCAACTTTGTCCTCTTCTCAGAAGGGACAAGAGAGAAAGTTAGATATCCAAATATAAAAAGGTGTCCAACATTTGATCTCCTCCCAGTGAAGGCCTCCTTAGGAGTCTTTCTCCCCAGAGATCTATGTGGAATCCTTTTCTGCAGATACACTACAGTACTGCAAGCCTTAGCCCATAATAAAAATGGTAACCCCTAATAATGAAACACAGATCTCGCTGCACCAACAATAGCCATGTTCTTCCTCTTAGCAACCCCATTCTTCCAATGATTGTAAGGAATGATCAACTGTCTCCTGATACCCTCCTGGATGCAGAAGTATCTAAAATTTGTGGAGGTATACTCACCCCCATTTTCCAACCTCAAGACCTTGATCTTTCTCCATGTTTGGTTCTCCACAAGAGTCTTAAACTCTTGGAACCTATTAAATAACTCACTCTTGGACTTTAGGAAATAGATCCAAGTCTTCCTAGAGTGGTCATCAATGAATGTCACATAGTACTCACATCCACCCAAGGAAATGGATGACATGGGCCCACACACATCATTGTGTACCAAATCAAGTATACCATATGATCTACTGTCATTGCTCGAAAAGACGGTCTTGGTGTATTTCCCAAGATCACACCCTGTACAAACCTCCTAATGCTCAGTTTTGAATTGTGGCAACCCTGTAACAATATTGTTGGGTATGTGTTATATTATTTTCACGACTAACTCTAGTGTCTGCTACATTGCCCTGGGGATTTCTCTGCTAGCTCCCTCGAGAATTATTTTTTTCCGTAGGAAACGTGTCACATTTTTGCCTCATTTTTTCATGTTGCCTCGATTTTCATGTCCGTAGTTGGGTGGTTTTCGGTACATGGTTTTTTCTGATGGTTTTTTATTTCTTGTTAAGGAACTATGGTTGTTGACTAATCTAGGTCATTGGGTTAGGTTTTTGGATGTTGTTGGATCCTATATGTATATTGTATTGTAAATAATGTATCAATATGAATGAATATAGAATATGTCGGTTTTCTCGATTTGGGTTTCCAGGGGAAAATCTTTGTGTAATGTGTGTATTTTCCATTGTATCTTTTCTGTTCTTTTATTGAAAATTTGTTTGTAGTAAAATATTGTACAAGGTTAAAATCTACATTTGGTATCATAGCTTTGTTGGATTTAGGGGGACACCTTTGTCATCAAGGGTTTAGCTTGGGATTGTGATAAGCCTTGTTACAATGGGAGATCTGTGGTATTGATTTTTTAGATGAAAAGAAATGGCGAGCAGTTCGAAAATGGAGATCAAGAACTTTAATGGGAAAATTTTTGAGTTGTGGAAGCTCAAGATGGAAGATCTGTTGGTGGACATAGATTAGTGGATCGTAGTGGATCTAGGTAATGTACCTACAAAAACTTCAACAAATGAATGGAAAAATTTGGATCGGAAGGAAAAGAGCACTATCTGACTGTGTCTCTTAGATTGAGTATTACTGAATGTGTCAAAGGAAGCTAGAGCCAAATATTTATGGTATAATTTGGGGAATTTGTATCAATCTAAGTCCCTAGTAAATAAACTATTCCTAAGAAATAATTTGTATAACCCGAGGATGAGAGATGGAGACTCGGTGGAAGAGAATTTGAATTCCTTCAATACTATGGTAAGTCAATTAGTATCTGTTGAGATTAAAATTTCAGATGAAGATAAGTGTATCAGTTTACTATGCTCTTTACTAGACTCGTGGGATAGTCTGGTTGTGGCCATAGCTAGTAATACAACTTCCTTCAATTTTGATGAAGTGGTCTCATCCTTGTTGTCGGAGGAGATGAGACAAAAGAACATGGAAGGACAAATCACAGATGCATTATTTGCAAGAGGATGCTCCCAGGAAAGAAATAGATCTAAGTCTTCAAGTGGGAGATCTAAGTCTAAGGGAAGATCTAAGTCTTCCAGAAATTTTGTAAAGGTGTGTTGGAGATGTGGAAAATAAGGGTACTACAAGAAGCAGTGTAGATCCAAAGTTGAGAAAAAGAAGGGATTCGAAGAATCTCCTTCGATAGAAGAAAATACCTCCAAGGAAGAAGGATGGGATGTGTACTTAGATTCTTCAAGAACACATGTATATCATGAGGCATGGTTGGTTGACTTAGGTGCATCCTTTCATATGAATCCCCACAAGGAGTGGTTCTATGAATATGAAAGGTACGATGGAGGTAATGTTTTCTTAGGTGATGAATAGAAAACCAAAATCATAGGTCGAGGAAAATTCAAGTTGAGGCTCATAGATGGAAGGATTAGAACACTACTTGGTGTTCTTCAAATCCCAAGATTGGCCATAAATTTGATTTTTGTAAGCAAAATGGATGATGTAGGGGTAAAAACAATATTTGAAAAGGAAACCTGTAGGATGGTTCGAGGATAAATGGTGCTACTGAAGGGAGTTTGGTTTGAAACTCTGTATAAGATGCAAGGAAGAACCATTAGTGATGGGTGTAATAGTTCCATTGTTCTTGATATTGGATTTGAATAAGAAACAAATCCTACAGTCTCTGGAGAAAAGGTTATGTTGTGGCATCAAAGACTAGGGCATATCAGAGAGAAGGGTCTTCGACTAATACACATTAAAGGTATGGTTGAAGGTATGTCTATATGCTCTTTGTATTTTGATTTCTGTGAACATTTTGTATATGGGAAGCATAATCGTGTAATATTCCCCTCTGGTGCAACGAGGGCAGAAGGAATTTTACAACTAGTTAGCAATGATGTGTTTGGACCTGTGTCAGTTCCATCATTGAGAAAATTTGTGTATTATGTCTCATTTATAGATGACTTCTCGAGGACTACTTGGATATATTTCCTCATGAAGAAATATGAAGTATTTGATAGGTTTAAATATTTTAAGGCTCTTGTTGAGAATCAAACATAGAAAAGGATTAAGGTGCTGAGGATAGATAATAGAGGAGAGTTATGTGGGAATGAATTTGAATAATTTTGTAAGAAATGAAATATAGCAAGGAAGACGATTACTCCATATACACCTCATTAGAATGGAGTTTCAAAAAGGATGAACATGAAGCTGATTGAAAAAGTAAGGTGCATGCTCAGTGGTGTTAGGTTAGGGAAATAAGTCTTGGCAGAGGCAGTGGGTACTGCATGTTACCTGGTAAAAAAATCACACTAATTAGTTTTGGATGACAAGACTCCACAATAGGTATGGACTGGTAATAAATATTCTCTCCCACATCTCAATGTATTTGGCTGTGAGACCTATGTTCATGTTCCAAAGGAAAACATGAGTAAGATAGATAATAAGGTTGAAAAGTGTATCTTTATTGGGTATAAATATGGTCTCAAAGGTTATAAGATTTGGAACCCATAAACTAAGAAGGTTGTGTATATCCGAGATGTGGTATTTAGAGAAATGAAGGATGTTGTTAAACATGAATTCCTACCAAGTAAGGAAGAACCAGATAAAATAGAGTTTAATTTAAAGGATGATGAATCAGAATCCACAGAAGAACATGAATCAGAAGAATAAGATCCTCATAGTCCAGTATTGAGGAGATTGGTTCGAGAAAGAAGGCTATCGGAAAGGTATACTCCATTTGATTTCCATTCAAATTTTGTTGTTTCTATTACTTATTATGATCCTAGAATTGTTAGGGAGGCAGTGGATTCAGAGGATGGAAATCTCTAGAAAAAGGCCATGGATGAAGAAATGGAAGCCTTGGATAAGAATGAGTCTTGGGATCTAGTGGAGTTTTCGACTGGAATAAATCCCATTGGCAACAAATGGATATTTAAAAATAAGTTGAATGCAAAAGGAAAAGTGGAGAAATACAAAGCTCGGTTAGTAGCAAAGGGTTATTTCCAGGTTGAGGGAATTGATTTTGGTGAGATTTTTTCTCCTGTTGCCAAGTTAACTTCTATAATATTTCTATTATCTGTTTTTGCTGCATTTTATTTTGAAGTAGAACAAATGGATGTGAAGACAACATTCCTACATGGGGATATGGAAGAAGAAATATATATGAAGTGGCCAGAAGGCTTTGTTGTGAAGGGAAAGAAGGATCTAGTATGCAAGCTAAAAAAGTCCATGTATGGTTTAAAACAATCACCAAGGATGTGGTATAAAAATTTTGATACTTATATTCCAAGACTT
This sequence comes from Picea engelmannii, assembly GCA_009831015.1. NCBI lineage: Eukaryota > Viridiplantae > Streptophyta > Pinopsida > Pinales > Pinaceae > Picea > Picea engelmannii. The sequence continues at coordinate 941,432 of ML777217.1, read as the reverse complement.
GGCTTCGCAAGAAGCAAAGAGGATCATTGTGTGTATTTTAAATTAATTGGTGATCATTTGATTTATTTGGTATTGTATGTGGATGACATGTTGTTGATAAGAAACAACAAGGAGATTATCCATGATGTGAAAACTTAGTTGTCCTCTAAATTTGACATGAAGGATCTTGGTTCTTCAAATTTCATTTTGGGCATGGAAATTAAAAGAGATAGGAAAAATAGGAAACTCTAGTTAAAACAAATAAAATATGTCAAAACAATATTGCAGAGGTTTAATATGAAGGAATGTAAATCGGTCAAGGTCCCTATTAATGTTGGTGTAAATTTATCTGAGGATCAGCGTCCCAAGACACATGAAGAGGAGGAGGACATGTCTCGTGTTCCATATGCGAGTGCAGTTGGTAGTTTGATGTATGAAACGGTCTGTACTAGACTGGAAATTGCACATGCAGTGGGAGTTTTGAGCATGTATATGTCAAAACCAGAGAAGGAGCATTGGACAATAGTAAAAAGGGTTTTCAGGTATTTTCATGGTACTACTAGCTATGGATTGTGCTACCAAGGAGGACCTAGATTGGATAGAGTGTTGGACATGCATGGCTTTGTGGATCCATATTGGGTTGGAGATATGGATATTAGGAGATCTAAAAGTGGGTAGGTGTTTAACTTGTTTGGAGGAGTAATCAGTTGGATGAGAAAAAGACAGGCTGTAGTGGCACTTTCAACTACAAAAGTTGAATACATGGAAGCCAATCATGCAAGTAAGGAAGCATTATGGTTACAAATATAGTGTTTAGGTATTGGGCTGGTACAAAAAGCAGTAAGGATATATTGTGACATTCAGATTGCAATTTTTCTGACAAAGAACTCGGCTTATCATTCAAAGACAAAGCATATTGATATTCAATATCACTTTGTGAGAGACATGGTTGAAGAAAATAAAGTTTTGTTGATGAAGGTGGACACTTTGAAGAATGTTGCAGATTCATTAAAAAAATATGTGAGCACTAAGAAGTTCTCTTGGTGTAGAGGATCCATGGGAATTGTTGCCTTGGATTGTTGACTATGTAACCCTGTAATCCCATGTATGCAAATAAAATAACAAGTGGGAGAATTTTGGGTATGTGTTACATTAATTGCTACATTGCGTCGAGCACGTAGGGGGGTTTCAGGGGGCGGCACTATGCCCCCCATTTGGGGGTTCTAGGGAAGCTCCCCTAAGAATTTTTTTCCTCGAGATACATGTCACATTTTTCCTCATTTTTCATGTTGCCTTGATTTCCATGTCCATTGTTTGACGATTTTTTTGCACATGGTTTTTTCTTATGGTTTTCTATTCCCGGTTAAGGAATTAGAGTTGTTAACTAATCCAGGTCTTTGGGTGAAGGTTTTGGATGTGTTTGGATCATATATGTATATTTTATTGTAAGAAATGCATCACTATGAATGAATATAGAATATGATGGTTTTCCCAGTTTGGGTTTCCAAGGGAAAAATATCTGTGTAATGTGTGTATTTTACATTGTATATTTTTCCATTATTTTATTGAAAATATGCTTGCAGTAAAATATTGTACAAGGTTAAAATCTAAAAATCTCCCTCAACACCCTCAGAGCTCCATGATGCAAGTGAGTCATCCTCCTATGCCATAGTTCACACAACTACCTGTTGTTGTTGCTACTAGCCAAATATGGTAATTGATGAAATATGAGTCTATAAATATTCCCCTCACAAGTCCCAATAACTTTGGTTGATGTGATATTAGACCCCTTAGGGTGAATGAGGACCTGTTCATCTCAGAAAGACACCTCAAATCTCCCATCCTCAATGGTGGAAACTGATATCAGGTTCTTCTTCAACCTAGAGACATACACGATGTCCTTGAACACCATGGGTGGCCTCAACTCCCTCTGAAAGGAAAATTTTCCATGCCCAACTACCCTAACTATGGTTTTATTCCCAATCATTATCTCTAATTTTACCCTTAACTCTATGAGATTAGTAAAGTGGTCTCTAACACCAGACATATGACTGGATGATCCACTTTCTATGTACAATATACTGGATGGTGTCTCAACTATAGACCAACAAACAATCAAGGAAAACCTCCTCTCAAACTGAGAGGTGAAGTCATACACCTAAGATGATGTCGCTATACCACCAACATAGTGCCCCATATTGTTACAAGAAAATCATTTAAATTTTCTCATATCCATTTGTTTCTCACCTCCCTTCTATTAATTCTTGGCCCCACCCTTGGGACCCTTCTTGGTATTCTTATTTCCCTTTGCAGAAAGAGAAATATCCTCACCATCATCCCCACCATGCTGCTAACTAGCAGATCCTGAGCCAATCCTAAGCTCCTCCTGCACAAAGTCATCCCATAGTCTCTCCCAACTAGGTATATTCTCTCAAGTTACAATGCCTTATACAAATATCTCCCATGGTTTGGAAAATCCAATGAAGGTTGTCCTCACCAACTTTGATGGATCCACTACCTCCCCCGAAACTTCCAACTCATCATTTATCTGTGAAAACCTCATGAGAAATGAGGTGACCAAATCAGTCTTAGTCATCTTCATGCCCCTGAATTTCTCATGGAGCACCATCTCCTGGTTTTGGTTTGGGCTTTGGTAAAGGATACACAAGGACTTCCACATCTAAAATGCAAAGTCCTTATCAGACGCATGAGGAATTATATGGTCTTTGACTACATCTAGTATAGTCCTCTTGGACTTGATGTTTTTCTTCCTAAACTCAACCAAGAGCATTTCATCTGTAGGAGGGACCATATGATTTTCCATAATGTCCCATAGCTCACCCTCCTCCATGGTATCAAAGCATGTTTGTTTTAGGACTGTTTGTAGCTTCCTTCAGGATTGATATCATGCTCATTTAATGATGTTGTTATAAGGTTTAAAATAAGGAAATTTAATTATCCAAAATTAGTCTTTTAACAATCATTAAAACATGAGATACACCTATGGTATTTTTCAACTAAATGTTGATAATAAACATGCACACACATAATTTTACTCAATGATTTTTGGTCAACATGACCCTGGAAAAAAACCCAACTGAAAAACTAGTGAAGAGGAAATTTATTATGGATCTCTTAAAGAATTATTACAACAAAGAAAACTGGTTTGCTACAACAAACTTGTGTTAAGTTTAGAATAAAAAAAAAAACCTGGAAAGTCAATCCAACCCTCCTTGAAATGTGTGTCCCTTCCTTGGAATTTTCACCAAGCTCCAACTCTGTTGTGCACCCTTCTTCCTCTGCAAATGCACCCTTATAGTGTGCCCTTTCCTCAAGAGCAAGTTCTCCCTTTCTCCTCAATTGTGCCCTTTCTTTTCAGGTGCTCCTCTCTTCTCAAGTGTGCCCTGTTCCTCTTTCTCCACAACCTCTCTTCTCTACTTCTCTTCACTTCCTCTCAAAGTGAACAATGTGCCACCCTTTCTACTTCAATTTTCCTTTATCCTCCTCATTATATTGAGCTAGGGATCAAAGTCCAAGATTAGATCTTATCTTTCTAATATCAAGGGTGTAGATTAAATCTCCTCCTTTAATTAAGTTCCCTAAGTCACTTTATCATTAATGAGTTCGTAAAGTCATTTCGAATTTATAACATAAATTTAAGTAAGGGAGGGGTACTTTTCCCCCTTTAGTGTTAGGAACATCAATAACACTAGGGGACAACTTCCCAAGGTACCAAAACTTAACAATTAGTAATACAGGTGTCCAAGGTTTAACATAATTGCCAATTATGGTTTTTTAGATCTTAGTGCAATATACATCATCTATGCAAACTGGGAAAATGCATAATTACTTCCTTCTAGCAAATGCAAATACCTATTGAAAATCCTTTTTCCTAATTGATAAGTCCCTCATATGGAATATTTTAAAGTCTCCAAGACCCTTATTTTTTCTACTTTAAACCCTACAAAACCCTTCTTTATTTTCCTTGACACACTTTTGGCTATAAAATGGTTACCCAATATTAATTGGCTTACTAGATATAATTAGAATGTTTTCAGTTTTTTTCTTCTCTATAATCATGGTCAGAGGTTATATTTTGTTGCTAACAAGTTTCTATGGTTTGAATTTCTTTTCATATGCTAAGATGTTGATCTGGGATTTTTTGTGAGATCTTTCTCTACAAAAATCCTCAAATGAGGACCTTTTACTGATGCTTAATTGCATGTGAACATGAGAAAGTAATCATTAAGCATTGACATATGAAAATGAGAAAAATTATCATAATGAGGTGTTTTATTGCACAAGTTGTAGGTTGGGAAAATCCCGACCCAACCACCAAATGGAAACAACTTGAGGGACACTACACCCAATATCACCTCGATGTATGATCCAAAAAGATCTTTTAATGACAATGGTTGAGTTTTAAAACATGTGTTCATTTACCATTTAGGAATTGAATGAAAGAGGAAGAATTAATGATGAAACATAGAAGCCATTAATAAATATACAGATCTGTAAATAAGCATGAAGAAACAACAAACCATAAACAACAAAGTTGATAACAGAGTTCGGTAATCTCGCCTACGTCTCCGGGCCTTTGTCTCAGTGGGTGAGGCTTTCTTATTTATGTTCAAAGATTCAAACGTACATCATAAAAGTGCCAAATGGATTTCAAACAGATCTGGTCGTGTTATACCATATCTCAAGAACCCAATAAAACTGACGACACCGGAAACGGATGAACGAAGTTCCCAGAAATGGCCCGCAAAGGTGCTCTCCTCAATGGCTTCCCTGTATAAAAATGGATTTGGCTTTGAAATTCTTCATCATTTCCCTGTTCTGAACTCCCTCCATGGATTCAAGAACCTTTTTTTATATATACTTGAAGTGGGTAAAAAAATCCCAACTTCCCCCCAAGATCTGGCCTCAAAAAGGGCCCAAGATCCTCAAAAAATTGATTAAATCTCCCAAATCTGGCTAAAAAATCCATAAAAATCTTATAATACGGTTTTAAACCCCACTTAATGGAAAAAATTGGGCGCAACCCTCGATCCTCGAGATCCTGGTCACCTGGGATCCCTCCATGTGGCCCTAGTATAAGAATTGGCGCTCTGGCCCCCTCCTTCGTTAGCTCCTAGTCTTTTGGTGCATCCATGGGACGTCGGGCTCAATCTCCATGTGCCCCAAAATAGTTAAGCCATTGGTTATAGCTACTGGTCTAGAGCCTTGGTTGATGGGCTAGCCCAACCGACTGGGCTCTAACCCCAAACTTCCATGCTAAGGGTGGACTGGAGGTCCCATGGTGTAGTCACATGCAAAAAGACCAGGCTAAAACTCCAACTGATATCTGTGCCAACACATAACACAAAGGTCCTATGGTTACGGTTAGATAGTAAGCACTGTAGGGCTGAGTCTTTTGCAATAACCACATGCGCACAATGGTGGGTTGGTTATATGAGACGATCGTATGCACTGGGGCTGGGGCTAGGCCCCAATCCTTTAATTCCGCCCATATTACATTGTTTCTAATTCAAATACAATGTTTTACACTATATTTAATAAGTACCAATGTGGGCGGGCAGGTAGCCCGACCCTGCCAAAACGTTTCGACCTGGATCGTAGGTCACGGGTTTGACTCCCCACGATTCCATTAAACTTTTGCAACCATCAACCAATGAATGGGTGCCACGTGGAAACCCATGACTGGGCCACGTGGCACCTTCACATTCGCCAAATAAGTGCCATGTGTCCAACGATGAGTGGTACACACAAATACCTATGTGTCTTCCCTATCACATGTCACTGTACCTGCCACATCATTGTATGACCATATGACCTGTACAGTCAACTTCCACGTCAGATATGTACATACTGTACAATCATCAAATTTTGTCTATTTGGCCAAATGAATAGATTGTGATATCTTTCACATACAATGTTTGTTTGAGCCTGTTCAAGTTGTGTTGGGTTCGTATCGATGAGGCCTAAACATACCTTTGTTTTAAATCCATTCTGAGCACTTTGATTTTTAGGCCTTCCCAGACCCATTTTAATTCCTAGATCCATTTTGGATCAATGTAGGTCCCGCACTTCAAGGGTGACTAGGTCAATCTAGGGAGGCAATCCCGGTGATCCTAGGGGGAAAAGGGATTTAAAAAATGGAAAGGAAAGAAAGAGGTCCCTAAGCTCAAATATCTATATGGAAAATGGAAAGAAAAGACGAGTCTCAAGAGGTTTAGAGGTTGCTAAAGACTTTGGTGAATTGTCGAGATGTTGGTACCTGCTCGAGACACAAGAAGAACCACTTTGCAATGATGTATGCTATTTGGAATATAAATTTAATATTGTTGTCCCTAATTTTCATAAATAGATAACCGTATATATCATCAAGAAACAAGTATTATAGTTGCTTAAAATATTGCTTAAATTCAAGTAAAATATGCTTGAAACAAGTAGATAATGACTAGAGAAACTTCACAATTTATAGCACGAGACTTTAGCAATTATTTGTGTCTGTCATAAATAATGGATGCAGAAGTATTATTTTCATCCTTATGTCTGTAGCAATATTTTTATGACAACAATGAAATTAGCCACCAAAATCCTCAAAGAAAACACCCAAAAAATGCCTTAAACATAGTAGAACAAGTTAGCGATCTTTTAACAAATTTTGGCAGTGAAAGCACAAGTTAAGAGTGAATTTATCTTAGGTTTTCTTCAGTGAATTTATCATCCTTATGGCTGTATAAAACAAATCCCTATATTAGAAATTTTATCCAACAAAAATCACTCGTAATTATCTCAAAAGGTGCGCCTAGGTTAGTAGTGGGAGAGGGAAGATTTTTAGGCCTAGTCTAGGGTTAGTTTAGGAGAAAATGGGGTTAGTAGGCTAGGGGTTAATGCATACCTAATGGCTGTAGGTTATTTTTAATACATCGAAAATAAATTTTAGTTTAAATGGGACGCCCTAAACGAGGAAAAATTCCCAAGGCATCAAGATCACTATTCCAAAGAGAGAGCTTTAAAACTTTAGAATTTCATGTTTACCAAGGAAACAATTTATTTATCCAATGCAATAAGTAAATGACTAGTGCCTTTAAAAATGGGTTAATGGAGTCAAGAAAAGAAATATCTAGAGGTACTACCTCCTTGGGGGTGTAAATCCTCTTACTCCCCAAGGGAATTATCTCTAGCTAGGGTTTAGGCTAAGAGAGTGTATGTCCTTATCCTTCTCTTAGCAAACCCTTGTTAAACCAACCACATGTAATCATAAATTTATGGAGACTAAGGTGGGGGTGTATGCCCTTATACTTCCCACCTATCTCTAGCAAATAACCTTGAATTGAAAAATAAATGATAGCAACAATGTAGAAACCTTACCAATTCAAGGAAAAAGCTAAGACAAACCACCATAAAATATAGAGAAAATACTTCCAAGGCTAGCACATCACTTCCATCAACCAATAATCCAATACATAGCCATAACCAAAATCACAAGAGAGAGAACTAGCCAAAGATAGAGAAAAATTTAGTCCAAGAGCCTCTCACAATTGAGAGTTATGCTAAAATGAGATCTTATGATCTCTTATTTATACAAAATGTCACTAAGATAGTTTGTCCACATAATTAAGGGTAAACCAAAATACTAGGGGTCAAAAACCCTAACATTTCCCATGTTACAAATTAATATTAAACAATTCATTTTAATTTCACTTTTTCACAAAGAAAAATCCTAGTTCATATGGACATCTCCCCTTTAGGGGACATTTTGGCACTAGAAGGAGGTCATTGGTGATGGAGGAGAGTATAAAGGCTTCCAAAATCCACATGTCAAGAATCCAAACATCATACTTCATTATCAAGACTCAATCCCCTCAAAAATTCCTTTTTCCAATGCATGTCAACTCACCACCCAAACCCTAACCCCCCTAGGTGACGTCATGCCTCTAGAGGTGACATTTTACCTCTCCTAGGAAAAAACTTTGGCATGTGGGGGCTAGGTTATGCTATCAAAGTCATATTATAGGCCTTCAAAGTTTGATATCTCTCATATGGCATGCAGGCCCTTGAAATCCACCTATGGGATTCAATCCCCATGGAATCCCAATCTAGGCTTGTTCTTCCAAAACTGTCCACCAACTAGGTCTTGCAAAGAAAAATAAGCACGCCCTCCAAGGATCTCAAGTCATAACATCATGATAAGTGAATCCAATCAATAAATGAGCCACCTAAGCATGTGCATCAAATATCACTATGTCGAACAATTAAGTTCTCAAATACATTATGCGACTTGCCAAGCTTGAATATGGGAGGGTTGATGAGGTGTCCTATTGGGTAGGTATTTCCCTAGGTCAAGGAGAGTTTCCAAGAGATCCCTCTCTAAGCCATGTAAAGTGGGTGAAGTGGTTAGGTTCAAGACTCAATGGGGATAAGGATCATGACATACAAGATGTCTTAGTGTCTCATTCATGGGTGCCTTTATAGAGGGCGTGTGGTACCTTAGTTCACAATGCACTTTTTCCAAACCCATTATTTTTCCATTCTTTCATTATTTCATAAATTTAAGGAAAGTTTGAAGGCCACTGCCCTAGCGTGGTGTCTAGATAATGGTAGTGTCACCCACAAACACTTAGTGGAAATGAGAAGGATGGATTGTGATGAGACCCCCTTTCTCTCAGGCATGTAATTGCGAGCCATTACCCTGGCTTGGTGACCAGATGATGGTAATTTCATACTACTAGATATCCATGGAAATGATAGGTCGACTCATGATGAGACCTCCTATCCTCCAACTAACCTTTTAAGCATTCTTAATCATATTTTATTGTTGGTCCCCCTTTTCTCAAAGATAAGAATTTCATTTATTTCTTGGGTTATCCCCAAGAGAAGCATATATAAGGTTAATACATAGGATTTTATATTTTACCCAACATCAATCCCTCTGGGCCTTCGACCCCTTCTTCCCATAGAATGAGGGACAAACCCTTATTGGGTCAATACACCCTAAAATACCAAGAGATAAGGAAATTGGGGGAAATAGTGATGGAAAGTGGTAAGTATGGCCAGGAATGGTACGATGTCTCTTCAAGGGAGTTCCTAGTAGAAAACCCATCCCCAAGGAAGACCACTTACTAGGGCACAATGTCAACCACCAAGGTGAAGCAACGAAAAAGGAATAATGTCCAAGCATATATCATGAAATCTAGAGCAATCTAAGATACAACATACCTAAATGCCTTAAATATTGAAATGATGCTCACCATAATACTGAATTGAACCTCACAGAGAAAGGCCCACTTCCTTTTGGAAGACAACTGATGTGGTGGATTCCATCTGAAAATCTGTGACCTCTATGGTGGTGAGAAGAGTTTCCATCTATGAAAAAGGATATTGTGGTCATGTAGTCTCTTCACACTCCATATCTGCAACCTAAGGGCCTCAAGACATAATATCCTTATTTATCCACAAAAGGGGATAACAAGGTGCATATGTGTAATTAAATATCTACTTAATGAAGCGAGAATGCAAACAAAAAATCACACATACAATTTGACACCCATGTGTTAATGGAGTTCATCAGAACCTTCTGGCTACGTCTTTGGATACGATTGGAATACGAGTCGCTTTATTTTTTTGTCCTTTAGAAAGGTCTAAAATCTTCTCACAAAATGTGGCACATACTCCTTACATGGTTGAAAACCCAAAGCAACCTTCTCTTACACAAAGAGAACTCAAGGCTCTCACATAAGTGCCATTTCTTCAAACACTAGAAGGAATACATTCCTCTCAATGCAAATCTTTCTTAAAGGAGCCTAAAGGGGCCTCAATGGTCCTCCAAGTGGCCTCGAAAGGGATCTCCCTTTTCAAAGCTTACATAAGGAAATTACACAGTTTCCCTCTCTCCATAATTAAAGGAGACAAGGTCCAAAAATTTAGGATCTAAATTACAACTCAAGGACAAAAATGAGAAGGCATCTCAACCAACCTAAACTTCTCCTTGAGACTAAGAAACTACTTGGGATATAATGAGGAATAATCCCAAACCAAATCATGAGACTCCCAACTTCCCCTTAAAATTAGGAAACTAATTTGTGAGGTAATATTCTCACATAAAACTAATTTCCCCTTAAAACTAGGAAACAAATTTGTGAGTTGGATTATCTCACTTAATTTTAATTTCCTTTTTACAAATTAAATGAAAAATACATGAGCACATAATGCTCAAAATATTAATCATTTTTACAATATGAAGCATTAAACATTCCCTTAAACTTTGTCACCTATCATCAATCATCATTTTAATGATCTTCTCCATGGTTTGCAAAGTAATGAATCCTTGTGTGGAGATCCTCCTGGATCATACCTCACCAAAAAAAGAACATTTGGTCCTCCAAAATTATAGAGAGAAATTGTGACTTGAATCTCCACAACCAGCTTATAGGATGAGTCTTACACTCCACAATGCACTTCCCCACTGCTCGATATGCATAACAAATGTCTTTGATATACTGCACCCTTATTCTCCTTCACCTTTCTACCTTGGAATGAAGATGCCAATGCCGACACTTGCACCAATGCAAATCTATAGTTTATTCCTTGATCTGCATAACAAATGTCTCTAAAAGTCCACACCCTTATTCTCCTTCACCTTTGTGCTTTAGAATGAGGATGTCGATGCCAACACTTGCATCAATGAAAATGTGTAGCTGACAATACATGGATTACAACTTTCCAAAGAAGTACCACACTTGCCAAGAGTTTATAACACCTCATGGACAAGTTTACAATGATTGTTAAGACAAGACTTAGTAAAAATAATGCCTCTCACTCAATAGTGTCTACAAGACCCATTACAATGTTGTCAAAATAGGCCTAGGTAAAATAATGCCTCTCACTCAACAATGGCTACAAGACCCATTACAATGTTTCCAAAACAATCCTAGGAAAAACAATGTCTCTCACTCAACAATGGGTACAAGACTCATTACAATGTTTCCAAAACATGCCCAGGAAAAACAACGCCTCTCACTCAAGAGTGGCTACTAAAACCATTACAATGTTTCCAAAACAGGCCTAGGAAAAACAACGCCTCACTCAACAGTGGCTAAAAGACCCATTACAAACATGTGCAACATAATAAATAAGGCAAATTCCATCATCATTATACTCATCTCGTAATTTTGATACTTTTGGATGTAAACATGACTACTTTCTGTCGAAGTGTCAAAATGGAATTTTAACACATTGTCTCGGTTTTTGTGCAAGGCTCAAACAATGAAATTGTTGAAATAATTAATATCTTGTTTCCTTGCTGCAACACTTAAAGATCACCAGAATATGCAACATACATCCATCCTTTTTCAATTTTCAAAAAGAGGAAAAAAACATAAATGCATAAAACTTACATTGGTTTTTGTGCCAAGGAGCTCAACCAACTGCTCAAAGCTTAGCATACACAAAACCAACAAGTCCATCTCGTCATTTTGCAACTTTTGACTGTAAAATTGACCTTGTCTTGAAAGGTGCAACTATGCCTCATAAAGTGTGCCAAGCATTAATGAAAAAAGTGGGCTTCTTCCATGATCCAAAAAATACGCCACTCAGATCACAAAATAGACTACACCATTGAATCCAGCTCGAAAAATCATGCAAAAATGACTATAATTTCGTACAATTCTCACATTGTCATTTCTAGCCTCCTTGTGGGATTTCTGTCATGGTTTTTGTGCCACACAGGGTCATACTGCATTAAATACCTGCAAAATATTGAAATTCACACCCATAATTGGTTCGTGGATGTACCTCCATTGGATGGTAAAATAACAGTTTATATTAAATTTGGTGGGAGGACTTTACAAAGCTATACCACTTGGCGTATTGGAAATTGGCACCAAATTTAGAGGTTTTGTTTGGTGGAGGTCCTGGGGTCAAATCCTGTAGACCTTGCCCTTTTGGCATCCAGTTACAACTCCCCGATAGTTTGTTTATTGGTTCCAAACTAGAAATTAAACTATGGTTCCATTGGTTGGTAATTGTTGGGTTGTGGGCCGTTGACCACCAATTTGGATTTGGCACCAAATATTTTGGTTGGGGCCCTGACCAGTCCAGGCCTGTTTTTATTTTATATTTCATGGTCCCAACCATCATTGGGAAAATTGGGGCTGCCACATGGAAACCTTTGATTGGCCTATGTGGCATGACCTAATTGGATGGTCAACGCTCAGTCACTGCTAATGTCACCTACCATGTCATCGCCCACGTCAATGTTGCATCACCTGTTGACTGGACGCCACGTCACTTGTATAGACTAAAAACTATGCTGCCACATTAGATGATGATGGCATCACCATAATTCCAAGTCATTCCATACTTCCACATCATTTCATACTACCACGTCATTCCATATTGCCATGTCATTTTGTATGGTCTGCCACGTCACTACTGTGTCAGCATGACACGTGGTCAAATGTGGTTGGTCCAACTGGGTTACAAATCACCCAAAAATGAGTGACACATGGCAGCCTCTCGAGCTACCACATCACCATGATGATGTCAATAGGACACATATCATCCTCTTCACCTGCCAACTCAACATGCTGATGCCAACACTATACAAACTTCACCAGATTTTCCTATTCGCCAAAAATTTCAGATGGCCATAACTTTTGCATCCAGAGTTCGTTTAAGGTTTCATTTGAGCCATTGGAAAGCTCTCATCAAGCACTTCAAATTGTTGTTTTTTTTTTCAATTCTGGGAACTTTTATTTTTGGCCATTTTTTTTTCTTGAGTGAGGAGGATCCAACCTCCAACTGCATAGACTCTGGTATGAGATTCTTTCTTGGTGTACCAGGAATATCAGGGTGAAGCTTCTGGCATTTCCTACTCTAGTGACCACTCATTTGGAAGTGAGTGCAATAGTTGTGTGACTTCATGTATGTCTCTCTTTCACTGTAAATTTCTTTTCTCTTCCAGCACTTTGCAACACTCTTTCTATCCCACAATGGTGTTAGTGATGATCTTGGATATTTTCTTGAAGAATCCTATGCTTTTGTTTCTTTTGAGAATTCTCTTCCACTATATCCCAGTCCTACATATCGGGGTCTTCCTTCAACCTCCAGTGGTTAAATGATGCCTTGGGCATCAATACCAAGACCTCCTCCTTTATACCCCATCTTCCTCAGCAACTTCAAGCCAATGCCCTTGGTTTTCCTTTCAAAAAATCCAAAAAGAGGAATCATCATTAACAAGGGACGTAATTGAACATGGAGAATTCTTTACCTAGATTCTTGTTTGTGACGCTTGGTCATCTTCCTAAAGTTTGTCCAACTGCTCCTCCTGGTTGGATGAAGTTGTAGATGAGGGTTCTAGGAAACCAACTTAGTTCCCCGGTGTCTAGAGGGAATCCTCTATCATATGAAAATATGTGCAACTATCAATATTTTTATGAAAAGAACCATAAATAGTATACCTTCCATGGCCACAAGTTTGTTTGGTCTTGGAGGGACTTTCTGCTTCTCTTGTAGCGGAGCATTCCCCAACTTGCTCCTCCATATCTTGTAGCTGCAATCGTAGTTTTCTCTTTTCTTCTTTAGATTATTGAAGCAACCTCCTCAATTAAACATTATTTTATTGAATGGTCTGGTTGATTTATTCAAGATCACAAAGCCATGCTTGCTTCTTTTCCTTGCCTATGATTATATTCACAATCTACAAAACTAGTCAGACTAGCTCTCATACCACTTGATTTGGGATTTTCTGTGAGATATTTCTCTACAAAAATCCTACAATGAGGACCTTTTATTGATGCTTAATTGCATACAAACATGATAAATTAATAATTAATCATTGACATATGAACATGAGCAACATTATCATAATGAGGTGCATATGTGTAATTAAATCTCTACTTAATCAAGAGAGAATGCAAAAAAAAAAACTCACACATATAATTTGACACCCATGTGTTAACAGAGTTCACCCAAACCTTCTAGCTACGTCTCTGGATCCGCTTGGAATACAAATCACTTTATTTTCCTTCATTTAGCAAGGGCTGAAATCTTCTCACAAAATGTGGCACATGCTCCTTATAGGGCTGAAAACCCATATCAACCTTCTCTTACACAAAGATAACAGAAGGCTCTCACATAAGTGACATTTATTCAGACACCAGAAGGACTACATTCCTCTCAATGAAAATATATCTCAAAGGAGTCTAAAGGGGTGTCAAGGGGCCTCCAGGTGGCCTCCAAAGGGCTCTCCCTTTTCAATGATTACATAAGGAAATTATATAGTTTCCCTCTCTCCATAATTCAAGGAGACAATATCCATAAATTTTTGGATCTAAATAACAACTCAAGGACAAAAATGATAAAGCATCTCAACCAACCTAAACTTCCCCTTGAGACGAGGAAACTACTTGGGATATTATGAGGAATAATCCCAAACCAACTCATGAGACTCCCAAATTCCCCTTAAAATTAGGAAACTAATTTGTGAGGTAAGATTCTCACATTAAACTAATTTCCCCTTAAAAGTAAGAAAATAATTTGTGAGTTGGATTCTCTTACTTAGTTTTAATTTCCTTTTTACAAATTAAATGAAAAATGTATGAGCACATTATGCTCAAAATATTAATCATTGTTACAATATGAAGCATTAAACATTCCCTTAAAATTTGTCACCTATCATCAATCATCATTTTAATGATCTTCTCCATGGTTTGCAAAGTAATGAATCCTTGTGTGGAGATCCTCCTGGATCAGATGTGGATCAATGTAGGTTTTCTTTCGAAGAATAAAATGGTTCCCAACTGCTCTATTGTTCGAATGACACATTACAACAACTCATACATCAATTTAAGGAAGGGAAAAGTGAAGCTCAACATTTGAACCGATCCTTGGAATCTCTGAAACCAATTTTAGATAGAATACAACTATCTACCAAATACAAAAAGATATCGGACATTGTTTGCATCCACTACATGGAGCATATTCTTTTTTATTCGTTGTTCCTTGCATCCAACATCACGTGGGAGATATGAGCACATCCTCAGTTTTTATTTTAGGTTGTTTGCAACCAGATTTCCTCCCCCTACGACTTGGAGTACATATTGCAACTGATCAGAGTTTTTCTCAGTGAATTCGATGGGGAATATGGGAATCACATTTTATGTGTTTGATGTTAGTTTTAGACTTAGTTTAGAGTTTTTTTAATTATTTTTGAAAAGGGAATGAGATATTTTTCTATATATTGTAAGGACAATGACTCCATATGGAGTTCACATATACAATGTAAAAGATTGGGGATTTCTTGAATAAAGAACATAGCACCCATAACTATGTAACATTTATTGGTTACTTTGGATGTTTTAAGTTCTGATTTAAGTTGTGGGCGTTGTTGGAATATATCCTAGTTCCATGATCTCTATAGGGTGTCCACTCTTTAGAATGAGATCTATGGATATACAGATAAATATTGCATTGACTTTGTTGTAGATAAATTGGTTTTCATTTTGGTGGAGCATTGAAAGTGTCTAAGGGAAATTTGGTGGTTGTGAAGGCAACGAAGATTGGGAATATTTATAAGTTGGAAGGAAAATTTGAAACATGTGAAGTAGCGATGATATATAATAAAGAAAGTGCATATACTTGTTTATGGCATCAATGACTAGGCCATATAAAAAATAAAGGGTTGGGGTTGTAGGTACTAGTAAGTCATAAGTTATTTCCAGACCTACAATGTTTGAATTTCTGCAAGTTTTATATCTCTGTTGGTTATAGTGATAGAGTTAAGTGATGTATATTGTGGTATCCTACTGCTCAAGATATTCATTTAGCATGCGTTAGAGTGTAAGAGAGTGATGTATTATATTATACATTAATGAAATGTGATCTTTGAGGTATATTGTTCTTCTTATGTGATATTTTTGTGTGTATATTTTTTATTGGATACTCTCTTAAACCAACATTAAGGGATGTATATTGTGGGATCCTACTGATCAAAAAATCATTCCTAGAAAATATATGTACATGGAACAATCAGTAGTTGTTCAGGATCACAAAGAGAGATTTGTTTGTAAACTCAGGGAATCATTGTATATCCTAAAGGTTTCCAAACAATTGTATAAGGTGTTAGATTATTTCATGGTGCGCCTAAATTTATTAATAAGCGAGTACAACCATTGCGTTTACTTTGAAATTTTGGAAAATGGTATATTCATTTTCTTAGTATTATCTATTGATGATATGATTGTTACAAGCCAAATCATGTTTAAGATTAGAAGGTTAAAGGCTTAGTTGGACAGGATGTTTCAGATGAAGGATATATGAGCAACAAAACAAATCTTGGGCATAGGAGTACACAGAGACGGGAAAAATGGTAAGTTGTGGTTATCATAACACAAGTCTGTGGATAAGATACTGATAAGGTTTAGTATGAACATTGTGAAACTGGTAAATATCATAGCTTTCCATTGTAAGATTTCTTCAAGTTTATGTCCTGGTAGTAAGGAAGAAAATGATTATTTGTCTCATGTACAATATGCTAGTGTAGTAGGAAGGTTGATGTTTGCGATGAAATGCTCAAGAATGGATATTTCACATGAAATTGGTGTTGTTAGTGGGCACATGGAAAATCCAGAGCATTTGAAATGGGTGCTTCAGTATCTTAGAGGCCCAAGTATCACCTACAATGGTTGCAGTGATTTAGTTTGTGGTTATGATTAAGGATATTTAAAAAACAAGAGACCTACCTCAGGTTATGTATCACAAGAATGCAAGGATCTACTGGGTAAGTTTGGAAAAGTACAAGATAAGGTGTTCTTTGGTAGTCAAATAATTGTGTATTTGACTAATTGTCTAGCGTATCAAAATGAGAAAATGCATAATTTTGTAAGACATGTTACTGATGGGGATGGAGTGGTCCATATTGGAGAAAATTGTACAGACATGCTCACAAAACCAATACTGTAAGAGAAGTTATGGTGGTGTGTGGCTTCAACTTAGCATTAATTACCAAACATTAAATGTTTAATTTTTTTGGATGCATGAAGTCTATAACCCGCTTTGTAATGTTTGTAGGTGGCCTTGGTGTTGGTGTGTCACAGTGACCCATGTCATGTCCCTGCAACGTGTTTTCTCATGTCCATGTTGTTCGATCATTTCCTTGGGACTCTAAAGGTGGTGGAGGATGAAGGCTTCCATTACTCTCCATCCCTCTATTATGCTCTTTCAAGAACGTCACAGTGGATTTATGTCGTCACTATCTTAGGGAATACTCTTGCTTTCAACTTTCCCTCATGGAAATCCTCAAGTGCCTCACCGAACCTCTCAAGTCTCACTAGGTCCTTTCCTTCCTTCCCAATATCTCTAAACAACAATGCAACATGTTCAAAATTTCAAATGTTAGGTTTTTAGTTTAGTTTTTTTGTGTGTATTATGTGAGGTTAAGGGAATAGACTATTACCTGCAATCTCTCACTTCCCGTGATAGAACAAAGAAGTTGGGGAATGAACGATCAATGGGTGCACAAGAAATACCTCTGAGATTCGAGAAGAGACTTTGCAAAGGATAAATGGCCACATCGTCGTAGGATAAATGGATGCGTAGTCATAGGCGTCCCTCTAGGGACATTGATGATTTTATACACAAGCACTCATATGTAAGTCCTCAATAATTCAAAATTTTAAAATAGTTACATTTTTCCATATAAATCTGTATACAGTTTAATTTAACTTCTCCATTGTTTTTCACCTTAAAAATACCAAAATTTAACCATAGAAAGTTGTGTATAGTTTCTTAATTCTCCATCTGAATGAACATGTTATAATCATGAATTAGTATTCTTCCTAAAGGTCATATCACCAAATGAGTGGGGACAATATCACAAATGTTTTCATGGTACTATAGGAGCCACCAATTGTTGGGGAACTGCGTTTTTCCATGCTTTTCAGGATACAAATGATCAATGGGTGCAAAAGAAATACCTCTAAGAGTTGGGAAGGGAATTTTCCTAGGATAAATGGCTGGGCCATCTTTGGAATCCTAGTAGGAACATTGAATATTTTCTGCACAAGCACACAAATATCATATGTACAAACACTGTAGATATGACCATTAACTATCGATTTGTCCATCAGCTTTGAATGGGAAGATGTTCATCGACTAATCCATTCTGACTCATTCATAAGCTCATTTTAAGTTTGTAAAATAGTATGGCAAGGTTAGTTCTGGGAATTAGAAGAATATTGATTGATTCCTTTATGGGGTAATGGGGAGGCTTCTCTTCCAACATCTGTTGGGCCACCACTTGGTTGCAATACTCTTCTTTTTTTCAATTTTTGTTTTTCAAATTATAGGATGAAAAAAAATCTTTGTTTTCTTTCTCCAATCTATTACACATTGCAAATACAAAATAATAATTGTAAGTAACCAATTACAGACATAATAATGAATGAGTAAATGCAGAACATGGTTTCAATTCAATTGATGCAAAGTAGTATGAAGTAGCTACGTATGTGCTTATAATGAAATAGTTACATGTGTTGGTTATTAGTAGTTGGATATTGGTGTGCTTTGAAAGAGACTCCACACATTCTAATTGATCCATGTTGAAAAAAATACATTTTTCAATTAAGTGTTGCACCTAAACCCTCTATCTCCGGAATTAGCATCACTACTTCCAATACAATATTTTTGAATACCAAACTTTAATCTACCAAGACAAAATTGAGGATTGATTTTTCTTGCGACGATATTTAGAGTAGAAAATAAGGTTATAATTAGTTACAGAGTCACTCACTCACTAGGAGAATATGATGATTATGAAGATGGATCGAGCTTCTTAGTGCTATCTCTCGTTGCAGGTCTTGGAATTTTAATGTTCCTGAAAAGATGCAATGTTTACTGGATCTATCTTTCTTTCTTTGCATGAAATCTTGACACTGAGTGAAAGAAAAAAAAATGTTCTTCTTATATAATATCAACAACAAGTGAAAGAAAAGTGGAATGTCTTGTGCAATATTGACCACTAGTGAAAAAAAAGGTGGAATGTGGATGAAATATCGACAGTTGATGAAAAAAAAGGTGGAATGTGGATGAAAGCAATGAAACACTTAGAAATGAAATCTTTATGTAATGAGCATTTCATGAATGACGATGTCTCGCTCTCCAATTTATTCATCGATACCTCTGCACACCCACGTGCCAAGTGAAAAGTTATTTGTTCCAGCCTTGCACTTGCATCTCATAACATCGGATTTCCCAAGAGATGATGATGGAATGACTTGAGGCAGTATGCTTATTCCCTCAGAAATTCTAGTGTTATCCTCAACTAAAGAATCACAAAATTCTCGGTGTGTGATAAATTTGTCCCTCCTGAAGACACACCATGTCCAAATTTCGATCAGGATATGTGACCATTCAATCTATCATTAAACCTATGAGACCTGTTTGAATCCAAAACATGTGTCATTGAATCAACATATTATTATAAAGTTTGTTCCTGTAGGAATTTACTACCATAGATTGATCTTATCCTCAAAAGAACATAGAGAAGAATTAAAGAAAAATCGAGAAAGCCATGAATAAATCCCAAGTTAAAGTTGATTTGTTTCCATTTTTATTCTATGTTTTATTGATGGATTGTTGTATTTTTTTTTATGGGTTGGTGTAAGAAGAGTAGCTAGATACATTTATAGTTTAGTATATGTGTTAAATTTAAATGAAATGAGAAATTAATTAAATGGATACAAATAATTATAATAAGAGACAAGTGATATTTTACTAAAAATAATTTGTCTTTCTTGTGGTCGTTGGATTGATGCATGTTTTAATATATTTGTCTTAATGAGGTGGTTTACAACATAATAGAAGAGGTTGGTGTACAACTATTATAGTTGTTTTTGCGAAGTATTGTCAATTATTAATCAATTATTTATGTTGCAAGTGGGAGCTGCTAGCTTGAAAGGTGGCTTGCTCTGTCACTATTTTCAAAGGTTTCCCTCTATGTCAACTAATGTGGTTTGTTAGGAGTGGAATATGGGTTTTGAAATCTTATAAAATATTGCATCGTGCTTGCATGCCACAATCATGGAGTTTGGAAGGCGATTCACTCCACCCTTTTTTTAATAAGTACCATGATAATTCTCATTACCATCATCTCTCAACGATGGAGAATGTATATGGAAAAAGGAATCCTATCATAGAAACCTTAGTGGGTGCAAGGATAGAATTTATGATGGTATGATTCTCTCTTTGCGTGAGAAAGGTCCCAATTTCAATTATCGGAATGCCCGTGTATCTGTTGTAATTAAACTGTTGAATTGAATCTTGTTTTAATTAAATGTTGCAGTTGGTCAACTGCATAAACATGTAACTGCATAAATTAAGTACTATACTTCTCATTTGCTATAATCATTGCAGTGAGTTGGTGAATTGCATAAACATGGTAACTAGCTACTGTAACTAGCTTCTTTTTTCGGGCATGTTTTTCCCAATGATTTTTCCCTTCTAATCTCAAACTATAGAGTGTTATAGTAATCCACTGAACTAATTCCATTATACGATTTAACAATATTCATATAGTAATCTACTGAATTGAGTCCATTATATGAGCTAACAAGAGTACTATAGTAATCTACTGAACTGATTCAATGCTATCCCATGTCTTGGGACTTATTGGCTATCTCTAAAATCAAAGTGTTTCCATCTTCTTGGCAGGGACTTGTTGCTCCACAACCTTTCTTATCTTTATAAGAACATAATATAATTTAGATAGTCAGTTAATAACTTATGCTTTGTCAAATAAAACACAGTCAGATGACACACACACTATGCATTCATGGGATAAGGATATGATAGAAAATTTAATACTAAGATCACACCATATAATTACAACCTAATTTAGGATCTGTCTCAAATTAAAATTGAGTTACCAATGTCGCGATTATGATTTCATAACTTAGACAAATTACTATACCATACATCAATTCTTCTTCCTTTCTTTTTATTTATACAATTAAAAAATAAAAGAAGTACGATAAATTGTCTTAAATATTAACATTTAATTCATTTATAATTGTACATCAAAGATATCATCGATAAAATATGTAAAGAGACGTATAAATAAAATATAAACAATCTCTAAAGTTTACAAATCATATTTACTGTTCACGTGAGGTTTGTCGTTGACATCTTTGTCACTCTTTGAAATTCTCGTCAACTTCCTTGGAGCTATGCCAACTTTGCTGAAGCTTCGTAAATCTTCATTGGAGCTTACCGATTGTTTATTAACTCACCAGACGTTTCCCTATCAACACCGAAGGATACTCTTCTTCCCCAAGGCTACCTGAGCCACAATGAGGCTGTATAGAAACAACTTCTAACTCTATCTATGGTGAACATGCTCACAAGTGTTGAGGTTTTGACCTCCAAGGCTACACCATGTTCCAAGTCACAAATATTAATGCTCACAAGTCAAGGGTAATTATGGTGACCATCCAATAATAGGGAAAAATAGCCCCCTTTCCTTGTCCCGAGACCTTTATTTTATAACCTCCCCGGTGCAGAAGAAATTATCAATTTAAAATAAATTATTTCCCTCACCCACTTTTGTTAATTTCCTAAAATTAGTCTCAGATGTTTCTTAGCTTTTATTTAAGATTTCTGAGCTTTTCTTGACTCCTATATTTTCTCCTAAATGTTTCCTAGTTGTTTCTTGTCTCTTAGTTTTTCTCTTAGATGTTTCCTAGCTTTGCTTATGTCTTATAATTTCTCCTAAATGTTTCCCAACTTTTTTTTGTTTCTTAGTTTTTCTCCTACATGTTTCCCATATTTTCTTGTCTCCTAGAATTTCTCCTAGATGTTTCCCAGATTTTCTTGTCTCTTAGATTTTCTCATAGATATTTCTTATCTTTTCTTGACTCTTATACTTTTTTTTTCAATGCTTAAAGTTCTCATAAATGAAAATTCCCTATTAATTAACTAAAATAAAAAAACATCCCAAATTTAAAACTCAAGTTTACTTTATAATGATTTTTATTTCCTTTTGACCTTACCATAAAGGCTACTAAAGAAACATCTTGTTAGTCTATTAATGTAAATTCTTCTTCTTCTTTTTTCCTTAGTGGATACATTTATTTAACATTTTTCCTCACTGATATTTTCTGACAATGTTTTTTCCTGGATCTTTCCCTTAGGTTACCTATCACTTTTACTTTTATATAGTCATCCTGAATTGTATAAAAATGCTAAGGATGCCATGCACGCCATTCCCTTTAGGATGTACCTGTGTACTCCAAGGGTTCTATGTGTCATTCCCTTTAAGCATTCAACGTTGAGCATTGGGAAGATTGGTGCAATTGTAGAGACCTTGTTAACTTTGGTTGTTGCCCCTATTTGTGAGACTATTGAACACTGAGGAATAAGGTCTTCACGCTTTTGCACACCCCTCGGTTTACCGAGTGATTGAGTCTGTGGCCTACCCTCATGACATCGTGCAACCTCTCGGAAAAAAGTGTCTCGTACTTTTCAACTTCGGCCACGGTGGGAGTACTAGTAGGTGGAATCAGGGATGGTGTTCCACCTCTCCCCATAGTACTAGTTTGGCTCCATACAACCCCGTTACTCCTTTTTGATTTGGATCGACAAGAATGATCCTTGTTTCTGCATACACTAACACATTTTCTTGTCAGTAATGACATAAATCAATCCAATTATATAAACCAAATTATTAATTAAGAACTGCTCTTTGACTCAGTTCAAAGTCTCAAAGATCTATTGATGATACTTGCATCAATGCATCATTAAGTTTACTGTCACTCAAAAAAATTGTTAGTACCATCTGAAATGATTATAATTAGTCTATGTAATTTATTCATCAACATCTCATGCCATAAATCAAACAATTTTTACATTTATAAAATATCAACAATCAAATGAAATAGAGTCTAAATGTCATCCAAACATTTATTAATCATATCATTTGTAAGAAAACTCCCTCAAAGAATAAGTCTAATTTTGCGAAATTAGTCAGATAAAATGGGGCACTACACTTTTCATTATGGATAGCATTATCTTGGTTGTGATGAGATTTGTTTTGAGGATGTATTTTACTCCTGATGCGTATACAATTTTTACACCTTGAAAATCCAAAATGTCATATTTAGAATATATGATTATAATATCCTATAGCCAATAAAAACATTTATCCCAAAAATCATATCTTATTTCCAACAAGAACTTTAATATCAAAAAAAATATTCAAATTGGAAACACATTTATTTTGTGTTCTTTTGGAACCACAAAGTGTAAAATAGTTACCAACTTGATGGGAACCCTATAGAGTTCTTTTTTTTTTTAGAGGTCACATTTAGTGCTTTTTTTTATCTCCATTTCAAAAAATGGTGTTACTGGTAGCACCTTTTTTTTTCAAGGTTAAAATTACAACTTTTTTCAACCATGATCTTTAAGTGTCAAACAAAAACATTAAAATTGACCCCCAAATCGAAAAGTGGTGCTGCCAAGATCACCTCATTCTTTTTGCAGGGTTAAAATTACAACTTCTTTGAAATTTTGGTCTAGACAATTGGTACCATTTTGATTGGAAACCTTAAAATAAATAACTAAATTAAAAAGTGGTGCTATCAATAGCAACCCCTTTTTTTGGGTTAGCATTACGACTCGTTCAAAACCATGGCCTTGACAACTACTATCATTGCAAACTAAAATCTCAAAATCAACCTCCAAATTAAAATGTGGTACTATAAGTAACATTTTTGTTTTGTTTTGTTTTAGGATTGAAGTTGCAATATTTTTTAAACCATAATTTAAAAATATGGCACTATTGTAAACAAAATCATAAAAAAACTTATACACACACATATATATGAATAATCCAGATTTAGTGAGAACTAGCGGGAGGTGCTAGGACAATGGCACAAGTGGTAATGACCTAGGTTTGAAAAGCTACGTGAGGGTACCAACCCTTGTAAGTATGATCCCCACCATGTATTCAATTAATTAAGTCTTGTTCGACCCTCCTCCATGATCAAATGAACCATCATAGGTAGTGGAGGTGTACGAGTTTTCGGGGGTTTGAATTAATAATGGGAAAGATTCCTTTTATGAGTATCAATGTCTAGTTCAACCCTATCCTGACCATAATCATTATTGAGCGTTGGAAGAAGTTGTTGAATATGGGTGGGGATATGTCTATGGTTATTTATTTTGATTGTGTTTTTCTTCCTGAATTATGTCCGGAGGTGTTTGGGTCTATTTCTTTGGGCTCCTATGGGTCCATAGGAAGGTCGTAAAAATGATTATATTGTTAGAAAGAGAAAATAAACCCTTTCTATAGAGGAAGTGATGACCCATTATCAAAGCTCCATCCTCCCTACATCTAAAGAGACCATGTACCCATTGGAGGATGAGGTGAAGCTAATTGGGATTACCAAGAGGATGAAAATGTGGATGAAAAGGTGGGTGAAATAGTCCTGGACCTTGGTTGCACCAAGAATAGATATACCAAGTTTCGTCACATTATGGAGCTTTACTGGCATGCCAAAACCATGGTGGCCCAGGGCATGCTACCAAAAGAGAAGGACTGCAGAAAATTTGGGCAAAGGATGGAGGCTATTGAGAGAATGAACAAGTTGTTGCTCACTATGGCTTCTTGGTTGGTTAAGCGTAATGGAGGCTCTCTTCCACTAACTTGGGATAGTGGTATGTAAGTGGGATTCTATCTATCTACTTCAGTTGTTGGGATCGACGCGGGCTTGTCCAAGACACCGAATCAGGTGCATTCTCTAGATAATTGAGCCTCACTCTATCTATTTTAGACTGTTTTTTTGGTGCTTTATCGTCTCTATAGGCCTCTTTAGCATTCCTATAATTTCTAGTTTTATTTTATTAGTCTATGGTCCTTATTATGCTACTTTAGACTTAGCTTCTTATGGCTTATTTTTGAAATCTAGCCTAGTTTCCCTTTGGGAAGGCCAACATAATATATGTATGATATGGTTTCTACCTTGGACAAGCCAAAAATTATGTATATTTTTTTAATATCTGAATAGAAACTTCTTACTAAAAAAAGAATAAAAGAAAACCCAAATTGAAAAAATTGAAAAAAAAGAGTAAAAGAATAAAAAAACCAAAATGAGTATTGAGCAATTTACCTATATATATATATATATATATATATATATTAAAAATCAAGACCATAAAACAAAAGAAAAAATAAAATTCATAAAGAAAACATAACTTAAAAAAATATAAATTAAAAATAAAATAAAAAACAAAAACTAGAAAACAATGGAAAAAATAAAAAAAGGGAGAATGTGGAGGGGGTTGATTCCTAGAATCGCCCCTTCGGCCACATTCCCCTCTCCCCCTTGACCCAACACTCCTTCCTTTATCATAATTTCCCCTCCACTACTTCTTTATCACACCACACTTCTCCTTAAATTTAGAAGTGATAATATTTTTAATATTATCCATATTATGCATGATGGATTCTTCTTGTATTACCCAATGATTTAGCCAAGATTTGACATATTTATTCCATATGCACTTGATCTGCTGGTGGTTTTGGCTATAGTTTGAAGAAAATTTTGGGATCATCTTGTCATCCATGTTGTTTATATTGTTCTTGTAAATTAGGTATATAATCATGGAAATGCTCTCAATGGGGTAGAAGATTGCTTCTATAAGGAGGATATGATAAGGTGTATTTCCCTTAATTCTAAGATTATAAGTTATCAAATTATTTTGGATATGTTCTATCTTTCTCCAAGATTCCCTAGATATACTGCAATCCCAAACTTCACATCCATATAAGATAACTAGAGTGACGAGAGTGTGAAAGAGGAGTTCTTTTTATCCCAAAGCCAAAGGTCTCATGATTTACAATTTTTTCAAGTCCTTGATAATATTTCCACCCTCCATTTATCATTCTTTCAATGCTATAGTTCCAATTTATCTTTTGGTAGATATCAATTCCAAGATATTTGTATGAAGGCACTTCCTCCAAGCTATTTTATTCATAAACAAAAGTATCATAGGTGATCCATTTGGATTTAATTATCATAACCATTGTTTTGTCAATGTTCACAATCATGCCCATTCTAGAGTAGAAGTCCTTGAGGATTATTATTTTATTACCTAGGTCATAGGGACTCTTCACCATAAGAACAATATCATCAACATAAAGAAGGAGGATGTTGACTATACTAGCAAGACTCAGCCCAATAAATCATGTACCCTCCAAGTAATATTCCATCTTATCAATATAGATGCCAAAAAATGGTAGGGGACAAGGGAAATCCTTACTTGATTCCTATATTACAATAAATTTCCTTTGACCAACCCTCAGTGTTCCTAAACTTGGCAATAAATTTCTTATATATCCTTACTACAACAACTCTTAACTCGAAAGGGACTTTAAGCTCTTCTAACCTATTTTAGAGGTTATCCCTATGAACAATGCCACAATATTTTCTAAAATAAAAGAAACAACAAATGATATTAGTTTTATCATCGCGACACTCATCTACGATGATCCTAAAGGTAACAAGGTAGTCCATAGTGGAATGGTAGCCTCTAAACCCGTCTTGGCCTCTAGTTCTTTTCCATGGCTTTCTAGCCATGCACCGATCTTCTATTCCAAAATAATTCCATATAGCTTAGCTAAAATGGGGCTCATCATAATGATCCTATAATTATAGGGATTTCTTTTATTCCCTCGTTTAAAAATAGGTACAACGAGATTTTGAGTCAAAGGTTTTGGGAGGCCTTGCTAGATAGCTAAATTGAACAACCTACGTGTGTGAAGGATGAGGATAGGTTCTCAAATTTTTAATATGTTAACTCGGTAACCTTCGATATCCTTAGATTTTCCTTTTGAGAGCCGCTTAACCCAAAACTTAATGTCTACTATAGAAAACACTTCATCCTTTGTATATCTATTTGACATGTTTTCCATGACATTAGCATATTCGTACATATTTTAAAGGTAGAAATTTCAATCCTTCAAGGGAATCCTATTGTTTTATTTAGTTTTACAAATTATAATTTGCCTCCATATTTTCTTAGGATCTATCTTAAATAGGTCCAAAATTTTCTCTTGCTTTCTATTTATATAGTCTTTTTCCCATTTAATTAAGGTTTTGTATCTATTTATGTTATCATATTTAAAAGTTGAATTGGAAGCATCCATAATGGATTTTCTATAAATTTTACATTCATTATCGTACCAAGGCTTAGTTGTACTAATTTTATTTTTATACAACACCTCAATGAGAATTTGTTAATGGAAGTAGAGAGAGTTGTTGTAAAATTATGATAGTTAGCTTCAATATTGTTATGATACGATATGAGTTTTAAAGAATTTATTAAGTATTTTAAAAAGAGATCAACTTTTTTTTTTTTTTAAAGTAAGTGCCTTTGGCTGTTAGAGTTCTCTTCAATGGATATTTTTTGCATGACAAAGTTAAGAGTTAGGGTTAAGGTTATAGGTCTATGATAAGAGTCAGGATTTTGGTCATCTAAAAGATCAAAGTTTACTATTTGGTTGTATATGGGGATATATGATATTACATAATCGACAACACTGCTACCTAGCCCATGGATATAAGTCATCTTGTTAGAATTTGACCATTGTTGATCAAAAACTTGGTCACCTTCATTTATTTCTCTTGGAATAATAAAAACAATTTATCATAAGAAGGAAATTTTTAATGATCACAAGCTCACGGCGTATCCTTGAGTCTCAAATTCTTCACACATTTTTCGGATTCAAAATCCGAGTCCATATGCTCAAGATATCTAGGTTTTTGTCCAACCACACAAACAAAACTTCTTCCATGTGTATCATAACTAATTTTCTCTCTTAGTCTTGGGAATACTACATTTTCCAATTCGTGGGAATCATTTTTATACTTTATTACTTACAATACTCTCTTCCCGTACTTGGTTTCATTCCTTGTTACTTGTCTCTTACTCTCATACCCTCTCCTCTCCATACTTAGAATATTTCATTCATATCCCCTCCATATTCCATACTCCAAAAATATTCTAAGTATCACTCCATATCTCTCTCTCCATGCCCCTGATCCATCTCCCATACTTAGTTTTATTTTCACATTTTTCCTCTACACTCTTCCTCTACCCTACCACTCTTCCATACTTTGCTTTATTTTCACTCTCTACCAATTTACTCTACCACTCTTCCACACTTAGAATTTTTTTAACTTGTATATTCTCCTTCCTCTTCTCTCTTATACTCTTATACTCTTCCACACTTATAATTTTTTCACTTCTATTCTCTCCTCCCTTTCCTCACTACACTCCCTCTCCCCCTCTCATTATTTTCTATACTTATAATGTTGTATACTTCACTTATCTCCCACTTATCTCTCCACTCCACCTCTCAGATGTCTAATTGATCTACTATACTTAACCATTTTCTCATATTTCATCACTGCGCTTTCTTATCCATGGGTTCACCCCTCACCTCCGATCCATGCTCTCACATATGATCCATACCCTCACCTTCGATAACCTTGCTCTATCCTGCCCCCTCACCTCCATGGATTCATAAACCACCTCTGATACATACTCACACCTACGATAACCTGCCATTACCCCTCTATCTTACACCACTCCTACCTTACTCCCCTCTCATTCCATTTCCCCACTCCCCCTTCCTTAATATTTTTTTTAAGTCCATTTCCATTTAATCATTAACATATCACTTAATAACATGTGGTAGAAAAGAAGTCAAATCACACCAAGACACGTGGAAAATAATGACACATTGTGATGATGTGAATATTAACTCACTTCTGACGGGGCATTGACTGGGCACTTAGTGTATGCTAACCGGGCCATCAAAATATTTATTTAATTCATGAATTTTCCTAAGGCTCGAGTCTCCATAGTATTTATAGTCTCCTTTGTTCCGCATTAAATCCATGTAAGGTTTAACTATATAAAAAATTTAAAACTCATGACCACAATGCATGTGGGATGGAGTATTTTATTAAAGTCTACTTTTGATCAAGGCCCCAGATTGACCCACAAAATTGATGAACGGTGGTTGAGTCCCTGACTTCCTGAGATAAAAAATAGAGATCCAAGAATCAATTTTGGACAAAATATACCTCGTTAGAAAGGTAATTTGATGAGCAAGATGATCGAATAGGTTTCAAGAGATGAAATTAACCATTATGCTATCATAAATTGAAATAAAAATCAACTATGTTGTCATGGTTTTCTGATAAATCTTCTTTGAATCTCAACTTCACAAGCTTATATATTGAGATCCATAAATCCAAATTGTGCTTAGAAGGACTCATTGTTACACATCGAAATCTCACACTTAAGTGTTTCACCCTAAGTGTTGCAAGTGTCGCAAAGTGACGTATGCACCTTGTTAAGTGTCACATGTCCTATCTCAAGTGTCGTATGCACCTTACCAAGTGTTTCATTCATTTTTCTAAGTGTTACAACCCATTAACACCATATAAACATTTGTCACAATTCCTAAGTCATGTTGGAAGAAGAAGCACTGTCATTTGACAGTCAAAACAAACCCTTTTCTTAGAAATTTTGACCATTTATGGGCATTTTATAAGGGTGGCACTCCCTTACCCATACTTAGGGAGCATCAGTGCTCCCCCTACCATGTTAAGGGGGTGCCAATGGTACTCTATCTCTCATTAAGGGGGGGCACCAATATGTTTATAGAGAAATATGGGATCTTCCACCTTTTCCTAAGGGCCAACTCTTAAGGGATGAGATTGTTTTGGTCGAATCATATACTATGGCTCTATATTAGGATCAAATCCAAACTTAAGGAGCCATATCCTCAACCCTTTACCTCATTTTATCATGGTGGTTGAGCCTCTCAAGCCTATATACTGAAGGTCTTTCCAAGGTGAAAGGGGGGGAAGAATTTAGATGTTAAACCTTTGATCCTGGGAGAAGCATCAACATTTTGATTTCAAGGTTTTCATGCAAGGGATGGATGAGGAGAGCTTGGAGAAGTTATTGCATCATAAAAAATTCTTTTTAAGTGCCTTCTTTTGGATTTCCATTTAATATCAACTTGGGTTATTCCCTTCAAGTTCATGTGTTCTACATCTACATTTGCTTGTCTATTCTCATTTCAATCTTAATAAATAGATCTTCTTTGTGTAATCATATAGAGTAGGAGGAATAGTTCCTTTTCTAGTCTTTGTAGGACTTCATTCACATTGAGGAGCTTGGATATCAAGCCAAAGTATTGGAGCAATGAGGATGAACATCACAATAAGGTATGCCATATTCTTCTTCTCTCTTACTTGATTGGTTGAGTTAGATTTAGAGGGAAAGTAGAAGCCACTTTTTCTCTACTGTCTTTGGACCAAATAAGGGGTCTTGGTCCAAAGGGGAGCTTAGCCTATCTGCATGGTAATATTTCTCACAACTGAAAAATGGGACAACAAATATTACCCCTCCAAATCTTGACCAATAATAGCGGGCAGATCGTATACTATGGCTTCTTCTTGAAGTGTCACTGACTCATTTGGTATCGGTACTTTGTGTACTCTGAATCCATTAGGGGTCATTTGAAGTCTACTAGTCCTCTTGTCCTTAGTCCTCTAGAAAAATTTTGGACTTTGATATCCTACCCATATGTTCGGTCTCGACTGTCAATTGGTTCTCCTGGAGGATGACTTTGAGTTGGTAACCTTAGTGGCCTTTCCTAGGTATCTACAAAGGTGACTATGGGAGGATTCCCATGGTACCTCAGGTAGAAGTCATATCACACTTTTTGTACCCTTATAGGATGATCCCACAAAAGTGAGGGTTACTTGCACTAAGAAGAGTTGTCATGGGGAGGTAAGGGTAACTGCTTCTCATTTCTTAATTGGAATCTTTATATCCCATCTTCAGAAGATCCTTGAGGCTACTGTTTCTTGGTTGATTTCTTTTAGTTTTCTTAGGAATGTGTTTATTTGACTTTCATAGTCGACCTTAGGATCAAATATTTCATAGTATACAAGGTATATATCCTGTAGTTCAGGAACCTCAACACAATGTTTCTTACAAAGAAATGATTAAAGATCAAACTTCTGAGACCAACAATGTAGCTCCTGGAAGTGGCCAACACATTGAAGCACCGGTCACAAACTTCATGGAAAGCCTTGCATCTTACGCGAATCCTATTTTTATTGATCCACTTGGCCTAACACTCATTGATCCACCATCCATGAGATATTTTGATGCTTATTCTTGTTACAATTTACCACCCAGTTCATCCACTACACAATATTTTGGCATGAACCCACCATTCTTTTGTTTTCCTGAAGGACTTGGGAATTTATATTTATCCACAATTCCTGTAGTTTCTACCGCCGGTGCTTCTTCTTTATCGGAAAAATCGATGACCTAGGTAACCCTGACTCAACCACTTGCTAATACATCTCCCTTCGCACATGGGTTAGGTTACATTCATGTTTCACTATTTACACACATGCACACACCAAGTGATTTACTTGGTCGACCCATCAGTCAGATGGCCAATGATCAAGTATTTCATTCAACCAAAGTTACACAAGCTACTCATCCTCCATCTCACATATCACATATTATTTCACCTTACATTGGAGGCCTTTCCTTATTGGGAGTCAAATATTTAGCTGTGGGGCACCCTTCAGTTGGAGGACAAATTTTACTAGGGGGAAACCTACGTGGTTGAAACATCAACAAGCCTAGGGG
Source organism: Picea engelmannii (assembly GCA_009831015.1). Classification (NCBI taxonomy): domain Eukaryota; kingdom Viridiplantae; phylum Streptophyta; class Pinopsida; order Pinales; family Pinaceae; genus Picea; species Picea engelmannii. The sequence continues at coordinate 909,695 of ML777217.1, read as the reverse complement.
TAAGCCGCTCTTGCAAGTCCTTCTATCCCTACTACCATTTCCTGTATCCTAGACAATCATTTCCAGGAGTGGATAATCCTTTGTGGGGTCAACCCAATCCGTTAGGAATTCCTCAGCAAGGAAATTTTCCCTATCAATTTGTAAACCCCATAATTCCAACGCAACAATCCCTTCAATCGCAATACATGGGGGGGGGGCGCATGAAGTCAATCTCAGTATGTAGGGGGTGTTGGCATGTTTACAGGAAGGTGTGTTTGTCATTGATGGCAAGATCAGAGTATGCAGCGATAGCAAAACAGGGACAACGTAAGCTCATAAGAGATAATGCAGAGGTGCACGAAGAGTGCAAGAGTGTGCTTGTTTATTTGATGGAAAATAGGCAGGCAAGGAAGATCAACAATGCAGGGATAATTGCATGGAAAGATCAGAAGCATAAACTCCATTTCAGAGTTTCAGATACCAGGCATTGGAGGAGTCAAGGAAGAAACTCACGTCAAGAATGTCGAAACGATGAAATGTGAAACGTCGAAATACGTTGATCCGACTCCACTTCGGAGATTCAGATACCGAGAGATTGAGAAGTCAAGATTCAAGACTCTTCAACACAGGAGTCCTGAAGTTATGAAATCCAGAATCCCAAAATCCCAAAATAGGCACATAAACAAAGAGTTTTGCAGACCAAGAAATAACTCCATTTTAGAGTCCCAGATACCGAGAGTTGAAGTGTCGAAACACTTCACCACAAGAGTGTCGAAATGCCGAAACGAAAAAATGAGAAATGCTGAAATCCTGAAATAGGCACATAAACAAAGAGTTTCACAGACTGGGAAATAACTCCATTTCGGAGTTTCGGATACCGGGAGTTGGAAGAGTCAAGACTCTTCATCATCAGGAGTCTCAGAATCGTGAAATTCAAAATGCCGAAATCTCGGAAGAAGGAGGACAGTTTCGGATACCAGGAGTTGGAAGAGTCATGACTCTTCATCATCAAGAGTCCCGAAATCACGAAATGCGAAACACCAAAATCTCGAAAGCAGGAGGACAGTTTCGGATACCGGGAGATGGAGGAATCAAGACCTGAGACTCTTCATCATAGGAGTCCCGAAGTGCCGAAACGTGAAATTGTGAAATGCAGTTTTTGAATAGGGCTATGGTCACAGCCGGTGGTCACATCATCGAAGAGATGTAGAGAAGAGCTCGAAGAGTTAAGCTCCCTTTTCAGAGTTTCGAGGATCACGACTTGGAGAGTCGAGATGCCTCACAACAAGAATTCACGACATGCAAAATCACGAAATGCCAAAATGATAGGAGGTAGTGCAACCAAGCTCAATTTCGGAGTTTCGGGGATCAGTACGTGAAGCATAAAGAAACCCTAACCACAAGAATCCTGAAATGCAAAAATGTGAAACGACGAATTAAACGCAAGACCCTACAAACTGCATCCAACGGTGCAGGTGAACCTGACTATGATCGGAGGGCTACTATTGCACTTCACAGTGTAACTGCTAGAAATGATTGATGGTTTCTACCAGAGGACTTGAAGAGGCCTCAGTATGATCACTAGAGAAGATGAAGAGGCTCGAGGCATCTTCTAGTGATTTAAACTATTCTTAGAGGCGATTGACAGATGGATGAGCGTTGAAGCCTATAACTGCAACAGAGAGGATTAGCTTGACTATGATAGAGAAGACAAAGAGTCTCAACTACGAGACAGGATAAGGAATCTTAGGATAACACCCAGTGATGATGGACACATGGGTTGAACTTCCAGAGAAGATGAAGAGTTGCCATGATGATTAGGCAGAGCACTCGACATGGAGAGTGTATGCATAAGCATGGCGAGAGAGCATGCACAAGGTGCAAAGAGACTATAAGTATGAAGAACAAAGAAGAGATCAATGTTGTTGTTGTTAAGAGTGATCAAGGAGTGTAGAAGGAGGAGGGTATAGTAGCGGAAACACAGAGAAGAGGAATGGTGCATTGAATGGACATGGCACACAGAGCATAAAAGGCAGAGGCACAAAAATCACAAGGTATGTGTGCAGCAAGACAGTGAGGCAGTAAAGGAAGGCTGAGGTTCTCTTGTAGAGAAAAACAGAAGATAAAAAAAATGCAAGAAGATGCAGACAGAGAGACACTAATACAGGAGAGCAGAGCAACATAGCAGAAAAGTGATAAGCCTGGTAAGCCAATGATAAATATTGTATCACTATGATAAATTTATATATAGAAAACTTTATATATTAGGGTGGAAGGGAGGTGCTAGGGAGGATTGTTGTCCTCAAAGGTTCAAGTGGGTGCTTGAACACAGGGAGTTGTAGCTTCCTTCTAGTTGGTGCTAGAGAAACTAGGGAGTTGGTGCTTCCTTCTAGTTGGTGCTAGAGAAACCAGGGAGTTGGTGCTTCCTTCTAGTTGGTGCAAGAAAAACAGGGAGTTGGTGCTTCCTTCTAGTTGGTGCTAGAGAATACAGAGAGTTGGTTCTCTCAGCAAGTAGCATCTTGCAAAATAGAGGTTGTAGCCTCATTATGAGTGGGTGCTCATATGTATGATAATGTAAAGAATGTAAAGATTACTTATCGTAGAAAGAAGAAGAGGTTTTTACCCTATATGGGTTTCCTTAGGAAATATCTGTCTCTGTGTATCTCATATGTGTGACTGATGTTGAATGTTCTATTGCTTACTTCCCTACATTATTGTGACTGTCATTAAATGCTATGTAAAGAGTTTAAAATAAGCATAATTGTTTAAGCACAGTAACAACTGATTCACCCCCCCCCCCCTC
>ML777217.1:888638-906856 GCA_009831015.1 Picea engelmannii | reverse complement strand
TTATCTAAGGGTAGATCCTAGAGCTTAAACATGTCAAGCCATGAAGGAAATTCAACCAATAAGGCCCCTCTGTTCAATGGAACAAACTTTTCCTTCTGGAAAGTTAGAATGAGAACCTACATAATGGATTTAGGTGTAGATGTATGGGTTGTGGTAGATACTCGTTATGTAAAGCCAGTTGTACTAGATAATAAGGATGACAAGATAGAATTTAGCTTCAACACTAAGGATATGAATGCTATCTTGAGTGGGCTTGCAGAAGCAGAATTCGTAAACGTTATGCACCTAGGAACTGCCAAATAAATGTGGGACAAACTCATTAGGAGTTATGAAGGTAATGAGAAGGTAAAGGATGCCAAGCTTCAAACCTACAGAGTACAGTTTGAACAAATGAATATGAAGGAAGATGAAACTATTGGAAAATACTTTCTGAGAGTAGAAGAAATGGTAAATGCAATGAAAGCACTTGGTGAAAAAATTGAGGAACCTTCTTTAGTTTAGAAAATCTTGAGATCTCTCCCAGATAGGTTCAACCTGAAGGTCTCTGCTATAGAAGAACTTAATGATCTAAAAACCTTGGAGTTTGATCAACTTCTAGGAACATTGATTTCATATGAAATGAGAATAGTTAAATATAAACCCACCTCTAGAGAAGCATCATTTAAAGCAGACAAGAATGAGGATTTTGAGCTCGATGAAATTGAAGAAAAAATTGTGAAGAGACTGAAGAAGGGATCAGGAAAATACAAAGGTAAACTGCCTTTCAAATGTTTCAACTGTGGTAAGATAGGTAATTTTGCAAATAAATGTCCCCACAAAAGAAAGGATCAGACATGTGATGATGAGGAGAAGCACAAACACATAAATTTCTTTAAAGAGAATAACTTTAAGAAGAAAAGTCTTTGCGTAAACAATGATGACGATCCTTTAGATGATGAAGAAAATGAATCCTCTATTGAAGATAAACTAAATGACTTCATACTTATGGCCAAAGAGGATTATGATAATAAAATCACAGGAAGTGATGCTAATGAAGAAGAAGTTGTGGTTGACATGGAAGGAGAACTGATCAATGCATTGTAAGAGATTGATAGACTAAGAATTAAGAATAGAAAGAAAAGACAATTGCTGATACAGTTCGAGAAAGACAGTAAAGAACCAGATGAAGACCTTGTCCTACTAAAATTGGAATTAGAAGAGGCAAAGAAAATCGAAGATATTCTGAAATGACAGTTATCAGAAAAGAAGGAAAGATGTGAAGACTTAGAACAAGAAGTAGTGAAAACTAGGAAAGAGATGGAGAAGTTTCAAGCCTTGTATAATCAAAATTTGTCAAGTATCAAAACCTCAGAAGGATTAGCCACCATTTTGAATTAGCAAAGGAATTCAAAGCTGAAAACTGGTCTGGGTTATGAAGAGGGATCAAGTAGTGGTAAGCCAAGAAACGAAGAACCCATCAAGTTTGTCCAATCTACAACCAATGACAACACCAAACCTGCAGAAACAAAGGAAGACAACCAACCGCCCAGGATGAGTAAAGAAAAAGGTGCCACGACTGAATCTGTAGAACAAAGAAATAATGCACTCCCTACTGAAAGATGTCATCAGCATGGAAGAAATCGACTTTCTCAAGGAAGACAACCATTTTCTAGGTACAAAGAATTTTTCTATGGCTATTGTTTCTACTGTTCTAACTTTGGTCACAAAGATGTAAATTGTTCCTTAAGACTTAGACATGAGCAATTAATATTTCAAAGGAATAAATACATGCCACAACAAAGAATGATACAACCAAGTAACAAACCTTCACAGATTGCAAATTTCCAAATTAAGTCTAGAGACATGCAACTAAGGAGGTCAAGAAATAATCAACAGTCAATGAGTAGACAACACTGCAACAATAATTTTGACCTATTGAACAATGATATTGAATGCTACATCTTTCATAACTACGGACATAAATCTGTTGACTGTCGATTAAGGAACTATGAACCAGATTTGAATTCCCTTGCTGAAAATGTCAAGGTTTGGAAGAAGAAAGAAAGTGACAAGTGTGGACTAGTGTTGTCAGCTCAAAGACAAATGAAACCTTGGTATATAGACAGTGGATGCTCCAAACGTATGACAGGAGACAAAGGTAAGTTTCTATCTCTAAGTGAAAGAAAATCAGGAAACATAACCTTTGGAAATGATGCTCCAGGTAAAATAAAGGGTAAAGGGATGGTGAGTTTAAGTAATGGAAAAGGAAAAGCCCAAGAATTTCTGCTTGTAGATGGGATGAAACATAATTTTCTTAGTGTAAGTCAAATGTGTGACAGAGGATGCAAAGTGGTGTTCACGTCCAAGGACTGCAAGATAAAGTCTGCAAACTCAGGACAAGTGGTGGCCAAAGGCATAAGGACAAAAAATAATGTATATGTGCTGAAAGAAGATAGAGAAGAGTGCCATCTGAGCAAGCATGATGAAAGATGGTTATGGCATAGGAGACTTGGACATTTAAACTTTGACCACTTAATCAAGCTCAAAAATATTGAGGCAGTAAAATATCTTCCCAGAATATCAAAGCCCCGAGACTCGATGTGCAAACCCTACCAAGTAGGAAAGCTAACTAGGACACTGTTTAAGTCCAATAGATTTACTTCAATAGAGAAACCACTCCAACTAGTTCATATGGATTTATGTGGACCATCAAGACAGGAAGGCACAGGGAAAGAAAATTACTTCATGCTGATTATTGATGATTACTCCAGACTTACTTGGGTTTCCTTTCTCAAGGAAAAAGATGAAGCATTTGAGAAGTTTAAAATATTAAGGGCTTTAACTGAGAATCAAACAGGAAAGAGGTTAAAGGCAGTAAGATCATATAGATGAGGAGAATTTATGTCAAGTGAGTTCAAGGAATTCTGTGATAAGCATGGGATCAAGAGAGAATACACAATCCCAAGGACTCCTCAACAAAATGGAGTAGTTGAGAGGCAAAACAAAACAGTGCAACAAATGGCCAGGTCAATGATGAATGAGAAGAACATTGGTCAAACCTACAGGGTAGAAGCAATATACACAACAATCCATGTTATTAACAAAGCCCACCTCAGAACACAAAGTGACAAGACACCTTATGAACTGTGGTATGGGAGACCTGCTTCAATCAAACACTTCAAAGTCTTTGGGAGTAAATGTTACATAAAAAATAATGATGAGAACCTTGGAAAATATGATGATAGGGCTGATGAAGGTATCCTCTTAAGGTATTCTACAAACCGTAAAGGATACATATGCTATAATAAGAGGCTACATAAAATGGTTGACAATATTGACATAAAAGTTGATGAAGGAATCCTAGCAAGAGAGGTGTACAATAATGAGTCGTCTACAGAGGACACAGCTAAAGCTGAAGATGAACAGGTCCAAGAATTAGAAAATGAAGACTCTGAATCAGATGAATACACAGATACTCAGACATATTCAAATCAGCAGACAACTTCAAATTCCTCCTCCAGAATCACTCAAAAGAATCATCCTGCAAGTCAGATAATTGGTAAAAAAGACAAAGGTGTACAAACCAGAAGAAAGATAATCAAAGACACCAAACAATCACATATAGCTTTCATATCCTTGCTGGAACCCAAGAATTTTAATGAAGCTAGCAAAGATGACCATTGGGTTAAAGCAATGAATGATGAACTTGATCAGATTGAGAAAAACAATACGTGGGAGATGGTTCATAGACCTGAAGGTAAAAATATCATTGGTTCCAAATGGATCTTTAAGAATAAGTTGAATGAGCAGGGACAAGTTGTCAGGAATAAAGCAAGATTGGTCTGTAAAGGCTATGTTCAAATAGAAGGATTGGATTTTGATGAAACATTTGCGCCTGTAGAAATATTAGAATCTATCAAAATATTTCTTGCCTATGCTTGTCATAAAAAGTTTAAAGTCTATCAAATGGATGTCAAGTCATCTTTTCTAAATGGAGATTTAAATGAAGAAGATTATATGGAACAACCAGAGGGTTTCAAACTGTCTGATAACCCTGACTTAGTATGCAAGCTGAAGAAATATTTATATGGGTTAAAACAAGACCCTCGTGCCTGGTATCATAGACTGGATACATATCTCAAAGACAAAGGGTTTAAGAGAGGAACAATTGACAACAATCTATATATCAAAATAGAGGATAATGATTTGCTCATCGTATTGGTCTATGTAGACGACATCATCTTTGGGTGTAATAAGGATTCATTGGTACAATGGTTTGCTTCTGCCATGGAGTCTGAGTTTGAAATGTCTATGATAGGTGAACTATCATTTTTTCTTGGTTTGAAAATTACTCAGAGGTCTGAAGGGATGTTCATTTCTCAAGAAAAATATCTAAGAGAAATGTTGAAAAGGTTTCAAATGGAAGATTCTAAACTTGTGGGTACACCTATGGTTACTGGATGCAAATTAAGCAACGATGATGACTCACCTGATGTTGATCAAAGTTCATATAGGTCAATGATAGGCAGCATGTTGTACATCACAACATCTCGCCCAGACATAATTCATGTTGTTGGAATGGTAGCAAGATATCAATCTGCACCTAAACAGAGTCATCTACAAGCTATCAAAAGGATATTCAGGTATTTGAAAGAAACAATGACTTATGGTCTGTGGTATCCCAGAAATCAGAATTTTCAGTTAACTACCTATTCAGATGCAGATTCGACAAACTGTGTTGATGAGAGAAAAAACACCAGTGGAGGAGCATTCTTCCTGGGTGACTCATTAGTAGCATGTCTTAGTAAAAAGAAAGGTTAAATTTCTTTATCAACTACAGAGGTAGAGTAAATTGCTGCTGCTACCTATTGCACTCATGTATTATGGATGATTCAGACACTTACAGACTTGGAGGTAAAATAAATTGCACCGATCCCAATTCATTGTGATAACACTAGTGCCATCAATGTGTCTAAGAATCTTGTATTCCACTCCAAGACCAATCATATTCCCATAAAATATCATTTTCTGAGAGAGCAGGTCACCAATCAGGTTGTTCAGGTTCATTACATTCCAACCATAGAACAAATTGTAGACATCTTTACTAAAACCCTAGCCAAGACACCATTTGAATATCTCCGACAGAAGCTGGGTGTCATCCTGTCTCACACCTAAGAGAGTCATTCCTGTTAGGGGGAGTTTTGTATTGATTGAATATTTGATACCTCCTAAAAATACTGCAACAACTCAGGTGGAGCATGTTTTCTTTGACATTGATGTCAAAGGGGGAGAAAAAGGAGTGGTCCAGACCGGATGCTACAGTTGGAGGTCCAAACAGATTAGCGCACTCATTCAGGGTTGCCATCAATGCTAAAGGGGGAGATTGTTGGCATGTTTATAGGTAGGTGTGCTTGTCATTGATGGCAATATCAGAGTATGCAACGATAGAAAAATAGGGACAACGTAAGATCAGAAGAGATAGTGCAGAGGTGCGCGAAGAGTGCAAGAGTGTGCTTGTTTATTTGATGGAAAACAGGCAGGTAAGGAAGATCAACAGCACAAGGATAATTGCATGGAAAGATCAGAAGCGTAAACTCCATTTCGGAGTTTCAGATACCAGGCATTGGAGGAGTCAAGGAAGAAACTCACGTCAAGAATGTCGAAACGACGAAATGCGAAACACCAGAATACGTTGATCCGAATCCACTTCGGAGTTTCGGATACCAGGAGATTGAGAAGTCAAGAGTCGAGACTCTTCAACATAGGAGTCCCAGAGTTACGAAATCCGAAATCCCAAAATCCTGAAATAGGCACATAAACAAAGAGTTTTGCAGACCGGGAAATAACTCCATTTCAGAGTCCTGGATACCAAGAGTTGAAGTGTTGAAACACTTCACCATAGGAGTGCTGAAATGCCAAAACGACGAAATGTGAAACGCTGAAATCTCGAAATAGGCACATAAACAAAGAGTTTCATAGACCGGGAAATAACTCCATTTCAGAGTTTCAGATACTAGGAGTTGGAAGAGTCAAGACTCTTCATCATCAGGAGTCTTGGAATCGCGAAATGTGAAACGCCGAAATCCCAGAAGAAGGAGGACAATTTCAGATACCGGTAATTGGAAGAGTCAAGACTCTTCATCATCAGGAGTACCAGAATCGTGAAATGCGAAACGCCGAAATCCTGAAAGCAGGAGGACAGTTTTGGATACCAGGAGATGGATGAATCAAGACCCAAGACTCTTCATCATAGGAGTCCCAAAGTGTCGAAACACGAAATTGCGAAATGCAGTTTTTGAATAAGGTTGTGGTCACAGCCAGTGGTCACATCGTCAAAGAGATGTAGAGAAGAGCTCGAAGAGTTAAGCTCCTTTTTTGGAGTTTCGGGGATCGTGACTTGGAGAGTCGAGATGCCTCACAACAGGAATTCGCAACATGCGAAATCATGAAATGTCGAAATAAAAAATGTCGAAATGATAGGAGCTATTGCAACCAAGCTCAATTTCGGAGTTTTGAGGATTAGTACATGAAGGATAAAGAAACATTAACCACAGGAATCCAGAAATGTCAAAATGCGAAATGATGAATTAAACGCAAGACCCTATGAATTCCATCCAATGGTGCAGGTGAACGTGAATATGATTGGAGGGCTATTGTTTCACTTCATAGTGTAATTTCTAGAAACAACTGATGGTTTCTACCAAAGGAATTGAAGAGGCCTTAGTATGATCGCCAGAGAAGATGAAGAGGCTCAAGGCATCTTCCAGTGATTTAAGACTATTCTTAGAGGCGATTGACATATGGATGAGCTTTGAAGCCTGTAACTACAACAGAGAGGATTAACCCAACTATGATAGAGAAGACGAAGAGTCTCAATTGCGAGATAGGCTAAGGAATCTCAGGATAACACCCAGTGATGATGGATGCATGGGTTGAACTGCCAGAGAAGCTGAAGAGTTTCCATGATGATCAGGAAGAGCACTCAACATGGAGAGTGTATGTAGAATCATGGTGAGAGAGCATGCACAAGGTGCACAAAGACTATAAGTATGCTGAACAAAGAAGAGATTGAGGTTGATGTTTTTAAGAGTGATCAAGGAGTGTAGAAGGAGGAGGGTACAATAGTGGAAACATGGAGAAGAGGAATGGTGCATTGAATGGACATGGAACACAGAGCATAAAAGGCAAAGGCACAGAAAGTGCAAGGTATGTGTGCAACAAGACAATGAGGCAGTAAAGGAAGGCTAAGGTTCTCTTGTAGAGAAAAACAGAAGATAAAAAAAACCGCAAGAAGATGAAGACAGAGAGACACTGATACAAGAGATCAGAGTAGCATAGCAGAACAATGATAAGCCTGGTAAGCCAATGATAAATATTGTATCACTGTGATAAATTTGTATATAACAAACTTTATATATTAGGGTGGAAGGGAGGTGCTAGGGAGGACTGTTGTCCTCAAAGGTTCAAGTGGGTGCTTGAACACAGGGAGTTGTAGCTTCCTTCTAGTTGGTGCTAGAGAAACCAGGGAGTTGGTGCTTCCTTCTAGTTGGTGCTAGACAAACAAGGAGTTGGTGATTCCTTCTAGTTGGTGCTAGAGAATATAGAGAGTTGGTACTCTTAGCAGGTAGCAGCTTGCAAAACAGAGGTTGTAGCCTCATTATGAGTGGGTGCTTATATGTATGATAATGTAAAGAATGTAAAGATTACTTATCATATAAAGAAGAGGTTTTTACCCTGTATGGGTTTCCTCAGGAAATATCTGTCTCTGTGTATCTCATATGTGTGACTGATGTTGAATGTTCTATTGCTTACTTCCCTGCATTATTGTGTAAAGAGTTTAAAATAAGCATAATTATTTAAGCACAGTAACAATTGATTCACCCCCCGCCCCCCCCCCTCTCAGTTGTCCAACAGGGGGTCCATATGTTCAATCACAATACATGGGTGGACCACTAGGAAAACCACCTTACATGGGTGGAAAATCAGGAGAACCATCTTACATGGGTGGAAAACCCAGGAAACCACCACATATGGGAGGACCATCTAGTTTTGTCGTCTTGCTGTAACCTGGATTTGGTCCTACTGGTGATTCCATGTCGTATGGTTATCATTTGCATCCACACAATAACTGATAGCTTCCATTCTTGGCTACATTATATCTTCAATATCTATCGTGTTTGAAAAACAATCCCATTCAACATGCCCCGTTTTGGCTCGCCATCCATGCCAAATTATCATTCGGCATCCCGAAATTCGACGAAAAACCTGGGGAAGATCCTAACAATCATTTTATAAATTTCCATTTATAGTGTTCTTCCAACTCTTTGATGGATGATTTCATTCATCTGTGGATTTTTTAGAGAACACTTATAGGTGTAGAAGCCAAATGGCATGTTGAGTTGCTGCGTAACTCCTTTTTAGACTTTAATCCTCTTGCCATGGATTTTCTGATGCATTTCCAATTTCCTATACGGTATGAGACCGGTACAAATATTTTTACCTCACTCTAGAAATCCTGTTCCACCCACATATCTAATCATATTCATGAGTGGAGATGACGAATACAATTGATTAAAGATCCGATTTTGGACCAACTCCTCATGGATCGGTTTACAAAGTCACTCTCTCCTCCCATTTCCCGTGGTGTTGCTATGGGAAACATTGTTACTGAGGAACAAGATATTACTCGTTCTCAATATTTGGACTTGGTATATTCCCAATACAACACACTTTACGATATGATCCCTCATTCTCTTCATCCGTCGAACAATCTAAAAAGACCTCCTCTGGAAACAGGTTCCTTTTCAAACACCAAGACTACTTTCTCTCTTGCTAAAACCTCCAAGATGATTGTGGTACAATCCTATTCATCTCAACAACCAGGAGGTAAGAATAAAAAAAAGGGTAAATCCAAGAAATCTTATAAACAACAAGAAACTACCAAGACTATTGATACTCAACCGAATAGGAAGGCTATGTTTCCTTGCATGATTTGTGAGGAAGACCACTACATGAAAGACTACCCTCATCATGAGGTAGTCACTAAATTTCTAAAGGGTACCTCCCAACTGGTTCAACAACAACATATGGTTGCACAAAATTCTTCCCCTCTGCAAGGGGGCATCGTAGGTCATTCCCACCATGGGGATTCTTCTTCGAGTACCTCTGAGGTGTATATGTTTAAGCTGGTTAATGTAACTAATCGAGAAAATACTTATGAAACTACTCCATGTAATCATGCTAATAGAAAGTCTATTGATCAACCCTCCACATTCACTCATCCTCCATCTTCCACTCCTCTTCATATTGAGAAGCCAATTTCTGACGTAGTTTTTCACTCGGCCAAGAGCGCAATTCAAAAAGCAACATTCAATCCAAGTTCCCGTTCCACCCAAAACTACAATATTGTTGAAGATTTGGCATAGGCACCTTGTGCTATTTCAACCATCGAAGTTCTAAAGAAATGTCCAAGTCAATGTAGAACCATGTTGTGAGCTATTGGGGCTATGGATCCAGAGGAGTCAAATATGATTACGTTTAATATGGACTAATTTAAGGAGAGGCTCTCCCACCACTTAGCATTCAAAATTCAAATTTTGGTTGGTAGAAAGAACATACATCGCATTGTTTTGGATGAGGGATCCTCCACCTGTGTCATTTCTTTTCCTTGTTGGATAGCCCTTGGTTCTTCTAAACTTAATCTATCTCCTACCACCTTGAAAGCATTTAATGGATGCGGTTTCCAACCTCATGTAATCTTGCAATATTGTTCTGTGACATTGAAGGGTAAAACTGTTTCGATTGATATTGAAGTGGTTGACGTACCCCTGGATTATAATTTGTTACTTATTCATAGTTGGTTCTATGCAATGAATCTTGTCATTGTTGGAGAAATTTCTATTTTCGACACACTAGATCAGTGAGAGTAACACTAGTTCAGTGGGAGTTAATTGACTAATTCTATTCTAGACTTTCTAATTTTATACCATCATTATTATGCATGCATTCCTAATTATAGGATGTCATTGCCTATATGAGTGACGATCACTCACTCATTGATAAGATCATAATAGTCATTGATTCTCATTCTTCATATTGTATCTCTCTTCCTTTTCTTGATAAGATTTGTTGGTGTATGCTTTAGCTAGGTCTCCTATGTAGGTTTCCATGAAACACTAACATGGTATCATAACTGAGTTTCTTGGAGCAACCCAGACAAGCTAGAGAAGACCGAAAGACGATTTGAGTAAACTAGTTTATGCAATTGTCGCGACCTATCCCTATCGAAAGGTGCGACGATTGGAATCGCCGCAGACTATCCCTATAGAAGGGTGTGATGGTCACACTAAGACTGTAAAGTTTCTTTTTCCACGCATCATCACAGCCTATACACAACCAAGGTGTGACGTCATTGCACTGTGTTCTTCATCCTAGGTGCAACAATTCAGTTTTTCACAATTTTCACACTGTTTCCTTCACTAGGGTGCAACGATTCAACATCGTCACACTTGGACCTTCTCTAGGGTGCGACGATTCAACAACCCTCCAGAAAATTGGGTTTCTGCAGCAAAATACCCAAATCTAGAAATCTGCGATCTAGGTTGGCTTGAAATTTTGACCAGAGACGTATAACATAGGGATGCTTATGCTCACCAACAATCTCTTAAACCCACATCATATTTTAGGAGATATAGTTGTTTTATAATACTTATAGCTTCCATAGAACTGTCTATCATATCTCGGAATCCACGATCTGGGTTTTCATGATCTTTTCAGAATCAATAGCAGGGATTGAGACGATGTAACTTCTTCAATCAAGTCTGGTGATAATTATCACACCGTACAACTTTTTTCAATGGAATCTTAAATCCGCATTCCAACTTAAAATAAAATGACTGTATAATTTGATGATGGCGACATAAACAAAACCTACATCGACACTTGAGAAGACCAGATGGGTGAACCATAAGGATGAGGCCACAAGAATACTTCTTGAGTTAATATCCATTGATTTATGGTTTCATGTTGCCACATGCAAGACTCCAAACAAGATCTGGAACACCTTGGAAGGACTCTTTGGAAAGTGGGATGGGATGTGAGGTCATATGCTTGAGGTAGAGTTGAATACCTTAGACCCTAAAAGTTTTGATTATATACATAATGGGGTAAAATCATGAATCTGGGTAACACTTTCATGACAATCGGGTCTCCAAAATTTCTAGCGGCAATTTTTCGGCCGAAAATTTTCACGTTAAATTTAACGGTGCCCTCGAAATTCATGTACAATGTTTTTTGGATGAATTATTTGCCCGTGGTAAGCATATTTCGGCCTAAATACTTTTCGGCCGAAACGTTTATTTTTAACGGATTCCGCTAAAAACTAGGTTTCGGCCGAAAGAATATTTTGGCTGAAAACTTGAAAATGAGACTCTTTGCAGGAAACTACAAATTCTCTCCATCTTACTTCATCTTTGGAGGTAGCGGACTCCTACAAATATTCAGAATTTAGTTTGAGAATTGATACCAACATTTTAAAAATTGAATCTTCTTTTATTAGGTATAATTTGTTTTCATTTTCATTGTTTTTATCTAATTTTATTTAATTTTATAAAAACATTACTGCATAATATTTTTAGGTGAGATTATGATTCGATGAAATGAAAAATCCATATCTCTAAAAATACACAACGGAAAATTATGGAAAATTTATATTCATAATTGTTAAACTGTTATCTTCAAAAGGGTATTTTTAGATTTTAATTTTAAGTAAAAATTAAGATAGATACAAGGTGTAGAAAAACACGTGTTTAAAATCTGCAACGTTTTCATCTTGGTCAACTTAAAAAAATTCTAGAAATTATAATATTCATCCGTTATATTCAAAATTATAGTCATAATAAAATAGAATCTTTGTAGATTGTTGCAGTATATTTCATTTCTTAAAAACATAATTTTAATAATAGATACATTGTTGTGGAAAACAATAACTCATTATCATTCCTTTCATGTTTAAGGAACATACTGTTAAACAATTGTCAAATTGACATATCAAATCTTGATAAAAACAAATTGAAAAATAGTCATTAGAAATATAACAAAATTATTCACAAGTTTTGTTTTTACTGTAAAGTGAAATTCTAAATAAAAAAAATATTTTTGTATGCCGGAAGTTGAAGAACTTGTGAAAATACAATTTTTTTTGTCATAAAACAAGCAAAAGTGTTACCCATCTTCATGATTTTACCCAATGTTTTTACTAAATTTAAATCTTTACTATTGAGCTTGGGTGAATGTGATATTGACAAGTCTACAAAAGAGAAAAAACTTATTCTAACAATCTTGGCCAATCTAGGACTAGAATACGTTTGATATGTCTCCAATTTCCATTCTGGAAAATGTCTTTTTGGAGCAAATTGGAAAATCCCTACACTGGCTCAGTTCATTGAGTCTCTTACACAAGAGCAGACAAAACTCATACAGATGGGCCTCATCAAGGATCCCAAATCACATGCACTCACCATACATGATGGAAAAGGATTATCCAAACAGAACAAGGAGGGATATTTCAAACCCTTTAGGGATTATTTAGGTTCCAAAGACTCTTTAGATTCGAGGAAGAAGAAGAAGGGAAAGCAGTGCACTTATTGCAATAAACTGAATCATGAATAATCCACATGGATGAAGAAACAAAATGATCTTATGGCACAAACCATTCAACAAAACAACCTTGGAAACTTCATTCCAGAGGGAGTCAAGAAGAAAAAGCAAAAATATCATGCTCCTACGAAAGGTAATCATCGTGCTTTGGTTGTAATTAATTCCTCATCTGATTCATGGATTATAGATTCTAGTGCATCCCATCATATGACAATGAAAGAGGAAGTTTTATCTTCTTTGAGTCCATGCTCAAGAGCCCTATTCTCATTGGGGATGATACTCCAGTAGAAGTAGCAAGAGAAGGGAGAGTGGAACTCCATAATGGTAGTTTTCATAATGTTTTACATGTTCCAAGGCTTTTTATGAATCTTCTCTCAGTTTATCAGATCACTCAAAAAGGTAAAAAGGTTGAATTTATATCCAATTCAGTTTCAGTAATTGACATGCATGACAATTCCATCATTGGAATTGGTGAGGTGGATCACAATTCAAGGTTGTATAAATTCACTAAGTTTTCTGATGATGAATCATCTTTTCTACTTACACATAAGGAGAGTACTTTGCATGTACTCTTGTGCTTCCATCAGTTTCAGACATTAGAGATGATTCCATACACTCAAATTATGTACATGGAAATAAGAAGGTAGTACAACCATATAAGAAGCCAATGTTGAAGCTTCAACTGATGCCCAAGAAGGCACATTTCACATTTCACACTTTAGGAAATAGGTCTCCTTGCAGGGAATCCATTGGATTCAAGGAGGAATCGATCTCAACATGAGGATCCTTCTCATGTACTTTCAAATTCATAACCTGCGATGCCCATTCATTGCTATATGGTTCAATATTCTAATCCGTATCTCTACGGTGAGGATATGGGAAACCCATCATGGAAAGTAGCCATGCAAAAGGAGTATGAATCACTCCTAAAGAATCAGACTTCGCATCTATTTCCACTTCCACCAGAAAGGAATATTTTCAGGTGCATATGGGTCCACAAGATCAAGAGGTACAGGATAGACAGGTTTCCAAAGGAATTCATCAGATCCATAAAGATATCTACATATTCACGAAGACTTTCAGTGAGAAAAAGTTTCAGAATTTGCGGGATCATCTTGCAGTGAAGAACGTAGTTGCCTAGCAGTTTCCTTTTCTTCTTTTGATGCATTGTCTTTTGAGGGGGGGGTTTGTTCCCACGTGGATTTCCCTCTTTCCTCATTTTTATTGAATGTTCATTATTTGCATTGTACATGAGTACCTAATATGTCCTGTTAGTCGAGACTCATTTTTTATTCCATAGTGGTGTTCAGCGGGGGTGTTGGATAAATTTCTATTTTTGGCACACTAGCTCAGTGGGAGTAACACTAGTTCAGTGGGAGATAACTGACTAGTTCTATTTTAGACTTTCTAATTTTATACCATCACTATGATGCATGCATTCCTAATTATAGGATTTCATTGCCTATATGAGTGGACATCACTCACTCATTGATAAGATCATACTAGACATTGATTCTCATTCTTCATATTTTATCTCTCTTCCTTTTCTTGATAAACTTTGTTTGTGTATGATTTATCTAGGTCTCATGTGCAGGTTTTCATGAAACACTGACAACCACATCTACAATATTTTTTATTTTACGATTTCTCCATCAAGGAAAAATTTTCATTGTTGACCAACTTGACTATATAACTCCAGATCTCCACAATGTTGCAACGAATAATGTCCCTTTCCTAGGACAATCTAGTCTTGAGAGTGTAGATGTAGGTCTTCTTAAGGATTACTTTCTCATGGGGATTTTTTCATTACCTTATTCTGCCACCCTGTAGGTTGCCACATTAAATATGATTTCGACTCAGGTGCAACAATCCCTAGAATCACTTGATCCTTTGGTAGTACCTGGTCTTAATGAGCATAGTTTTTTTCCTGTGTCAAGCTCATTAAAAAATGAAACATATTCTTATGAGCATAGTTCATTGTCTCTATCAAGATCATTAAAAAATGAAAAAGAACCCCCTCCATTTGAATCGAGTCTCACTCTGGATCGAGTACTTGAGCCTTCTTTTCCTCTTCCTTGTGAAGATATTCCTACTTGTAACTAGATGCCTAAACGAGGAAATAAGACGATTCATTGGAGAAAATGATACTTGGGGGGTAGGTCTCCAACCTTTGGACATCATGTTGGAGCGAAGCCACTAGCTTCTATTATGCAAGTTGGGGAAAAAATACCTCTAGAGAAATACATTTCTAGGATTGATCCTCATTTGGGGGTCGTTCCCATCGTAATGTAGTAATATTTTCTAGAACGAGCTTAGTCTTTGTTCTTTCTCGTGCTCGTAAATACATGAGAATAGGTTACCGAACTCAATATTTTTTCTTTCTCATGCTCATTAATACATGAGAATAGGCTACCAAATATACTTTTATCACTTTTTTTAACTCATAAAAAATATACCAAAAATAAACTCTTTGGAGTTTCCTTTAACCTCATTTCAGACTCCCTAAAGATGAAAATATTGTTGAGTGATAATGTTTCCTTTCAAAATCGTTAAAAGGTTTGAAAGGGCGTCTTTCGAGTGGTAGTTTATCTCTTTTTCGGACTTGTGAGATTAATTACAAAAATATGAATAATCTATTCAAGAATGATTAGAAGAGTTCTCCCCTATATTGTTTTACACTTTTTTCGGGCTTAGGAGACTAAATTTACAAAAAAGTCACCTATGGAGTCTTATTTAAGTTCTTTTTAGACTCTCTAAATGTGAAAGACCACCGATTTTACCTTCTTTGGACTCATAAAATTATGCATTGAAGGACCTATGCGAGTCTAATCTCCAAGACCCATACATGACTGAACCCATCCTTCCTCAAGTTCTTTAAACACATGTCAAGGGACTCATCGAAGATGAGCTATACCAAGCATCTGTTACCCTCCTTAAGCTCATTAAAAAAGAAATAGGTACTCATCAATAATGATGGGGTAAAAATGTAAGGAAGTGGGTCAAGTGTTTTTGGAATCCTTTATGGAAGCTATTGTCCCCCTTGAACATGGAACCTATTTGCATCTAGTCTTATAGTTGGGCAATCTGCTTGTCTCCGAGTCATACCAATTCCATGTGCCATTATACTTTTTCATTCCAGTCCAAGAGTGTTCTTATTTCCATCACATTATGTTCTTGGTACTCATGGATTCAATGCTACCAAGTCACTTGTTATGCCTCATAATGTTCAAGGGAAGTTTCACTTCAAATCATCCATCTGTAGTATTATTAGTTTCCATTTCTTGTGTCAGTCCATACTCATTTAATCCACCATATCACATCACTTTCTTGTGTATGTTTCATGTCGATGATGGGGGATACATCAAGGCCCCCCTTCGATGAGTCTATCCCTATCGAATTCAACACATTATCTGCGAACTAGTATTAGAAACTAGTTAGTACCTTAGAACCTGCATGCCTCAATGGCATGCCTCCTCACTTCTGATACTAGGCTTACACCATTGACCTCTGATTGGATGATTCCATGAATTTTCGAACTCATCTCATTTATTCACATTTACTATAATGTACTAAAGGTACATTGCGAATAATTTTCATCATTGGTGATTTCCCTAACACTCGTTAAAGATATACCTCAATGACCAGTAATCAAGTGGTTTCTATTATGTTCGAAATTGAACATATATGTATACTGATTGGTGATTGTTTGTAGCTTCTTCCAGGTTCTCCTACTCCAAAACCCTTGTATTGAAGAATTTGTAAAGTATTTTGTCCATCAGTTTCTCTTCTGATCTCACACTTTATGGGGCATCTATTAAACATGAAAATGTCACACTTAAGTGTTGCACCCTAAGTGCCGCAAGTGTCACAAAGTGACATATGCACCTTTTAAAGTGTCCCATGCACTGTCTCAAGTGTCATATCCACATTACCAAGTGTATCATTCTCTTTTCTAAGTTTCACAACCCATTGACACCATATAAACATTTTTTGCAATCCTTAATTCATGTTGGAAGAAGAAGCCCTATCATCTGACAGTAATTTTTTTTTTTTTTTCTTGGCAATTTAGACCATTTTTAGGCATTTTAGAAGGGTAGTTCTCCCATACCCATTCTAAGGGAGAATCGATGCTCCCCCTACCATGTTAAGGGGGTGCCAATGGTGATTTTTCTCTCACTGTGGGAGGGGGGGGGGGGCAATATGGTTAGAGAGAAATATAGGATCTTCCACCTTTTACTAAGGGCTAGCTCTTAAGGGATGATATTGTTTTGGTCTACTCCTATAGTATGGCTCTATATTAGTATCAAATACCAACTTAAGGATCCATATACTCAACCATTTCCCTCATTTTCTCACGGTTTTTGAGCCTCTCAAGCCTATATATTGAAGGTATTTCCAAGGTGAAAGGGGGGGGAGAATTCATATGTTAAACCTTTGATCCTAGGAGAAGCATCAACATTTTGATTTCAAGGTTTTCATGCAAGGGCTGGACGAGGAGAGATTGGAGAAGTTACTGCATCGTCAAGCATGCTTTGTAAGTGCCTTCTTTTGGCTTTCCATTTAGTATCAACTTGGCCTATTCCCTTCAAGTTCATGTGTTCTACATATACATTTGCTTGTCTATTGTCATTTCAGTCTTCATAGATAGATCTTATTTGTCTAATCATATAGAGTAGGAGGAAGAGTTCCTTTTCTAGTCTTTGCAGGACAACATTCACATTGAGGATCTTGGAGATCAAGCCCAAGGATTGGAGCAGCGAGGATGTTAAGAACCAAATATCAATATAGCATAGAAAATCCTTAGTAAAAGTACTCAGCGCCTTGAAAAAGAGATAATTTCAGATAATAAGCCTCTTCGAGGGGGCAACCTCCTTTTACCCCACTTAAATGTTCAAGTACAATATGATTCAAAATGAAAATGTCTCCTTGGTATATATAGGAGACTAGGAGGTATAATTACAACTAATGGCCTAAAGCCGACATAAATAAAATAACATTACTAATATAATATGCCCCAATTAAGGGGTAATGAGACAATATTAGGGTTTAACATGCCCCTCCCCTTGAGACAAATGTTGCCCACAATGCTTGAGTAACTCTGGATGCTTCTATATAAAAGACTCATTTTCCCAAGTGGAATCTTCAGCTGGTAGTTTCCTTCATTTAATGAGATACTCTGAAATGGATCTATTCCTCAGCTGGCGAATTCTTGTGTCAGTGATGGCTTCAGGATCTAATATGATTTTTCCTTCCTCGTCAAGTTCTGGAAATATAGTTTGAACTAGGATCTTGTCGCCTATAACCTTATTTAAGCATGAAACATGAAAAACTGGGTGTACTCGTGAAGATGCAGGCAACTCCAACTTGTATGCCATAGTACCAATCTTTTGCAACACATTATAAGGGCCATAGTACTTTGGTGATAATTTATTATCATTTTTGGCTTGCTTGAGGGACATCTGTTTGTATGGTTGTAGTCTTAAAAATACCCAATCCCCTACTTCAAAACTTCTTTCACTACGATGTTGATCTGCTTATTGTTTCATGCGATTCTGTGCCATGGTCAGGTTGTCCTTTAAGAT
>ML777217.1:867433-879926 GCA_009831015.1 Picea engelmannii | reverse complement strand
ATTTTTAGCAGTTTTTAACTTCCGGGGCCATTTTGAGGCCTTAAACGACGTTTTTTGGGAAAACGGGGAGCAACATGGATCGTAGATCGATGTTGCTCTAGCCAAAATTTGTAATTCTCGGATAGATCTTTCCAACGAGCTATCATACGCCTAAAACAGAGATCGTATGCAAAAGTTACGACCCCGGGAAGTTGATGCACCAACTTACCCAAACGGGGCCCACATGATTTTTGGCACTTCATCTCCTAGGGTTAGGTTTTTGGATGTCTAGGACTTTTGGCATTCCTATCATTTGTAAAAAGGCCTTCCGAGCCTCATTGTAATGATCTTCTTGCGAATGCGAGTAGCCGTCACATCTCTTCTCAGAGATAAGCTGCCACCATTCTAGCGAGTCTTTCACTCTGTATTTTTACAGTCTCTGTACATTTATTTCATTAATAGAAATCGTGTATTACTGTATATATGTGACTCTTTTTATATTTCCGCTATATCTCTGTTATATTGTTGTCGCTCTTGCAATATCTCTGAATATTTCTATGTTATATCCCCGCTCTCATTTCGTGCCGAAAATAATCCGGATCATTATAGGATAAGATATTATTGGAAAACTAGAAGTTGTGTGGTTGAAGTTTTGAAATAAGATCAAGAGATTGAGTCAACATGAACTGGGTTCTTGAAAACCTTTTTCAAGGAGCATTAAATGGCCTTGAAGACATATTTTTGAAGTTTCATTCACAAGTAAGTTGTGACAACTTACATAGAACAAAAGAACCATCCAAGATTTGGAAGGATGATATCCCTAGTGACTCCATCATTATAACTCCATAAATATTCCTGGGTGACTTCACCGAAAAGATTCCATGGTTTCAAGAAGATTTATATGAATATTCCTTTGAGGAGTTTCTTTCATGTTGTGATGAAATTTTTCCTTCCCCACTAGATCCAACAATTTTTTTTCAAGATATAATAAAGGGAGAAGGTACCCAAAGAAAGAAACATTTGCATAGAAGTCCACTCAATTTGCAAGGAGACATTCATCCCTTGCCAGATATTGCCATGGACAAGTTTTCCATGTTCCTCGGGAATACTTCAGAGGATGCAAAGAAACATTTGATTAAGTTTGACAATGCTTGTGAAATTTTTAATGTGCCTAAAAATGATGTTGCATGCCAGATTTTTTTTATCTTAATTCTAAAGGAAAATGCTAGTGAATGGTTTTATTCATTGTTTCTTGGAACCATCACTAGTTGGGATGTATTAGAAAATATATTCGTCGATAAATATTTTCCAAGAAAATATCCATATTCCCTTTTCTTAAAGTTGGTTTAAATCCATATGAGCAAGGAAGATATATTCAAATATTTCTCTTTCATATTTATGAGAGGTCTTCATGAGATTCCTCAAGAAACATTTCCAAATGATATCATCATTTTTCAGTTGTTATGAAAATTAGTTGCCTTTGAATATGGAATTTTTATTGAAGCAAGAGGGAAAGTGCAGCTGGAAAGAGTTAATGAAACAAGATCAAGTCATTGAAAGAAATGTTCACAAAACCAATGCTAAGATATTAAACTTCCCAATATTTTTTCAATACTATAGAGGAATGGATTTAGATTTTTTTTTGATGAAAGACATGAATTGTTTATTCTATATCTTGTTATTGAAACTGGAAATGAGAACCATATTGTTTCAATTCATGAAAAATATCATCCTTTACATGTTTCATTGGAGGGAAACTTTGACCTCTCATGGGTTCAATTTGAGAGTAATAATCATGATGAAAATGTTGCAGCGAATTCTCAAATGGAGCAACCAATTTATATCAATACACAAGAACAATGTCTACATTGGATGAACATAAATAATGGTAAGAGTATCACTTTGTATCAAAAATTTATGATGTTGATTGCTTATCTGAAACCCAGTTTAATGAAGAAGATATCCTCCAAGCATCAAAAAATGGGAATTTGCAACAAGAGGATCCGTGGGTGATATGTTTTGTTTCAAAAGATAATGAAGTTGTTGATGAACAACAAAATAAAGCCTTACAATTCCCCACAAATGTTCATCAACAATTCATCTTTGCAACCTCACCATGGAAACCCAATCATTGTATAGAGGTAGAATGCTTTCAAAACATTGATGACAAATCAAGAATCTTGGATGTGATCAATAATAAGGAGAAATATGAGATATTTTCAAACTAGAATCTTCTCTTCCAACCAAAGACAACAACAATCATGAGCAAACAAGAAATGATTTCATTGAATCATGGTTCCAAAGTAGTGTTGGCCAAGCAATGCAATCAAATTTTGGTCACATTTGGTTTAGTCTTACCTCAACACACTTTGGGTATTCTCTTGACACCTTGATAATAGTCCCAATGTGTTCCCCAGTTCTTGAGCTCATTCCAAAGATCAATTGGATGATTGAATGGATTCATTGGAAATCTACTTACACTTGAAAAATGTCCCTTTCCAGTAAGTAGGATAGAGTAGGAAAATTTTGTTTGTACATAGTCCATTTCTTAAGTCAAAATTTTTCACAATAAAGAAATTGTTAGATGGAGATAATTCTTGAAGATGACTCCATGGCCCAATGCACAAAAAATACAATATTTTATTCTGAAGATGACTCTAAAACCTAATGAAGAAAGAAGTTAACCAGGATTCTAGATTCTCAACAACCAATAAGGGGTCGTTACCCCATAGTTGGAGACATTTTTTAATAAAAAACTTGGTCACCTTGATTTCCCATTCTTGGAATATTAAAAATATTTTATCAGAAGAAGGAAATTTTGAATGAGCATAATCTCACAACGTATCCCTCAGTATTAGCTTCGCCATGCATTTTGCAGATTCAAAATTTGAGTCCATATGCCTAAGATATCTAGGATTTTGTCCAACCTCACAAATAACACTTCTTCCATGTGTATCATAGCTAATTTCCTCTCTTAGTCTTGGGAATACTAAATTTTCCAAGTCTTGGGAATCATTTTTATACTCTATTACTTATGATACTATCTTCCCATACTTGGTTTCATTTCTTGTTACCTGTGTCTTACTCTCATCCCCTCCCCTCTCCAAACTTGAATATTTCATTCATATCCCCTCCATATTTCACACTCCAAAAAACTTCTAAATATAACTCCATATCAATCTCTCCATGCACTTGATCCATCTCCATACTTAGTTTTATTTTAACAATTTTCCTCTACACTTTTTATCTACCCTACTAGTCTTCCATACTTAGTTTTATTTTCTCTCTACTACTTTAATATACCACTCTTCCACACTTAGATTTTTTTTTACTTCTATATTCTCCTTCCTCTTCTCTCTTATACTCTTCCACACTTAGAATTGTTTCACTTATATACTCTCCTCCCTTTCCTCACTACACTTCCTCTCCCCCTCTCATTCTTTTCTATACTTAGAATTTTGTATACTTCACTTATCTCCCACTTATCTCTCCACTACACCTCTCACATATTCAACTAATCCACTAAACTTAACCATTTTCTCTTATTCCATTAATTCACTTTCTTCTCCACAGGTTCATCCCTCACCTAGGATCCATGCTCTCACCTCTAATCCATGCCCTCACCTATGATAGCCCTTATCTCTCCTCCCCCCTCTCCTCCACATGTTCATAAACCACGTCCGATCCATACTCACACCTCCGATAACCTGCCATTACTCCTCTATCCTATGTTATTCCTACCTCACTCCCCTCTTGTTCCATTTCCCCACTCCCCCTTCCTTAATATTTTTTCCTAAGTCCCTTTCCCTTTAATAATTAACCTATCACTTAACGACATGTGTAAGACATGGCATCAAATTACACCAATAAATGTGGTGACTAATGACACTATGACACATGACAATGATGTGGACATTGACTCACTATTAACTAGGTACTTAGAGGATGTTGACTAGGCCATCAAAATATTTATTTAATTCATGAATTTTCCTAAGGCTCGAGTATCCATAGTTTCTATAGTCTCCTTTGTTCCACATTAAAGCCTTGTAAGTTTGAACTATATAAACACTTTAAAAATCATGAACACAATTCATGTGAGATGGAGTATTTTATTAAAATCGAATTTTAATTAGGGGCCCAGATTGACCCACGAAATTTATGAATGGTGGCTAAGTCTCTGACTTCCTGAGCTCATAACTTGATATCCGGGCGTCGATTTTGGACAAAATATACCTCGTTGAAAATATAACTCAATGAGAAAGATGATGGCATAGATTTCAATAGATGAAATTGGCCATGAGGCTATCATAAATTGAGAGAACAATCAACTATGTTTCATGGTTTGATGATAATTTTTCTTTGAATCTCAACTTCACAAGCTTATATTTTCAGATCTAGAACTCCAAATTGTGTTAAGAAGGACTCGTTGGAAAGATGGGATGGTGAAAATTGCATATAGAATGGTGGATGAAAGGTTAAATATCTTTATCATAAAATTAAAATATAGTCCACTTTTAAAAAAGGCAATGAGTTACAAATTTGGAAAAAAAAGTTTATTTAATGACTTTTATTAAATAGATAATGGGCCCCACTTCAAGGAACAAATTCCAATGACACAAAGTCATTAATAAGACTTCAATTATGCATTAATTGAAGTCGTTCCTCCAAGAAGGAAGTGTGTGGAATCTCCTAGAAAGACCAAAATCCATAACTACTTCAAGAAGCATTGGAAGCATATTTTAAAGAGATAGAGAACCATCAAAGAAATGATTAGAGAGGGAAATATGAAGATCATAATAGAAAGGTTCAACCATCAACATTCAACCAATATTCTGATTAGAAAACAAAGATTAGCTTATTCTTGATTCTTCTTCTTCTACACCGTTTTTCTCAAGTCTTTATGCTTGAATTTATGAAATGAGCATAAGGTTCAGTTCTTGAGTGTTTTTCTTTTATTCTTCCATGACTTTTCTCTATAAGATCATGGAGTATTGAAAAAAATATATGTGACTGCTAAATGTAAGCCATGAGTGTTTATCTGATTCATGGAGATTTAGTCCTTGTGCTTGATAAGCTTTGTTTTTTAACCACTAGTCAATTGGTTTACCGAATGCTTTATAATGAAGAATATATTTCATGTAATAAACTCCACAGAGAACTACTTTGTGACATGACTTAACAATTTCTCAGATCTTGGGATTTCTGAGTGTAATATTTTTAGAGTGTGTTTATCAAATTCTTTTTGGTTTTAACAAAATATGGTTTCAGTCTTCTTCTTGCAACAAAATATGGTTGCATCTTCTGTATTCATGTATTTCATAGGGATGTATCATTGATGTTGAGCATACATGTATTATGATATTGAAGCCTTTCTTCAATATTTTTATTGTAAAGATGCTACTTGTTGCACATAAAGATTAGATATGGTTATCAATAACCCTTCCATATAAAACTAAATAGTAAATACTTGGGGTTTGTTGTTTAACATCCTCCCCAATCCAAGAGCACGAAGATATATCTTTCAAAACATATAGAGGAGTACCACCTCTATAAAAACGTAGGGGGATATTTTATTTTCGTGATAATGATGTTTGGATATTAACCAATGTAAACATCAACAACCACTTCCTTAGACCATTGCAAATTATTAAATATTGAGTATTATGAAGCTTGATTAATTCAGTACCAAACAAATTATCGAAAAGGTCTTTAGAGTTTCTTTTGTAATTGTTAACTAAAACAAGGTTCCCATCTAGCCAAAGATGATTATGATTGGATTCGTTACTTAAAATAATAGTTTGATTGGTTGCAGTTATAGAATTAAAGTCTCCTAATAGGAGGATACCACCTTTATTTTTCATATTGTAGATATATTGCTCTAAGCTTTTGTAGGGACAATTCTTATCTAGATTGTTTTTTGTATAAAACACATAGTTAATAGGTGGAAATAACATATTTCTATATAAATCTTCTTAGTGTTAATATCAAATATCTCCATCCATATGCAGTGATTAAGAGGATCTTCTTTTTTCAAAATTTCTTTTACAGATTGTTTAATATCTTTTTTTCAAAATTTTCTCTCATTCATATATATATATATATATATATATAATTATTATTATTACTCAAAAAAATTTAAAATGTTATTTTTTTCCCATATATATTTTTTTAAATTGTGTTTTTTCTATGCTTTGAAGTCTTTTTCCTTATATATTTTTTTCTTATTATTTTTTTAGTTTTATTTTATTTTTATGATTTTTCTTGTAAAGATATCGATTTTTTAGTTCATGATTTAAAAACATTGTAATTTTATGCTAGAAACAAAAAAAGTAAGGTGGTATTTGAAGCATCTTGTTTTGATTTGGAACTTGATTTTGAGGTTTCGGTTCACAATGACACATGTCAAAATCGTGATTTCAAACAAGTTGTAATGTTAACCCATGAAATATGGTGTGCTACTGATAGCACCACTTTTCAATTGAAGGATCTATTTTAAGGTTTTTTTTTGGAATAGTATTGGTTATCAAGGACACAATTTCAAAAAGTTGTAATTTTAACCCTAAAAAAAGAGTTGATCCTTTTGAGGCCATGGTGGAAAATAGTTGTAATTTTAACCTCGAAAGGAAAAATGGGAAGATTTTGGGAACACCATTTTTTGATTCAGGGGTTGATTTTATTGTTTGACCCAAAAATATATATATTCAGAGCTAGAGTTCTCGTTTTGAGGTCACAATTCTCATCAAACTGACAACTAAATTATGCAAGGATGAATTAGATAAAATACATATTAACGAATAAATACCAATTTTCTATGAAAAAAAGGTGAAATTATTTTTGATTGTCAGAAGATATTTTGTATGAATTTAGTTCATGCCATCTAAACTAGCCTTCATTTAAAATATTATTACGGTCCAAAATACTAGTCAATTGTACAATGATATAGTTATAGGTATTAGGGTTTCTATAAGTTTCTGCACTTTTGAAATGATCATAACCTACCAAATTCTAGAATTTATTATCATACACGATATTGTTGGATTCGATATTGGTGGTACTTTTTCCCATAAATTATTAAAATAATTATGAATTTATAATTTTAAATAATTATTTTTTTAAATTTATATTTATGACACGAAAATTCATTATCTTTAAAATTATATAACAAAATGAAATTTGAAAAAATTGAGAACTTACTATCTTTGGTTTACCTTTTCAAAAAGGACATTTTTATAATTTTTATATTTAGCTGAAATGTGAAGAATAATTGCACTCCACTTAGAAGTGTAGAGTTTATGCAACGTTTAATAATTGGTTTAAATTAAAAAACAATTTTTCAATACAATAATAAAAAATAAAGTAATAGTATAATATTCTTAAATTATCTTATTATACTGGTTTGTTTCAAAATAAAAATTGAAAATTGAAAAAAATAGAGTTTACAAATATCAATTATTATCTATTTTTACATTCTTTAAGGATACATTATCACAAAATATCAAATTAACTTATTAAATATAGATAACAAAAATTAAAAATAATAAACACAAAATCAAAATAATTCTTATTTCACTATAAATTTAAATGGTAAATATAACTATAAATTATTGTAAAAATAACTATAAATTTTTATTATTAAAAATTAAATAATCAATAAAAATAACATTTTATCATGGAAAAAAAACATAAAATAATATTCTATCTTCATTACTTCACTCATATCATATTTCATTATTCACCTAATTAATTAATACTTCTTACCGAATATTTCTTAAATATATCTTCTCAATGATGATAACTTTCTTAATAATAGTACAATCCTTACAAAATGACAAACTTATAATATAAAAATATAAAATAATAAATAGTATATTCAAATAATAATACCCACACCTTTGACAAACTTGCAAGATAAAATATAACAAATTGCTCAAGCAATTTCTTAATAT
The DNA here is from genome assembly GCA_009831015.1 of Picea engelmannii. Taxonomy (NCBI): domain Eukaryota; kingdom Viridiplantae; phylum Streptophyta; class Pinopsida; order Pinales; family Pinaceae; genus Picea; species Picea engelmannii. The sequence goes on along the minus strand of ML777217.1, from coordinate 872,001 downwards.
ATAGCAATTTGTTATATATTCGTCTTTGTTACTGCCTTTGATTCTCCTATCAATGTTGCTGCTAGAACTTGTCTTGTGCTCATTTTCATTTTTATCTATAGAATGTTGTTGCTAGAACTTGTCTTGTGCTCATTTCCATTTTTAAACTTCGTGAATTATCTCAATAGAATTGCTCATTTCCATTTTTAAACTTCGTGAATTATCTCAATAGAATTGATCCTCTTCCTCTAGTAAGATATACTCATCATTGATTAATTGATGATTAAGATATTCAAAATATTCAAAATGTTGTTGTTGGAATTCATCCCATTATTTAATATTTATTAAGGAATTCATCTTCCCTATTAATTCATTAAGGGGGGCTATGGGCTATTGGCTATTGATCCTTACAAAATGCTTGATGCTTGCTCTTTTATGCTAGACATGTTTTATAAAAGCCTTAACACCATTCACATTTTAGGAGTTGAAACCCTTCTCTAGTCCATATTGACATAATTCCACTTTGAATGTAATTTATTTGATGGAAGTACTAAGGGGAATTTTGTAACTTTAATTGATTGAAAAGATGAAAAGTGAAATATTCCATGCTTGCTAGCTTACTAGTGATAAGAAACTGTGTTAATATATTTTTGGAGAATATGGTTGATTCTCTTTATGTTAGTATATTTATCATAAAGATTTCACACTAAGAGATTATGCATAGCTTAAAGGTATTAGTGGAAGGGTTGTTGTTATATTTGTAGAGGTTTTATTTTGCTAAGTCAATGAAATAGATAAGAGATTTATGCACACAAAATTATAGAAAGTTAGGAAGATGACTCGAGTTCGCATGTTGTATGAAGCTGATTTTTTGGATAATATTTTAGAAATTATTAGAAGTTTGAAATCCTTATTGAAGTTTGATGAAATAAGTCAAGTGTACATAGGAAATAATGCATTTGTCTATGTTATAGGTTATGACACTATGTTAGCGATAGTGTAAATTAATAAAGCAAAATAATTTGATGACATATTGCATGTGGTAGAGATGAACTTGTTTGTTAGTGATATGACATATTTATGGATTTTATAATTCTGTTCAACAAGATTAAGATATTTTTATAGAATGATGCCAAGGTGTTTTTCTGCAGGGGTGTCAAAGATATGACAATAATATGTTTTCTTCTATTATTAACCCCACTCCCACCCTCATATATGAGGGTGGGGTGGGGGGAATAATAGGAGAAAACATACACCCTCATACAAACTACAATGAAAATGTTAAGAATTATCAAATTGATGTCAACATCGATAGGGAGATCGATAATGACATTGTTTGTATTTATAAAGATTATGGAGACTTGGGTGTTCAAGGTTCATAACAAGTTCATATTCTAGCATTAAATATTGGGATATATTGGTGTCACAAATATGACATAGGAGAGATTTTCAAGGGAATTGTCAAGTTTGGTGCAAGATGATTTTATGGATTTGTAAGAGTTGTGTCTAGGGAAACAACATGTGAAGTAATTTTACTAGCACTCATATATAAAGTAAGCTATTAGAATAATCAAATTGATATAATATATGTGAGTGTACCAATGGAAACGACATCAAATGAAGGTGCTAAATACTTTGTCATGGTCATTGATGACCATTCTCAAAAGACTTGTGCATTTTTTGCTATATAAATTTGAGGTATTCAAGAATTTAAAAGAGTTTAGAAAACTTGTTAAGAAACATATTGGTGAGAATATTAAGGTGCTAAGAAGTGACAATTCTAGAAATGAGTCTAAGTCACTTGTTGAATGCTGTAAACATGCAAGTATTTCTAGGATAAATACTACTAGTCACACTCCTGAGCAAGTTAGAGAGGTAAACTAGAAGAATTAGTCAATAGTCAAGTGCATTATGTGTTTGATTGTATATGCTAAACTCATGGGAAACTATTGGGATAATTCATTGGTGGAAACCAAACATATTGGAAAACTAAATGTTGATGAAGGCATCACATAACATTATGATTGACAATGCCTAAAGAAGGAAATGACCATTGATTAAGATCTAAGAGTATTGGGTTATAATGGATATGCATTTGTGTTTTTTTCTAATAAGGTACAAAACACATAGAAAGTGTTTCTACATAGAACTAGGCTAAGTATGATCTATTCCTAAACTGAAAATTACATAATATTTAAACAAACACATTATTATTGTAGATCCTTAAGCCTAAAAAACAAAAATAGTTCTTTTGTGTTATTTTAGAATATGCAGAAAAGATAAACTTTGCTAGGTTAAAGTGTGATATAATACTATATAGTACCAAAATTATGGAAAACAATAGACTACTCCAACTAATCAATCACATAAATTATGTTATAAACATTGAAGTATATAATGTAGATATTCTAATAGGAAATAACTAAATATATATAAGAGATTGTTAATGATTTACAAGAATGAATGTTTACATAACATCTTTACATGATGTACCTTTTAATAATTACATGTAAGTATAATGTCCTAGTTTCCATAATCTATGTTTATTATACTATTTAATATATTTTTATTTTATATACATAATATTGCCGAGCTCGCTTCAAGATTCAATCCTTGAATTAAGGGTAGTGAAGATACCTATTGTTGGCGAATTATTTATGTCTCCAATGATGAATCCTCCTCTAACAGGTACTTCCATTTCATGAGGTACCTGGATACTATTCTGGAGCAATTTTTTCCCTCTATGGTGGTGTGGATTCCTTCTATATCTAAAATGAGTCTTCCTTCTTCATCCAACAAATGGAGCTCAATATGTACTTATGGTTTTTGTTCCAAGACCTTTTTTTAAATAGGAAATGTGAAAATAATTGTAGATGTGGCTTTTTTATCTAGTAATTCCAAGGCATATGCTACTTGTCTCTTTCTTATTTTTGTATGGACCATAAAACTTGGGAGCCAATTTTTTATTTCCTTCATATTTGAGATATACTTTCTCATATGGTTGAAGTCTCATGAACACCTGATATCCTTCTTAAAAATATCTCTACATTGATATTCTTGTTTCATGTGATTATGGACAATTGTTAAATTTTCTTTGAGCATTTGAATAATTGTCTATTTTTTAGATTAATTATGTATGATTGTAAGAGATATATACTATGATTGTTAAATTCCTTCCATGTTTGGATTTCATAACCATATAAGGCTTGAAAAGGTGTCATTTGGGTAGATGCATGGTTAATATAATTATACCACCATTTTATAAGATGTAACCATTGAAACCGTTTATTTTCTTTATTAGTAATGAAGGAATGAAGGTAGGCTTCAAGAAATTTGTTAACAAAATCCTTTTGACCATCTATTTGAGGGTGGTAAGTTGAATTCATGTTGAGAGATACTTAGATTTGCTTCCAAAGTTATTTCCAAAAATTACTTTTCACCCTAGCATCCCTATCATTGGCATTGACCTTTGGAAATCCATACAACTTCTAAATATTTTTGCAAAAAACATTATTGATCTTTTTCCTTTATGCTATGAAATGAACATATTTTGTTAACCTATCAAGAACCAAAAATAGTATTCCTTCTCATATAACTAGGGCAATCCTTCAATAAAATACATGGAGATTTCTTCCCGCTTCTAATTTAGAATATGTATAGGGTGGAGTAACTGTGGTAACATAATGTTTTCACTCTTATTCCTTTGGTGTATGCCATATTTTGATGTTAAATTATGAGCTTGATTTCTTATGCGGATTAATTCTTTTATTTTCTTCAACACTTTGATTCCAGCTTAATACGCTTCAACAATACCAAATCATAACTGAATAACAATAACTATGTAGATAAGTAAGCATGCACATCAACAACACATATACCATGGGGAAACCCTATGCAAGGAGAAAAACCACAACAAACAATATTCCTTTATTGCATTAATAATGTAAGATAACTTACAAATATCCACCATGAATGTTCTGCTCTTAAAGAGCTTTCCAAGATGACTTCGACCTAACAAAGACCTCAGAGACCTTGTTGAAATACACCTCTGATATGATTCCTCTATTGTTGATATACAACAATGATATGTTGTTGATATATGCCTCTGATATGCAACCTCTATTGCTGATATACAACACTGATATGCTTATTTGCTATGCTGCCTCTTTATCACTGAAATGCGCCTCTATTGCTTCTCCCTTAACCTGCATATCAAAACTGTGTTGAAGAGAGGGGTCGACCTCTACTTATATAGGTTGAAGAGGAGAAGAGGAGAAGCTCGAAATAGTAACCTATTTGCATGAGTTAATCATAACTCAGATTCATACTTTAGTTAGAACTTAGAACTAGACTTGAGACTGGAATACTTTAGTTCAAAAATAGAACTAGACTTGAGACTTCAGTTACAACTCAACATTACACTTTAGTTCTAAAATGGAACTAGTATTAAGACTTCAGTTGCAACTCAACATTACACTTTAGTTCTAAAATAGAACTAGACTTAAGACTTCAGTTGCAACTCAACATTACACTTTAGTTCTAAAATAGAACTAGACTTAAGACTTCAGTTGCAACTCAACATTACACTT
>ML777217.1:853399-867383 GCA_009831015.1 Picea engelmannii | reverse complement strand
TTTAGTTCTAAAATAGAACTAGACTTAAGACTTCAGTTACAACTCAACATTACACTTTAGTTCTAAAATAGAACTAGACTTAAGACTTCAGTTGCAACTCAACATTACACTTTAGTTCTAAAATAGAACTAGACTTGAGACTTCAGTTACAACTCGACTCTTTACAAGGAAATTCAAAATTCTCTTCATGGTGGATAATGTTACATGTGCCAACGCACTAGATCAATACATTTATATCATTTGCAATATTAGGAATATCATTTGTTTCTAGCTCATAGGAATTTTATATTCAACCTAACTTTTGCTAGATGCCTTGACTTTTTCTCACGGCTCACAAGGATTGACAACGATCACAAAGGTTTTACGTTCCCCTTGAATTTTTCACTAGTCTGTCTATGCTCACAGAGGTTGTATGTTCCCCCTGAATTTTGGACTAGACTGTCTATGCTAACAGAGGTTGTACGTTCCCCCTGAATTTTGCATTAGACTCACATAGCATCTCGTTCATCCTGAATTTTGGTTTGGCTCACAGAGGTTGTACATTCCCCTTGGATTTTTTCAATACCTCACAAGACTGGTTGATTCTCCAAATCTCTCTGGCTAGCCTCAAGGTGGCCCATATGGCCTCTCATTGGAGAATGAATGTCGATGTTGCCAAATTTAACACTTCCTCTCAGTGAGGGAGTCATTCTCATCCACACCAAGCTTGCTTCTCATTCGCACAAATTGTCTCGAGGTCAAAGGTTTGTTCATGATATCAGCTACCTGCTCGCTTGTGGCTATGTATTGTAACTTTACAATTTTTCTTTGGACCAAGTCTTAGATGTAGTGGTACCTCATGTCAATATGTTTTGACTTGTCGTGAAATACTGGGTTCTCTGTCAATTTTATGCAACTTTGATTATCACACTGAACCATTGTCGTCTCGACCTTGTCACCAAACAACCCATAAACCAATTTTTTGAGCCATACTACTTCCTTTCTAGCATCACTTGCTGCAATGTACTCAGCCTCTATTGTACTATGTGCAATAGATCCCTACTTTCGGCTTGACCAAGAGATCATAGTGGATCCTAAACTAAAGCAGTATCCAAAAGTACTCTTTCGATCAACTGGGCTTCCTTCCCAATCAACATCTGCATACCCATGTAGAAATAAACCACCACTAGATGTATATCTCAGACCATAAGTAATGGTCCCTTTGAGATATATCAAGATGTGCTTTGCTACCACCTAGTGTCTATGTCTCATTTCAGTCATGAACTGACTCATTGCAATCACTTCATAGCATATATCTATCCTAGTGTGGATCATGTACATCAATGATCCAATCAACTACCTATACATGGAGGGATCCACCAAATCTGAACCTGTACCAGAATCATGCATCTTCCTCAGGTTGGTAACCATCGGAGTAGACATGGATTTGAAATCCATCATACCAAACCTCTTTAGTACATCCATTGTGTATTTTCCTTGTGCCAGAAATATCTCACCCTGTCTTTTCCAGACTTCCAATCTTAGAAAGTAATGCATCAAGCCTAAGTATTTCATCTTGAATTATGAGGTTAGTTCCCTCTTACACCAGGCTATTATCCATTCATCTCCTTTTATAAAGAGATCATCAACATACGAGATTAATATAACAGGTTGGTTACCTCTTACCTTGAAGTACAAATTTGCATCAACATCACTTTTCTGAAAGCTCGGGACTTTAAGAAAGACATCAATCTTGTCATACCAGACTCTGGGAGCCTGCTTAAGACCATACAAGTCCTTCCTTAGCTTGCATACATGAGTGCCTTTGTTATGTAGTACAAATCCATCTGGTTGTTCCAAAAATACCTCTTGTTCAATATTTCCATTCAAGAATGTTGTTTTTACATCCATCTGATGTAGCTTCCAACCAAGAATGGGAGATAAAGCAATAATAGTTCGAATGGAGGTATACATGGCTATAGTGGAAAAAGTCTCTTCATAGTCAATTCCTTCTTTATGAGTGAAGCCTCTAGCTACAAATATTTCTTTAAACTTTTGCACACTTCCATCAGTAGCATGTTTGATCTTATAGATCCATTTGGAAAAAACCATTGATTTGTCTTTTGGCCTCAGCACAATGTCCCAAACATTGTTCTTTATAATAGACCTGTATTCCTCAAGCATGACATCCTTCCATACTTGTAATTTATCTGCTTCTTCAAATGAATAAGGTTCAACATCACTAATGCTGCTCATCAGTGAAACATAGCCTCCAAACCCATGAGACATCTTCCTTTCCTTGATAGTTCCTTTGGGAGCAACTATCCTTTCTGCTTCTTGTACTATTTCCTTAAGCCACCCTGGCTTCCTTTTGGCTGGAGGTTCTTCAAGAGTTATTTCTAACACTTCAGCAGGTTTTAGGGGCTCATTACTTGGCCCTTCATGAGGTTCCTCCCTCTAATCATCTGAGTCTTCATTTTCAAAAGAGGGTGAATCTGGTTGAACTACTTCTGATTCCTGCTGAAGCTCTCTGGATTTCTTAAATGTTGCTTTCTCATGGAAAGTCACATCTCTGCTTACTTCTATTTGCCTCTGACCCAATACATAAATCATGTAAGCCTTGTAGTTCTCATTGTACCCAAAAAAAAACCCTTTCTTGCCTGAGGGTTCTATCTTTGTCCTCTTTTCCTTAGGGACATGAATATACATAGGACGCCCAAATATCCTTAGATTCCCTACTTCAGGTTTGATCCATGAGAATACCTCTTCAGGAGTATTGTCCTTCAAGATAACATGTGGAAACCTGTTCTGAATATACACAGCAGTGGAGATAGCTTCTGCCCATAAATAATTTGGCGGATCTTGGTCAAACATCATTGCTTTCGCTACCTCACAAATTATCCTATTTTTCCTCTTCTCAACAACTCCATTTTGCTCAGGGTTATATGGCACGGTCAACTGTCTCTTGATTCCTGCTGACTTGCAGAAATCCTCAAACTGGAGAGATTCAAACTCTCCTCCATTATCTGTTATAAGGATTTTGATGTGTTTCCCTTTCTGCTTTTCAATAAAGGCTTTATACTCTTTGAATTTATCAAAAGTGTCACTTTTATCTTTAAGGAAATATATCCAACATTTTCTTCAGTAATCATCAATAAAAAAGACATAATACAAACAACCAATGAGTGAGGGAGATGACATGGGACCACATACATTAGAATGAACTAGATATAAGATGCCTTGAGCTCTATTGTCACTACTAGGAAATGATTTCTTTGTATTTTTACCTAGCATGCATCCCTTACAAATTTCATTTTTACTAAGAGAAATAGAGGGCATGCCACATACCATGTTCTGTAGATTTGGAAGATCTTTGTAATGAATATGTCCAAGTCTTATGTGCCACAACTCTTTGGAGCTAGTCGTATCATGGGACAATGCTTGAACTGACTATCCTGACACAATGTACAGTCCACCGCTGCGAGTTCCAATGGGTTCTTATGTACTTAAGTGGCTACCTTTAGCCCATAGTAGTGCCTTATTGTCCTTGAAGATCACCCAATATCCCTTGTCCTCAAGGTTTGCAACTAATAGTAGATTTTTCTTGATCCCTGGAACATATACTACTTCATCAGTATGAAGTCTAGCCCCAGATTCCAATTTGAAGGATATAGAGCCTACTCCCTCTATCTTGTAACATTTTTCATCCCCAAGCTGAACATGCTCTGCAAAATATTTTGTCTCGAAATCTAAGAGGATCTCCTTGTACCCTGTCATGTGCTTTAATGCACCACTGTCTACTAACCAAGTTTTCGGTCCCGTGAAAACTGAACTGGATAAGGCAAAAACCAAGTAATATTATTTTCTATTTTCTTTCTCATTAGAAGGACTTTTCTGATTTCTTTTGGATTCATCATCTTCAACAGTTGAGACATGATGTTTCCCTTTCCTTGGATATTTCTTTCTAAACCAACAATCTTTAGCAAAATGACCCAACTTATTACAACTAAAGCATTTAATATTAGATGTATCAATATTATTGCCTTTTAATGTACCTTTGGTGTTTGGATTCCTATGAGAGCCTTTCTGGAAAGTGCCTTTCTTCTTTCCCTTGAATCTTGATGCTAAAGATGAGTGCTCTTCTTTCGTTGGCTCACTCCTGGTAGTTGTGTGACTCTCCTCTTGGAGGCAATCATGCCATAACCTATCAAACGTGGGTTGAATCTCTCTCCCACTTAAACTGGATAAGAAGGTCTCCCATGAAGAAGGAAGATCATAAAAAATAGCCTGCACTAAATCATCATCGTCCATTGTCACCCTTGTGACCAAAAGATGATCTTTGATCTAGGATATCCTGGAACATAAATATGCCATTGATTCACCTTTCTCCATCTTCAAATACTTAATCTTGTGCTTATGTGTCCTCTTTTGACTTGGAGCATGTTTCTCATACAGATTCACCAAGGTATCCATAGAGTCCTTGGCAGTCATTAACGAAGTCATTGCGGGCATTATACTGTCTTTGACTGAGTCAAAGATGATTCACTTGGCCTTTGCTTGACTCTTCCTGAAGGCCTCTCTTCCTACATTATTCTTGGGTTCCTCCACCACTGTGGTCACATACTACTCAAGATGATGCTCTTGCAAGATATTTGTTATATGTATCTTCCACACATTGAAGTTGGTAGTTCCTTCGATCCTATCCTTGGCCCTGACTAAAATGGAGGATGCCATGGACTTCACACTAGAAACTTAATCAAGCTAGCTTGGATCTGTGTGTACCTGTTGCTACACTTCAACACGTTTAACACACCCTAAGCTCTGATACCATGTTAAATTATGAGCTTGATTTCTTATGCGGATTAATTATTTTATTTTCTTCAACACTTTGATTCCATCTTAATACACTTCAACAATACCAAATCATAACCGAATCACAATAACTATGTAGATAAGTAAGCATGCACATCAACAACACATATACCATGGGGAAACCTTGTATAGGGAGAAAAACCCCAACAAACGATATTCCTTTATTGCATTAATAATGTAAGATCACTTACAAATATCCACCATGAATGTTCTACTATTAAATAGCTTGCCAAGATGACTTTGACCTGACAAAGACCTAAGAGACCTTGCTGAAATACACCTATGATATGTTGCCTCTATTGTTGATATACAACACTGATATGATGCTGATATATGTCGCTGATATGCAGCCTCTATTGTTGATATACAACACTGTTATGCTTCTTTGGTATTCTGACTCTTTATCACTGAAATGCACCTCTATTGCTTCTCCCTTAACTTGCATATCAAAATTGTGTTGAAGAGAGGGGTTGACCTCTACTTATATAGGTTGAAGAGGAGAAGAGGAGAAGCTCAAAATAGTAACCTGTTTCCATGAGTTAATCATAACTCAGCTTCATACTTTAGTTCAAACTTAGAACTAGACTTGAGACTGGAATACTTTAGTTTGAAAATAGAACTAGACTTGAGACTTCAGTTACAACTCAACATTACACTTTAGTTCTAAAATAGAACTAGTATTAAGACTTCAGTTGCAACTCAACATTACACTTTAGTTCTAAAATAGAACTCGACTTAAGACTTCAGTTGCAACTCAACATTACACTTTAGTTCTAAAATAGAACTAGACTTAAGACTTCAGTTACAACTCAACATTACACTTTAGTTCTAAAATAGAACTAGACTTAAGACTTCAGTTACAACTCAACAATACACTTTAGTTCTAAAATAGAACTATACTTAAGACTTCAGTTGCAACTCAACATTACACTTTAGTTCTAAAATAGAACTAGAATTGAGACTTCAGTTACAACTCGACTCTTTACAAGGCAATTCAAAATTCTCTTCATGGTGGATAATGTTACATGTGCCAACTCACTAAATAAATACATTTATATCATTTGCAATATTAGGAATATCGTTTGTTTCTATCTCATAGGAATTTTATATTCAACCTAACTTTCGCTAGATGCCTTGACTTTTTCTCATGGCTCACAAGGCTTTACTAGGCTCACAGAGGTTGTACGTCCACCCTGACTTTTACACTAGTCTGTCTATCCTCAGAGAGGTTGTATGATCCCCCTGAATTTTTCACTAGACTGTCTATGCTCACAGAGGTTGTACGTTCCCCCTGACTTTTTCATTAGACTCACATAGCATCTTGTTCGTCCTGACTTTTGGTTTGACTCACAAAGGTTGTACGTTCCCCTTGGCTTTTGTCAATACCTCACAAGACTGGTTGATTCTCCAAATCTCCTTGGCTAGCCTCAGGGTGGCCCATATGTCCTCTCATTGGAGAATGACTGTCGATGCTGCCAAATTTAACATTTGATACATATTTATGAATATATTTATTCATAAAATGTTTTTTCAGCATTATAGTAAGTTTTGAAAAATACTATATGTCTTGCAATTGGAGAATCATGGAATTGTTTTCATGCCTTTAATTTATATTTTGATTATGAAGCTAGGTAATTCATTCCTTGTACCAAATAATGCCATTTTCCCATTCAAATTTTGGATTTTGACGAATTTTGTTGATTGTGGTATAAGAATTAGGCTCCTTGGAATAGTTGATACATATTTCATATAAAAAATTGACAACCATGACTAATGTTGTCTATAATACTACATCTTCGTGCTTTCAAGATAGTGCACTAGATACTATGTTGTACTCCCCCTTTTATTTAAATCTCCACATCAAAGGTATAAATTTTTTCTATCCACTTTTCTTGTTTTGTGGATAATGTATTTTGTTGTAATATTTATTGAAGACGGTTGTGGTTAGTACATATCAATAACTTGCTTCCTAGAATACATTGGTTCCATTTTGGTAATGCATATATGATAGTGAGCATCTCTTTATCATAAGAAAATTTCAAAATTTCTCTTTTGTTGAGGTTTAGACTCTCAAATACTATTGGATGGCTATCTTGCATGAATACCACTTCAATTCTAAAATTCGAAGCCTCACTTTCTAGGACAAAATGTTTTGTAAAAACTAGAGTTGTGAATACTCAAAACATTATTCTGCTTCACTATTCTACTAAAATGTTTTTTCCTTGAAATGATTCAAGAGTGATTCTACCAAATACTATAGTTATTTATAAACCTCTATCAATACCTTATTAGCCCAAAATTAATCTCAATCGAACATGTTTTTGGGTATTGGCCATTTTGTGATTGCACTGATTTTGTTAGAGTCTACCTTGACTCTTGTGTTTGTGATTATATGATAAAGGTATTTTAATTCTTCCCTATCAAAAGTACATTTTGACATTTATTCATAAAATTTATTTTTATCTAAAATGGAAAGTACTTGTCCTAGGTACTTGAGGATTTTAGACCATATTTTTCTATATACAAGGATGTCATAAAAAAGACTAACACAAACTTTGTTAGATGAAGATGAAAAAGTTGATTCATTAATTCCTGAGAAATGGAAAAATAATTCATTAACCCAAATGGAGTTACCTTGAGATCATAGTTTCGTTCATGCATATTGAATTGGTTTTTATAATATCTTCAAGTTTTGAAGGGATTTGATACCACCCTGACTTCAAATTTGATTTTGAAAAATATTTGGTTCCATGAAGTTCATCTAGTATTTCATCTATGAAGGGAATGTGAAATTTTATTCTTTATCAATTCTCATATTTAACCTTCAATAATCCATACATAACCTAGAATATCCATCCTTTTTCCATATTAGAAAAATAAGTGCTACAAGTACTTCCACTTTTTGTAATAACTCCATGTCTCAAAAGATCCCAAATCATTCTTTCTATATATTTTTTTTATGATGATGTGGATATTTGTATGGATTAACATTACCAAGTGTCAAATTTAGGTTTACTTCAATCACATGTTCAAACCCTCTTTTTAGTGACAACTTCATGAGCAGGTCTTGAAATACTTTCTCAAGTTTTTGGATTAGGTCTTGTGCCCTCATATGCTTGGAAAAATTGGTTCTATTTCTAGAATATCTATTGGATAACATTGTTCCACATATGAAAATGCTTGTTTATGAATTAATTTCTCCATTTAATGTGAGGATATAATTTGTGTGGGAGGTGGCTAGAACCCATACAACTTATATTTATCCCCTTGTCACTTGAATTTAATAAACAATTTTTGGTGGTTTGCAACATAGGTACCAATTTTTGTGGTCACTAAACCCTTAATATGATATCTAGTCCACATAAGGGTGCATCATAGAATGTAGTTTGTAAGTTATAATCTTGCATTTGTAACTATACATTGTGGCATTTCCCTAATCCATCGGTATTTTTCCATCTACCACCATAACTATTATATCTACAACTAGGTATGGGAATGAACTTAACTTTTCAGAGACATAAATGCTATAAAGTTATGGTGTTTCTGCAATTGATGAGTATGGATAAATTATTGTTTTTACATGCTCCTTCAACTTTAATGTCTGAGGTTTTTCTATACTTATAATAGATGATAGGGATATCCCAAGCATTGTTGCATCATAGAATCTATTTTGTAAGTTATAATCTTGTATTTGTAACTATACCTTGTGTAATTTTCTTAAGCCATCGATATTTTTTCCATCTACCACCATAACTATTATATATACAACTAGGTATAGGAATGGATTTAACTTTTCAGAAACATAAATGTTATATCGACAATGTTCTCTGGGTGGTCATCATTACAACTATTTCTCTTCGATCAACGTAAGACCCTTTTGGGTACTAGCGACAGGAACAATATTATAATGAATTCCAGAGTGATGAGCTATCAAAGTTTAAAAATATTAGTCTAGGGTTCACGATTCCATCGATCAAAACTTCCTACTTACACAGATATCCTATACCCTAAGGACAACTGTTTGATCAAAACCTTCCTGCTCTTGGATCTAGGAGATTATACGAATGTCTAATTAAGTTGCGCAGAGATAGGCAAGCTAGTGATTTGATTTCTCAAACAAAATCCAAAAACCCCTATTAACTGTAAGTTGTAATGAAGAATTTATTCAAGGAGAGATAAGGCTAACAACAAATTGAAATAGGAGTCATGTTAAATATAATGTAACCTCAACAAGCTGATTGTACATTGCCAGCTGTCCTGGCCAGATGTACTTTCTATTCTTGATTTGCTTGAGCCTATTTAGCTCAGTTATTTCCCTTTGCATAGTACTTCTTCATGTACTCATTTTGTACTCTTCTTCTTACATTGTAATATACTGTTTTCTATTCTATTCTTTCCCTCTGCATTTCTTGCTTCACAATTTATCATGGTATCAGAGCTACAGTAGTAAGCCTTTTCACACAAAGCCTGGAGAGCAATAGGATCCTCACAACAAAGAGCTTACATGGATCACGAGAGAACGCTTCACAAACTTTTCACAAAGCTTGGAAAGCTGTCCGTTCATACTCTCAAAAGATTTCCGTAGGGAGCTCGCCGACGTCGTAGAGCGTACTACGCTTGAAATTTTTGAGGAGAAAAAACACGAGAAGGAAGCGGAGACTGCAGATGGAGAAACAATAGAGATTCTTGCAAAATTTTCAAATTCATAAAAGATTCACGAAGAAGAGCTGTAGGACATAGGAACATTTGAAGAACTCGAAGAATTCATTCAAATTCATTAAAGATTCCTGCAGAAGGCAGAATCGTTTAAAGATTTACTGGAAGTCTCTCAAATCCGTCAAAGATTGCAGCGGACAATGCTAAGCTTCAAAGAAATCGTGAAATTCTTTCAAATCTTTGAAAGAATCACGAACTTTTCTTCCGCAGGAGAAAATTTCTTCAAATACAACAAAGATCGCGTCAGAGAAGCAAAGAATAGCCAGCGTAGCAGTAAGATCCGTCCTCCGAAAAGATATAAGGTGGAAATACAGTTCAGAAGGGACGAGGAGAGCGCGGAAAAGGTGAAATAATTTCAGTCGTTAGATCTTGCACAGAGGACCGACAACCGTTGGATCCGTGAGAAAGTGCACGAGGATTAGTCCTCTATAGTGCACAGGAGAAATTTTGACTTGCGAAGTCACGAAATCATTAGGACCGTCCATCTCATAGAACAGGTGGCAGTAGATCCAAGCGCCATCTCAATTTGGCATCTCGGCGTTCGCGGTTACGACGTTCGCGATTTGGGTAACTCAATGAAAAGACTTCTAAAGTCGTGAAATAATGAATCGCGGAATCCCGAAAGGATCTGGACCATCAGATCATAGGAATATCTGGACCGTTGAAGAGTCCAAAGGGAAGTTTCGGCATTTCATATTTCGTGAACTCGGAGGTTCGCAGAGTGAGAGCCCAAGAGTTGGGTGTCCCAACTCACGAAGTCGCGAAGTTGCGAAATCGTGAGGAGTAAGGATGACCGTTGGATCAGGAACCCCATCGCGTATCATGTATTTGGAGGTTCGGACGCTGAAGGGATCTCTTTTCGACTGTAGAAGTTGTGAAGTGCCGAGAGTTGAGGCACGAGGGAACACGTGGTAGAGCCATAAGGTGGGGCCGACGTGATAGATAGGATGACATGCGTCGCCTAGAAAAAGGAGTCAACACTCCGTTGATTTCTTGCATCTCAGGGATTCGTGGGATAAGAGTGTGAAGGCTCGACGCTTCAACCTGTGAGGTTGCAAATAGAGAAAATAATCAAGGGAGGAGTCAACTTGATGTTGATTTATCGTGTCTCAGGAGATTGCAACAGGAGGGCACGAGAGTTCAACCCAAGAACTCACGAAGGTGCGAGTTGCGAAAAGGACTTTGTGTTAATCCCTTGGTCATAGTGTTGTGGTCGCTCGAAGGATAAAGAACCGGCACAAACATCGCTATTCTCCAAATCACGAAAAGCTAGCAGCGCTTTAACCTTTAGGCGTGTGGTCATATTGTTCAGAGACAAAGGGTCAATCCAAGGCCGTTAATCTCTCTTCGATGTTTCGGTGATCATAAGTTGGAGAGACAAGAGATCGGAGGACTCATATAACGAAGTCCTGAAGACAACATTGCGAAGCCAAAAATCGCAAAGTCAAAACTCGTGAAATCTTGAATCGCAGAGTTCCGAAGTCATTGCAAATTACATGCATGAGACAGGTAAGTAAGATTTTTTTTTCTGTTTTGTTAAAGTCTTTAAAAGATGGCGACGTCTAGAAATTTAGGACCAACTCAGGGTTTGATTCTTCTTGGAAAGAACTATGAGTTCCGGTCTCTTCGGATGAGATCCTTCTTGCAAGAACAAGAGTTCTGGGATCCAGTGGATCATGGATATGTGGATCCGGATCCAGCAGACATGTCCACCATGACTAATCAGTAGAAAATTGCTTAGGCAACTCAGAGAAACAGAGAAAATAAATCTAAATTTTGGATTCAAAATTCTGTGGATGACTTGATTTTTTCAAAAATCACAGGCCCTGGTACTTCAAAGCAGGCCTGGGACATCCTCAAATCTTCCTACCAAGGAAATGACAGGGTCAAAACAGTTAAATTGCATACCTTGAGGATGCAATTCGAGACTCTAAGGATGACAGAGTCTGAAAATGTGGATCAGTTCATGACCAGAGTCATGGGCATCGTGAACCAGATCAGATTGACTGGTGAAACCATCACTGATCAATGCATTGTTGAGAAAGTCCTCAGCAGTTTACCCAAGAAATTCGAAATGGTTGTAACAACAATCCTTGAATCCAAGGATCTGTCAAGTTTTTCAACAGATGAACTAATTGGTTCTTTGGTGACACATGAGACCAAACTGCATCTCACAGATGAGTCAATTGCCAATGCTTTCAAAATGCAATTCTCCTTCAGTAGAGGGAGAGGCAGAGGGCGAGTCAGAGAT
This sequence comes from Picea engelmannii, assembly GCA_009831015.1. Lineage (NCBI taxonomy): Eukaryota > Viridiplantae > Streptophyta > Pinopsida > Pinales > Pinaceae > Picea > Picea engelmannii. The sequence goes on along the minus strand of ML777217.1, from coordinate 855,565 downwards.
CACCAAGGAAGATGGAGAAGCCACAAAAATCCTCATTCCAGTGGAGGACACAGACAACAACAACCAAATCAAAACTTCCAAGAACACAAACAACAAGCTCATAATCAGAATTTCCAGCCTCAAAGAGGCAGAGGGAGATGATCAAATGAAAAAACAAGAATACAATGCTATTACTGCAAAAAGTATGGTCACTATGAATCTGAATGCAGGAAGAAGCAAGCAAATCATCTCTCAGGTAGAGCACATGTGTCAAATCACACGGGAGAAACCTCAGGAGGCATGTTTCTCTCATGTCACAAGACTGAAGAACAACCTAAAGATCTCTGGTTGTTGGACAGTGGATGCAGCAATCACATGACAGGTAACAAAGATTTACTTTCATGCATTGATTCTTCACTCTCATTTGATATTACACTTGTAAATGATTCTTTAGTCAAAGTTCAAGGAAAAGGAACTATTCCTATTCTTACTAAACAGAATGTCAAGAAAGACATAAACTATGTCTATCATGTTCCAGATCTGAAACATAATTTGCTAAGTGTAGGAAAGCTCATTGAACATGGCTATAAGGTACTTTTTGAGGGAGCATATTGCAAAATATATGACAAAAACCCCAACAGAAAATTGATTTCTAAAATCCATATGACTCTGAATAGGATGACAGATGTTTCCCCTTACCCTCAGAACTACAAATCTGATTCAACCATATGCACAAAGTGCATCAACCCTGAATGAAACTATGGTTTGGCATACAAGATTTGGACATCTACCCTTTCAGAGTCTAAGTCTTCTTCAGAAGAACTCCATGGTCAAAGGTCTTCCTATCTTTAAAGAGCAAATTCCCCCATGTGAGTCTTGCATACTTGGAAAACATAAGAGAACTAGTTTTCCACAGTCATCAAATCAAGCCAAACAACATCTCAAACTAGTACACACTGACCTATGTGTACCAATGAAAACAAAGTCAATAGGTGGTAGCTTTTACTTTCTAACGTTTATTGATGATTTCATGAGAAAAATATGGATCTATTTTCTTAGACACAAGTCTGAAACTTTTGCAAAATTCAAAGAATTCAAGGCAGAAGCTGAAAAACAGAGTGGAAAATATATCAAAGCACTCAGGTCAGATGGAGGAGGANAATACAACTCCAGAGAATTTGCAAATTTCTGCAAATCACAAGGCATTATCATGCAAACAACAACCATGTATAATCCACAACAGAATGGAGTGGCTGAAAGGAAAAATCAGACAATAATGAATATGTCAAGAACACTTATTAAAGAGAAAAGTTTGTCGAATAATTTTTGGGCTGAAGTAGTAGCATGCTCAGTTTATCTCCTGAATAGATCTCCAACCACAAGTCTAAATATGAAAGTCCCCCAAGAAGCATGGAGTGGGACAAAGCTCAATGTTGCGCATCTAAGGACATTCGGATGCATATCATACGCTCACATACCTTCCGAATTAAGGAAGAAATTGGATGATAGAAGTGAGAAATGTATAGTCACTGGATATAGTGAAACATCTAAAGCTTACATGCTTTACAATACAATCTCCAAGAAATTAATTCTCAGTAGAGATGTAAAATTTCTAGAAAATCAATTCTAGAATGATTCAGAAAATCAACAAACGGACAGTCAAAATACATTGCTGCCAAGTTCTGAAAACACAGAAAATTCAGGACAACAAGTACCTCAAACTGTTCTTCCAAGATTGTAGGTACAAATACAACCTGAACACTCATAGGATAACTCAACTTCCAGGAGAGACTCATCCTCTGAAATTCGAAATCAGAGAACTCGAAGTTTGAGAGAAATCCATCAGTAGTTGGATGAATTTGAACATCACAACCTTTTTTCTTTAATGTCATGTCAACCTACATCTTTTAAGGAAGTAGCTAAGGAGCCACATTGGGTTCAATCCATGAACCAATAAATTGACTCCATTGAGCAGAACAAGACATGGGATCTTGTTTATTTTCCAACTCACAAGAAGAGTATTGGTGTCAAGTGGATTTACAAGACTAAACTCAATGAAAAAGGGTAGATTGAAAAACACAAGGCAAGACTTGTTGCCAAAGGATTCTCACAACAACCAGGTACTAATTATGGTGAAACTTTTGCTCCAGTAGCAAGATTAGACACTGTAAGGACTCTATTGGCCAT
>ML777217.1:815587-853089 GCA_009831015.1 Picea engelmannii | reverse complement strand
ACTCTTTACACCAAAACAGATCAACACGGTAAAATTTTGATTGTATGTTTATATGTTGATGACATGATCTATACTGGAAATCTTGAGTTAACAAATTTTAAACATGCCATGCAATCTGAGTTTGAGATGACAGATCTTGGCATAATGAAATATTTTTAGGGATTAAGGTTGCTCAATCAACAAAAGGCATTTTTGTCTGTCAGCAAAAGTATACAACAGACATCATCAAAATATTTCGCATGGAAGAATGCAATCCAGTAGAAACCCCTATACCTCTAGGCACAAAATTGAGCAAGAAAGATGAAGGCCCTACAGTGGACCCTACCCTGTACAAAAGTTTAGTAGGCAGTTTGTTGTATCTTACAGCAACTAGGCCTGATATTATGTATGCAACCAGCCTTGTTTCTAGATTCATGGAATCCCCCAAAGATTCTCATTGGAAAATGGCGAAGCAAATTTTGAGATATGTTGCAGGAACTCTCAATTTTGTCTTATGGTACACTAAATCTGATAGTAATCAACTTTTTGGTTACACAGACAGTGATTTTGTAGGCAACCTAGATGACAGGAAAAGCACATATGGACATGCTTTTCACCTGGGCATGAATCTGATCTCATGGGCATTAAAGAAACAACCAATTGTATCAATATCTTCTGCAGAGGCAACTGCTACCTCAGCTTCCTGTCAAGCTACATTGTTGAGAAGAATATTGAAATATATGTCACATACAGAAAAGGATCCAACTCCTATTTTCTGTGACAATACTTTAGCAATTGCTTTATCTAAAAATCATGTGTTTCACAAGAAAAGCAAACACATTGACACTTGTTTTCATTTCAGACGTGAGCTAGTCAATAATGGTGATATTGCACTACAATTTTGTGGTTCTTGAGATCATCTTGTTGATATCTTTACAAAGCCACTGGGAAAATCGGTTTTTGATTTTCAAAGACAACACTTAGGCATAATCAGTGCTGATGTTTGTAACTGTTGAGTTTAAGAGGGAGTGTTAAATATAATGTAGCCTCAACAGGCTGACTGTACACTACCAGCTATCCTGGCTAGCTGTACTTTCTATTCTTGATTTGCTTGAGCCTATTTAGCTCAGCTATTTCCCTTTGCATAGTACTTCTTCATGTACTCGTTTTGTACTCTTCTTCTTACATTCTAATATATTTTTTTATTTTCTATTCTTTCTCTCTGCATTTCTTGCTTCACAATTTATCAAGTCATACTACGAAATAAATTGAATCAAATTCAGAATTGGATGGAACCGGTATTATAATGTTCCTTAATAATTGTGCATATATATCTAATTTATTAAAATACAGTTACATGCTACAATTCAAAGACCGATTACTTATTCTAACAGGATAGACCGATTACTTATTCTGATAGGATAGATAATTAGGCTCACATTCCACAGTAGAAGACCAAATAGTTTAACATATCATACTGCATGTAAGTATTGATTAAGAAACCCCGTGGTAATGCCCCAAAAGTTTACCCAATAACTCAATAATATTATTCCTGAATGAAATAATTGTCTCTAAATCGTCACAAAATTATCGCATAATAAGGAGTACAAAATTCAAATATAAGGTAGGAAATCATTCGTTACATATTGGAAAATATAATTATGAACAACATTTGTACTACAAGTATATTCGAAAGAGAAAATTATCAACAAATATTAAATACCATAAGCCAGAAATTTTTGAACTTCAACTGGAAACTTACACAATGTAATTCTCCTTCGCTTGCCAATCCAAGGACTTCACCGGTACCTCCCAACCAACACTAGGGGTACTCTTCTTCCTCAGCCCCCCGATCCACAAAGAGGCCACACACAAAAAGCCAAAAATCAATAGAAAAAACTTTCCCTCGCAAGGAGAGGCTTCCACCTCTTGCTTAAGTTTGCAACCCAACTCTCCACAAGTAAACTAGTCAATAAATATTTCAGCAGTGTAACATTCATCCAACAATAGGGTACTTTCTTTCTTCCTCACCATTTATTTTATAGGAAAATTTGCATTGAAACGTGTCCTCTCGTGCACAAATAAACAATTTTAAATAATTAAATTAAGGGTTATTCATCCACAACACATGTCACACTCTCCCCAAGTTGCACATGTTAATTCCCCAATTTTTAATTTATTTAATTAATCATTCTCCCTCACATTCCCCAATTTGTTCCTATTTTTCCTCCTAGTTGTTTCTTAGTTCCCCAATCCCTCCTTTATTGTGTCCCCTAACTAAAATTACAGTTTGAGTTTGATTAGGAGTCTTCTTTTAGTTAAGATTTAATGGTTGATTGACTTAGGATACTAATTCCATGTTGACCACCTATTCTCTCATGAATTTGTTTTCTTTTAATAAAAATTATTTTTTATTATTTTCATGCACACATGTGCACATACCCAACTTTTGTTTCTTATTCTCTTTTTTCTAAATTTATTAAGTCTAACTTCCCATATTACAATTTAATGTTTTATTAGGAAAACAACTTAGACTTAGACTCTTTGTTAGTTTTCCAGTTTATAATTTAATAATTAATTGTATGTTTTTTTTAAGAAAGTCTAAACATTTTATTTTATTATCTAGGCCTTCTAGATTTTATTGACTCACAATTTTGTCTATGCAACATGCCCTTCAAGATGCACATCCGTGCTCCAAGCCTGCCACTCTCCATTGACTAGTTTAGAATTTTTTCAGACACTTGGATTCAACACTCCATCGGTCGACCTTGTGAGAGACTAAGGGATCTTCTAAGTAATAAGGATTTTTCCTTATTGTGCGCCCTTTAGAATTTTTCATGAGAAACTATCTCAGTCTTCCCTCATGGCATCATGGACCTCTCTGAACAAGGTAATCGTTAACCTTCAGTTTAGGTCACGGTGGGAGTGCTAGTAGGTTGTGATAGGGACGCTGCCACACCTCTCCCTCATTCATCTAATTTCTCTGTATGACCCCTTTACTCCATATGTGAGTTGGATTAGAAAGCATCACCATGTCTTCATCCACTGACAAGAACAATGTCAATAATCCATATACATAAAATTGATACTGAAATCATCATATAACACATGCGTATAAATTAAATACTCAAACCAAATACAAGTCCACTCCCTGACTCAATCTGGAGTTCAAGGAAGTCTGTTGATGCCATCAACATCATTAACCTGTCGCATTTCCTGCACACTTAGGAAACCTCTTCATAATACTTGTCAATATATACATCTAGAAAGCAACATATGAATCTCAATACTCATAACAACATAACTCATCATCAAAACATAAACATAATGTACCATAATTTAACCGGATCACTTGCTTGCAACTGTCCTCAAAGGATAAGGTCATGTATAAAAGTGTTCAATGTAACTTGATGTTACACATTCAACTTTAATGTCTGAGGTTTTTCTATACTTATTATGGAAGATAGGGATATCCCAGGCATTGCTTCTTCTAAATTTATACTGGAATCACTATGTTTCTCCTTGTTTTCTTCTTCTTAAAAATAGTTGAAGGAGGTGTCTATTTATCCTTCTCTCCTTACTTAAAATTTATACACCTTTTGAGTGTTGTATTTGTGGTTTGGTAACCACTTATCTCCTTAATTTGTACATTTTTTCACCCATTTCTTATTTTTATCCCAAGTTCATTATTTTTCATCCTCTGTTTGATGGGGTGGTATATATTTATTCGATTTTTTTGTGGAGTATTTAGTTGATTTTTTGGAGAATGTTTATTTGATTTCTCTCGAGATAGTAAATGGCATGTTTTGGTCCTTATTTTTCTTTTAAACTACTTTCATTGCATATCTAGCCTCAAAATATTTCCATGTTTCCATAGTTTTAATCCATTGAGGATATAAGCTTCAACCTAACGATATACATTTTAAATAGTTTCTCATTTGTGAGTTTCGAGATTCGTGTTGTAAGTGTAAGGACCCCTCCGTTACGACAACAATTAGTGAGTACAAAAGAGGTATATATATATATCTATATATATATATATATATATATATATATATTTAAACAAGCGTTAGTACAAGTGAAAATGGGTCACCATATATTAATAACTACACCATCAACCATATCACATAAAGAAAACATAAGTAAGCTACCTGTCCAACCGATCCTACAAGGTTAGGACCTCCAAGACACATAATCAACGCTCAAGTCTAGGATTCATCCGATTGATTTTGACCATTTAAGGTATCAGGACTGGCAACCGTTCTGAGGAACAAGGAGTTATCTAAATCCCATTAATCCAAACATACACTGCAATTCAAGACTAGAATTATCAACATACATAACCATCAATTAATCATAGTGCAAAATAATAATCCACTCTACTTAATCAATCTTTCAAGCAATGCTTAAGTGTAAATTTGAATAAGAGAATAATACATAAAGATTAATAAGAACCATGTTATCATAAGTACAGTCTTAATAGCAGATATAGATCTATTTACAAGCATCATTTATCAAGTTCTTCAAGCTTCTTAACAAAATACAATCCCCAAATTGCTCAACTATATATCTTAAAACAAGGTAAATCTTATTTAAAAATATGTAAGTAATTCAAATACTAATTTACATTTCCATTTTTGAAACCCCATATAACAAGATTAAATCCTCCTTAAGCAAAACATAATGGTTTCAATACCACTTTAAGTACTCTTTTTAAACTATAAGAAATCAATCATAAAATAAAAAAGAATTCAAGTTGCTTGCATATCCATTAAAAATAACTAAGCGGATCAAAACACATTAAGCCTATAATAAGACTTCACATACCAACCTACATATTCTTTAGAAGTATTTAAAGAAGATCACAAACTTATATAAACAATTAAATAAATAACTCAATGCAGAGTTAATTGCATTTAAAATAATTTAAGAAGAACCCAAACTTATTAAACAATAATATAAAGAACTCAAATGTTAACCTTCAAATCTATTAAAAGAATTTAAGAAATACCCAATCTTATTTTGTAATACATAATAAGATTCAGATATTAAATCAGATCTCTAATGTAAAGAACAAAATAAGATCAATAATCAACCTTGTTATATTATTAGGATAGACATGTGATTTCTTGTTTACAGTAAGCAAGTTCAATGGTGGAAAGTTATTTACATTGAGGGAACTATTTACAATATGTTAAGCCACAAAAATCACCAAGAATACCTTCGCTAATTCCATGAACAAAATCCTACAAGTCAATTCAGGCTCTGAACTTAGGAGAAAAAAATAAACAGTAACTCTCCTAGTCAACAGGGTTCTAGAATCTATTTTAGCTCTTGATCTGGCATGTAGAACAATCCAAAACTTGTTCTGTCCCTAGATCCAGCACACCGCAAAATCTAGACCCTATTCTGGGCCTTGAAATGGAATACGACACCATCTGACACATGTTCTAGACCTTGAAATGACACTAAATTTCTGATAAATTGGAATTTATCTCAACATACAACGAATAAGATTCAGTAATGGTTAAGATTTAAGGAAGGACATTAAATTAAATCAAAGACCTCCATTAATATGGCAACGTTCAGGTACTTACATTAAATGTTTAAGCTTTAAACATTGGCATAAAAAAAATTATGATATCCTGGATTAATTTCAAGGGAAGTGATTAACGATTCCAAAAATCAAGGGATGCAATCCTTGATAGAGATTCATAAATTCCCTTTTTAATTTGATTAAGGAAAAATAAATTCTTATGCACAACTGGATCACAAAGGGTCAAATTCTGATTTCGATTATGGAAAAAAAAAGTCCCACTGACCAATTACATTCAAGATCACCAACACAAAAATCAAATAATAGAAACCAATGCCCAAAGAAAAAATCCCACACACCAAGGAGGAAAGAACACACAACAAAAAAATTACTATGCAAAACACATTCTCCAAGCAATTTGGATTTTATATCAGAAACAATAAATGAATGCACAATGGTGCAACAAGTTTTTGTTTTTGTACCCAGGAGGATTCGCCCAACAATAATTTTCAGGTTTGCATTAAAATAACATAAGCCTCCTATCGATTTTAATTTCAAAACAAACTAGGTTTGGATATGTAAATTACACAGGAAAACACCATGGAGTATAAATGTTTCCATGCTTAACCAATGACTAGATTTTACATTCAACATTCAAACTCATGTAACCGGGAAATTCTCCCAAGAACCCCATTGATCTCATAACCTTTTTTCAATGTATAAATAGTTATAACAATGTTGTGTTTTACCTTGGAACCATGGATTAAATCAGATTAATAAATTATCCAGCAAAATTCCTTCACCAACAGAAGCAGGTAAAAGAATAATTAAAAGTTCAGAGCCTCCATGATAGTAATTTAATAGCAATCATCGTTATCTTGTATGCAATTAGAAAGGTCCAATTCAGATTTAATATATACTCAAGATCATATTCTTTAGCAACAAATTACCACAAAAACAATGACAGTGAAATCTCATTTCATAGTATAATGTGTCAAGGGATGATTGAATTGAAATGCAATAATAATTTCCATTTATGTACAACATGATTATATATAAATGTAGGGAAAGTAAAAACTTATCACTCATCAAGAATCAACTTCATTACAAGCATTCGAATTTGTAAAATTTTAGATCATATTACAATTAAATAACTAACAATAAAAATACCCTGACCAATGAATGCTTGAGGATGATCTGCAGCAAATGGTGTCCCTCCTTCCTCTCACTTTCTAATCACGGAGACTTCATCGGTACCTCCCAGCCAACACTAGGGGTACTCTTCTTCCCCCACAGCCCCCCGAGATGCAAAGGGGCCACACACACACAAACCATAATTACTCTAGCTCCAAGCTTGTCTCGCAAGGTAGAGCCACGACTCTATATCAAGCTTGGTATCCCAACTCTCACAAGTAAAACACAGTAAAAAATATTTTGGCAGCATATCTTTACCAATAACAAGTTTGATCCATTTCCCGTCTAAACCATTTTTTTTATAGAATTTTCCTCACTGACACATGTCCACATGCACAATTAATTAACTTTCTAATTAAATAAATTATGATTATTCACCCTCACACTTGGCACACTCTCCCCAAGTTGCACAAGTAATTACAAATTTATTTTAAATAAAATTCAATTTCCCTCACATTTCCCAATGTGTTCCTACTTTCGTTCTCAGTTGTCCCTTTATTCCCCAGATTCTCATTTAATGAATGTCTTCTAACTAAATCTTAGTTAGAGTTTGAATAAGAGTCTCCTTCTAGTTAGACTAGTGGTAGCTAGACTCTAGATACCATTTTATGTGTACACCTATTCTCTCATACTTTATTTCTTTCTTATTTTAAAATTCCCTTTTAATATTTTCTTGCACACATGTGCATTATATCAAATCTTTAGATTTATCTCACTTTTTCTTTAGATTGATTTATCTCTAATATTTTAATTTATTTAACATTTTATTTTAGTTCCCTAACTAAACTTAGAATTAGGCTTTGTCTTAGGATAGGACTAGACTTTTATTGGGATTTATAATTAATAAAATCACTCTTTAATTAATTATTTTAATCCGACAAGGCCAATTTGATTACTGTTTTCTAGTCCACCTAGATTTATAGACTCAAGTTATAATTATGCGACGTGCCCTTCAAGGTGCGACTCCATGCTCCAAGGGTGCCACTTGCCTTTGACTAGTTTTGGAAGTTTGTCCAACCCTTGGATTAAACACTCCACTCGGTTGACCTTATGAGAGACTAAGGGCTTCTAAAGAATAAGGGATCAACCTTATTGTGCACCCCTTAGAAATCTTCATGATCGACTGTCTCAGTTTGCTGGTTCAGACCCCCTTCCCTCCTAAGGGCTGCATGACCTCCTAGTCAGGATCTTCGATTCTGGAGTCTGGTGACTCATTGAAACCTTATTGGTCTCATTTCGTGTTAAACACAGGTCCCCTCGTCTCCCTGCGCAGGTTTCTCGGCACCCATGACCTTCCTTTTTGCAATCTACAAAAACCTTAGAGTATCGGGTGTTAGTTCCTTTTCTCTCGGCCCCTCCTCTGATGTGACCTTCGGCGATGACCATGCGATTGCGGGGGTGACCACAAGCTATTTGAAGTCAAACTACCTTTGGGCCCACAATTCTCCTCAAGCCTCCACGTATCTCCCTGGCAAAACTACGATATGGATTGCGTCTCGCCCTCGACTTTTTAAAGTCTGCGCAAATCTTGTCCCTGACATACAAGATGACCGTTGATCTCACGATCTTGATGATGCTTCCAGACGGACGACTGAGATATCTTCCTTGGAATCAACGGTCCAGAACTCCCTCTCTCCGATCGACGGTTGTGATTGATTTAGAATTTTGGACTTCAGAATTTTTGAATCTCAAACCTTGGTTTCCTTTGTAGAGCAATCTTCCAGAGTGGAAGATATGCTGACACTTGTCCCCTTCAATCAATGGCTGTGATCTATGTAGTTCTCCGGACTTCAGTGTTTTGAAATCTCAAACCTCACCTTCTTTAGTACTCCAATCTTTCGAAGCGGGTGATCTGCAGACACATGTCCTCAAAATCAATGGTCCATCTTCTACCTTCGGTGTTTGACATTTCAACCCAAATCAATGGTATTGAGACCCTCCACTCGATCAATGGTTGAGATCTCTTCCGAATTTCAGACTTCGGAGATTTCAAAACTCAAACTTCACCATTTCCCCAATGAATTTGTCCAAAGTCTATAATCCACTAACGCGTGTTCACCTCAGATCAACGACTAAGGTTTACTTTAGGTATTTACCCGGAGTGCACAAATTCAAGCCATGTCTCCCCTGAATATGACAACTATAGATCTCTTTGGGACTTTACCTGGAGTTCTTAGATCTTCACCACGTCTCCTCCAAATCCGATGGCTCAAATTCACTTTGGGTCTTCAGGCTCTTGGGATTCGACGATCTTGGTTCTCAAACTGAAAATCCCACGAAAAATTTCCCATAGCTTGCAATCTACTGACAAGTGTCTACTAACATATCGACGACTCTCAGCTCTTCAACTCTTCGGGCTTCAGGTGTTTCAATGCCTCACCTTGGCCTCCCTCTAGATCTCATGACTTGTCGACATGTACCCCTTTGGATCTAAGGGTCCAACTTTTCTTCGACTCTCCGGCTCTTTGCACTTCGGGAATTTCAAGTTTCAAACTTTCTTCCTCCCGCGATCATGATATTTGATGGTCCAGATTCACTCAATTGATCCAACGACAGATATTTCACTTCGGGAATTCATAATTCCGGGCTTCGGGAAGTTCAAGTCTCAAATCTTGGTGGGTTCTTTCTCCTGTGTGTGTGAATCATTAAAGCTTGTGCACCTTGTCTTGAATCAGACGGTTGTTGATCCTTTGCACTATGATCCAATGACCACTGTTTCTCCTCCTCCTGAGCTTTTGATTTCTTCCGAATTAGAAAATTTTCTAAGTCTTCAAAGGTATCTACCTTTGAACCTCTTACAAGTCCATCTCTCGAACTTAGACTACACTTATGGAAAGTGTTATCTTTCTTGATCTTGGCCTTCATGAAGTTTTTGGTTTCACGGGCACTCCTTGTGTTTCAGGGATTTTGATAACTCAGGTCCGAAGGATTTCTGAAAATAAATTATTTCCTCCCTCCTGGCATTCTCCTTTCACTCGATGCACACCTTGTTACCGATTCTTACGCAAGATTTGAATTCTTGTGGATGACTGTGCACACCTTGCAACCGTCACTTTGCACTCCTTGCAAAGGGAAAGTTTCATGCTATATCTTCTGAGCTTCAGAACTGAAACAGATCTCATCAAGGCACTCCTTGTGTTCTGTGTGCACACCTTGCACCACTTCAATCAGAAGAGAAACAATTGAAACTTATCCTAACATTCACAGTTCCATATACTCATATTGAAATTCATTCATTCATGAAACACAATAATAGGGAATTGCAAACAATGTCCACACCATGCATTGGGTCATTTTTCCTCTGTTATATTCAAAAGTGAAAAAGTCTACAACTATAATCAAAACAAAAACTGAAAACTCAGAAATCTCCTACTAACTTGCAGCTAGCTTGATTTGAGCATACATAACCTCTATTTATCTCAGAGGGTTCTTAGGGTTCCCCCCAACTACTTGTCTACTCCAAAACCTAACCTAATGACTATATTAGATCAGTCACATTCCAGAGAAGGAGTGGAAACTCCCACTTCGCTCACAATCGTTCAAGCGGGCTTCAAACATTTTCCCGATGCTGAGTTCAGGTGTGCTTCAATATCGCTGATTTCAGACGTGCTTCATAATAGTCACTGAGCTGCCAACGTTGAGATTCTGAAAATATTCCCATGCACTGAGTGCTCCTGCTCCATGTGCTTGCCAATGATGCTCATGAATCATACTCCCCTTGACAAAAATTCATGGACTCATGTCCATGGGCTTCTACACCGACTTTCCATGCTTCTGGATAGCAGCTTCATTTTCCCAACTGGCATCTTCTATTGGGTATCCCTTCCACTTGAACAGATATTCAAAATAGGTCTTCCTTCTGGTATTCTTCCCAATCCTCTGATCAACAATGTTCTTCATCTATGGTTTTTCTTCTATAGGCATTTTTTTCTCCCACTGAATATTCTCTTGATCTTCTGATCCCTCTGTGTTATCTTTCCTGTAAGGATACAGGTCTGAAAAATTGAATATGGGCGATATGCCCACATCATCTAGCAGCTCAATCTCATAGGTGTTTGCATCAAACTTCCTCAATATCTTACATGGTCCTATCTTCTTCATCTTTAACTTGTTATATGTTCCCCTAGGGAACCTTTCTTTCCTGAGATGTGCCAGAACCTGATCTCCTACTTCAAATTGAAGGTCCCTGCGATGTTGATCATTTCCGTGCTTTTACTCCTGGTTAGAACTCTGCAACTGTCCTTTGATCTGGCTATGGAGCTTCTGCATTTTTGCAGCAAAATCTTCTACTCCAACGCTCCTAATCTCACTCTGTTGCAAGTCTCTCAAATCAGACACTCCCTTGGGTTGCATTCCATACAATATTTGGAATGGTCTCTTTCTAGTTCTCCTTTTTGGTGAGTCATTCTATGAAAATTTTGCTTGTGGCAGAATCTGATCCCACTGATTATGGTGCTCAATGACCAGACTCATCAATAAGTTTACCAAACTTCTGTTTACCACCTCACTCTGTCCATCTGTTTGAGGGTGATAAGCTGAGCTAAAGGACAAATCTGTCCCCAAATTCTTCCACAGTGTTCTCCAAAATTGACCAATAATTTTTGTGTCTCTATCTAAGACAATGCTTCTCGGTAGGCCGTGAAGTCTCACAACTTCCTTGGAAAACAAATTTGCAACATGTGTTGGATCACTAGTCTTCTGGCATGGCATAAAGTGTGCCATCTTTGAAAATCTATCCACCACCACAAATATGGAATCAAATTCTCTTTGCATTATTGGCAGTCCCAACACAAAATCCATGCTTATTGCATCCCAAGGCCTCTCTCGTATTGGCAATGGTTGATACAACCCAGTGTTCTGTATTTTTCCTTTTGCATGTTGGAAGATTCTACTTCTGTTCACAAAATTTATCACTTATGTTATCATACCTGGCCAATAGTATGAACTGCTCAACTGTGTAAATGTTTTATCATGGTTGAAATGTCCAGCCAATCCTCCATTATGATTTTCCTTCAAAAGGTTATCCCTCATTAAGCATTTTGGTATGCACAATTGATTTCCCTTGAACAACAGTCCCTCTTGAATCATATACTCTGTCCATTGGCTCCTGTCTCTCAGCACAGGATTTTCACATGCTCCATATGCTTCCTTGAAATCTACATCATCACAATACATGTCCTTAAGGTGTTCAAACCCCAAGGTCTTCACCTAAAATTCCTGTAGAATCAAACATCTCCTTCTTAATGCATCAAAAACTTTGTTAGCATTCCCAACAATATGTTTTATGACAAAAGTAATTTTTGTCATAAACTCAACCCACTTTGCATGCCTCTGATTCAATTTTTCCTATCTGGTTATGAATTGTAAATCTTGGTTATCGCTATACAAGACAAATTCCTATGGGACAAGGTAATGTCTCCACTTCTTCAAGGCTTGAATTATGGAATAAAACTCCTTATCATACGTGGAGTATTTTATCTTGTTCACATTCAACGTTTCACTGAAATAGGCAACAAGTCTATAATCTTGACTCAAAACTGCTCCAATTGCAACATCACTTGCATCATATCTCACCTGAAATATTTTTCCAAAATTCGGCAAGACCAGAATTGGTCGTTCTATTATTTTATCCTTCAATATATTGAATCTCCTTTTGACTTCCTCTGTCCATTTAAAAGGCTTGTGCTTCTTCTTCACTGTATCCATCATTGATGCACAAATTCCACTAAATTCTCTTATGAACTTCCTATAGAAAAGTGTTAGTCCATGGAAGCTCCTTACCTCAAACATAATTTTTGGTGATGACCATTCTTTGATTGATTTCACCTTCTCTGGATCCATCTTCAGTTCATTTGAAGAGATCACAAAACCCAAGTAAATGAGTTATGTCTTCATAAAAGAGCACTTCTTCATATTTATCAACAACTTCTCTCGATGTAGTCTTCTCATCACTAGTGTCAGGTGCCTCAAATTCTCCTCTTTAGTCTTGCTAAAGATCAATATATCATCCAGATATACAACCACAAACTTGCCAATGAAATCTTGCAGTATTTCATTCATCAACCTCATAAAAGTACTCGGGACATTTGTTAAGTCAAATGGCATAACAAGCCACTCATACAAACCTTCATTTGTCTTAAAAGTTGTCTTCCGCTCATCACCTTATCTCATTCTAATCTGGTGACATCCACTTTTCAAATCTATTTTAGAAAATAAATTTTCTCCACTTAAACGGTCCATTAAATCATCCATTCTTGGTAAAGGAAATCTATACCTGATCGTGATCTTGTTAATGGCTCTCGAGTCTGTTCACATTCTCCATCCTCCATCCTTCTTTGGACTCAACACAATTGGTACTACTTATGGACTCAAGCTCTCTTTGACCAAACCCTTGTCTAACAATTCCTAGACTTGGTTCTTCACTTCCTCATTCTCTCAAGGCGTCATTCTCTATGCTTCTTTGTTTGGCAGACTTGCTCTTGGTATCAAGTCAATATGGTGGTTGATACTTCTGATGGGTGGCAGTGAGTTAAGCAGCTCATCCACCACTATGTCAGCAAAATTATCCAACAACTCTTGAACTTATTCAAGCAAATCATCCATCGAAGTACTTGTAAGGATAACTATGGATTTCCTCACCATAGCGAACTACATCTCTTGTTCTTTCTTGACTTCTTTCAGGAGCTCCTTCCCACTCATGAGAAGTATGCTTGTGTTGGATTCCTTTTTCACTTTCTTCTCCTCTATTGGTAGCAGCATGTGTGTTCTACCATTCTTCTCCAAGGTGTATGTATTCTTCCTCCCAATATGAATGACATTCCTGTCAAACTCCCATCGTCTTCCCAACAAAATATGGCATACATCCATGGGAATTACACCACATAGAATTTCATCTCTATATCCTCCTATCTTAAATTCAACCAAGCATTGTTTAGTAACCATTACCTGGTGTCCTTTCTGCAACCATGAGACTTTGTATGGCTTCATATGGGCAGTTGTCTCCAACTCCAATTTCTCCGCCATCTCTGTGGATACTAAATTATCAGTGCTCCCACTGTCGATTATCACCTTGCATACTCTCTCTTTAGTCTTGCAAGCTGGTTTGAAGAGACTGTTCCTCTACACTGGATTTTCAACTTCTGCCTCTGGTTTTAAGAGAACCTTCCTCAGCATGAGGGATCTTCCATCCTCTTCTCCTTCTTCTTCAAAATTCCCTCTATGTGCTTCCAAAATGTGAGCTTCACCTCCTCCTTATTTATTTTTCTCGGGACACTCCCAAGACATGTGCCCTATCTTTCCATGGGCATAACATCTTACTTCTCTTCCTCCTCTTCTTCCTCTTCCTCTAGAAGAACTTCTCCTACCACCCTGTCTTCCTCGGTAACTTCCTCCTCTTTCCAAGTGACTGTGTGGTTTCTCAATCCCGTCCTTAGACTTATGTGACTTGTCATGGGTAACTCTCTTACTTTTGTTTGGGGTTGGGCTTTTACCTCTTCCTCGTTGGATTTTTTTTTGTCCAACTTCTCCTCTGCCTTCAGTGCAAAATGATAAGCATCCTCCAATGTCCTTACTGACATCGTGTTGAGCTCATCTTGGATTTCATATCTCAGGCCATTTATATATTTGGAAACTTTTTCTTCATCTCTCTCCCTTTGTCCAGTTCTGATGTTCAGTCTGTATAACTCCTCTATGTACTCCTTAACTGTCATCCCCTTCTATCTCAGGTTCTGCATCTTCCTGAACATATTGATTTGATAATATTTGGGCATGAACTTATCCTCCAACTTGGCTACCATTCTGTCCCAATTATTTATCTTATGTTTTCCTTTGCTTGTCCTCTCAGCCTGCAGTTCATCCCACCATAGCATTGCATGTCCTTTTATCCTGGTGACAACTTGTTTCACATTTTTCTCTTCATTGATCTCTTCATAGTCGAAATTTTTGTCCATGGATCTTACCCAATATAGCAGCTCTTAAGCATTCAAATTTCCCTCATACATTCGGACCTCTATCTTGGATCTGCCTCCCAATCTGGAAACTGCTCTCAACAAGATTTCTTCAGAAACATCCTCTCCTGCAACTTCTTCAAATTCTACTTCTTCACTCTTTGCATCGCTGATGTCTCCAACATCAGGTGCTTGTCTCTACGCTGCCTCCATCGCCTCTAATCTTGCACGAATTTCTTGCATCTCCCTTTCTACAACCCGATTGGCTAAAGGTGGTTCCACTCGTTTCCTCGGTGGCATTGTTTTGACTGTCTGTCACACACAGATTAAAACTCTAAGTTCTTTTTGTCTCCTCTCCTTTTCTTGTTGTCTACAAGCAAAACTTCGCTCTGATACCACTTGTTGCACACCCCCTTCCCTCCTAAGGGTTGTGCAACCTCCTGGTCAATATCTTCGATTCTGGATTCTGGTGACTCATTGAAGTCTTATTGGTCTCATTCCGTGTTAAACATAGGTCCCCTTGGCTCCCTATGCAGGCTTCTCGGCACCCACAACCTTCCTTTTCGTGCTCTACGAAAACCCTAGAGTATCGGGCATTAGCATCTTTTCTCTCGTCCCCTCCTCCGATGTAACATTAGGCGATGACCACATGATTGTGGGTGCAGACACAAGTGGTTTTAATTCAAACTACCTTTGTGCCCACAATTCTCCTCAAGCCTCCACGTGTCTCCCTGGTGAAACAACGGTATGGATTGCGACCTTCCATCAACTTTTTAAAGTCCATGCAACTCATGTCCCCAAAATGCGAGATGACCGTCGATATCACTATCTTGATGGTGCTTCCAGATGGTTGACTGAGATCTCTTCATTAGAATCAATAGTCTGGACCTCCCTCTCTCCGATCGACGGCTGTGATCGATTCAAAATTCCAGACTTCGAAATTTTCAAATCTCGAACCTTGGTTTCCTTTGCAGAGAAATCTTTTGGAGTGGAAGATTTGTTGACATTTGTCCCCTTCAATCAATGGCTTCGATCTCTGCGGTTCTCCGGACTTTGGGGTTTTAAAATATTGAACCTCGCCTTCTTCCATACTCCAATCTTCTGGAGCGAGTGATCTGCAGACACCTATCCTCACAATCCATGGTGCAGCTTCTACCTTGTGTGTTTGACATTTCAACCCAGATCAATGGTTCTGAGACCCTCCTATCGATCAAGGGTCAAGATCTCCTCTGGGTTTCGGACTTCGAAGATTTCAAATCTCAAACTTCACCCTTTCCCCAATGACTTTGTCCAAAGGCTATAATCAACTTATGCATGTTCACCTCGGATCAACGACTGAGGTTTACTTCGGGTCTTTACCTGGAGTGCATAGATTCACACCACATCTCCCCTGAATCTGACGACTATAGATCACTTTGGGACTTTACTCGGAGTTCTGAGATCTCTGCCACGTCTCCTCCATATCCGATGGCTCAGATTCACTTCAGGTCTTCAGGATTCGACGATCTCAGTTCTCAAACTGAAAATCCCATGACAAATTTCCTGAAGCTCATGATCTACTAACAAGTGTCTACTAACATATCGAAGGCTCTTGGCTCTTCGGCTCATCGGGCTTCAGGTGTTTCAACGCCTCGCCTTGTCCTCCCTCTACACCTCATGACCTGTCAACACGTACCCCTATGGATCTAATGGTCCAGCTTTTCTTCTGCTGTCCGACTCTTCACGCTTCAGGAATTTCAAGTTTCAAACTTGCTTCTTCCTGAGCTCATGATATCTGATGTTCCATATTCGCTTGATCGATCCAACGACTGATATTTCACTTCGAGAATCTAGAATTCTTAACTTAGGGAAGTTCAAGTCCCAAATCTTGGTG
Organism: Picea engelmannii; assembly: GCA_009831015.1. Taxonomy (NCBI): domain Eukaryota; kingdom Viridiplantae; phylum Streptophyta; class Pinopsida; order Pinales; family Pinaceae; genus Picea; species Picea engelmannii. The sequence goes on along the minus strand of ML777217.1, from coordinate 836,561 downwards.
GGTTCTTTCTCCTGTGTGTGTGAAGCGTTAAATCTCGTGCACCTTGTTTTGAATCAAACAGTTGTTTATCCTTCGCGCTGTGATCTAATGACCCTTGTTGCTCCTCCTCCCGAGATTCTGATTTCTTTTGACTTAGAAAATTTTCTAAGTCTTCAAAGGTCTCTACCTTTGAACATTTTGCGAGTCCATCTCCCGGACTTCGAATACACTTCTGGAAATCATTATCTCTCCTAAGCTTGGCCTTCATGAAGGTTTCGATTTCCCATGCACTCCTTCCGTTTTGTGGATTTTGATAACTCAGGTCTGAGGATTTCTGAAAAAAAAATATTCCCTCCCTCCTGGCATTCTCCTTTCGCTCGGTGCACACCTTGCAACTGATTCTTACACAAGATTTGAATTCCTACAGATGACTATGCACACCTTGCAATAGTCACTTTGCAATCCTTGCAAAGGGAAAGTTCCGTGCTATCTCTTCTGATATTTGGAACTGAAACAGATCCCGTCAATGCACTCCTTGCATTCTGTGTGCACACCTTGCACCACTCCAATCATAAGAGAAACAATTGAAACTTATCCTAACATTCACAGTTCCATCTACTCATAATGAAATTCATTCATTCATTCATGAAACAGAATAACATGGAATTGCAAACAATTTCCACACCATGCATTGGGTCAATTTTCCTCTGTTATATTCAAAAGTGAAAATGGCTACAACTATAATCAAAACAAAAACTGAAAACTCAGAAATCTCCTACTAACTTGCACCTAGCCTCATTTGGGTGTACATAACCTCTATTTATCTCAGAGGGTTCTTAGGGTTCCCCTCGACTACTTGTCTACTCCAAAACCTAACCGAACTACTATCTTAGATCAGTCACATTCTAGAGAAGGAGTGGAAACTACCACTTCACTCACAATCATTCAAGCGTGCTTCAAATATTTTCTTGGTGCTGAGTTCAGGCGTGCTTCAAAATCGTTGAGTTCATACGTGCTTTATAATATTCATCGAGACTGCCACCATTGAGATTCTGAAAATATTCCCATGCACTAAGTGGTCCTACTCCACATGCTTGCCAACGATTCTCCTGCATCATATGCCATCACGACACTGTGGACCTCTCGAACTAGGTAATCTTTAACCTACAATTCGATCCACGACATGAGTTCTAGTGGACTGTGATAGGGACTTTTCCACACCTCTCCCTCAATCTCCGATTTTTTTGTGCATGGCCCCTTTACTCCTTATGTGAGTCAGAATATAAAGCATCGTCAACCTGCATCCATTGACAAAACATTATCAATGATCCATACAAAAAATCGTACTATAATCAATCATATGTCACATATGCATAAAATTAAATACTCAAACAAAATACAATCCACTCCCTGACTCAATCCAGAGTCCAAGGAGGTCCATTGATGACATCAACATCCATAATTTGTCAAGTGTCATGAACACTCAGGTAAACTCATCAATAACATCTGTCAATACATACATATCAAATAAGTCACAACACATCATCACCATCATCATGTACAATCCATAATCGAAACCAAATCACAAGGTACAATAACCGGATCACTTGCATGCAAGTGTCCTCAAAGAATAAGTCGATAAAAGTGTGATCAGTAGAGCGAGATGTTACATACAAACCCTCTTGTTTTAAAATTCATCCCTAAGTTTGTATAGTATATAAATGAAAGTAAATAAAAGTATCTGACATAGATCTATATGTCTAATCTATCCAAACAAGTAAGGAAAATGTTGACACATATCATATGAGTCCTCCCAAGTAGTTGAGTGTGGGCTATAGTTGTCCCACTGGACCTTGACCTGATCAACTATTCGATGTCATAGCTATCGAATGCGATGGTCCAGAATGTGGATTGGCTCCACCATGAGAGCACCCTTGTCCAACACCCGGAAACAACTCATGTCCAAACATATGTGTAGGATCAATATTACAATGTCTCAAATTAGATACATTGAATACATCGTGTATACGCCTCAAAGAATCAATCAAGGATAATTGATAATCCATTGGTCCTTTACTTTTCACAACTTTATTGAAATCTTTTGTGGTTTATTCGCAAGAAAAGCTTGTCGCCAAATTCATAATAGATATCAACATGATGCGTATCAGCATAACTCTTTTGTCAATCTTGAGCTTCCTTAATCCTCTGTATTAATGATTGAATTTATCCTTCTATTTCTTGGATCACTTTCGGTCCTTCCAGGACATTATCCTCAAGTTGATCCCAAACTCAATGGCGTCCGACATGGTGTCCTGTAAATAAACTCAAAGATGCCATTTTAGTTGTACTCTAGTAACTATTAGTGTATGCAAACTCTATCGGTGGCGAGAAATCTTCCCAATGTTTATGTTGGCTCATTACATACATACACAATATATCTTCCAAATATGGTTTGGTCTTTTTTGTTGTCTATCTATCTCTATTTGATAAGATGTGCTAAAGTTTAGTTGTGTTCCCAAGGCCTATGGGAAATTGGTCCAAACCATCTTGTAAACATCGATCTTCGATCAGATATGATTCTTCTTGGTATACCGTGTAATATCACAATTTAGTTGACACAAACTCTAGCTATGTCCAGCGCCTGATATGTCGTACGTACAGGAATAAAGTGTGCACTCTTCGTCAAAGTGTCAACTACCACGAAAATCGATTCATGTCTCCTTGTCGTCAGTGGAAATCCATCAATAATGTTCATCGAAATGACTTCCCATTTTGATTTTGAAATAATGTGTGGTTGTAATAATATTGTCGGATGTCTATGTTTGTCTTTCACTTGCTGACATTATAGACATCTCTTCATGTAACTAACTATGCCTTCTTTCATTCCCTTCCACAAGAACGAAGGCTTAAGGTACGCCTTCATCTTCGTGACTACTGGATGAGCCATGTACAGTGCTCTATGAGCTTCGCTGAAGATCAAACTTCTTAATTCGTCGTTAGGTGGTACGTAAATTCTTCCGTTAAATCTCAACAATCCATTGTTGTCTAACGAATAACCTTCAAACTTTGGTACCATCATGGTATTTTGTCCAATATTATCCTTAACTTCTTTACACTAGTCATCATCGATCCGTAAAGTTAGAATATTTTCTCAAAGATTCATCATAAGAGGTATTACCGAGAACATGCATGGTCTCTGACTCAATGCATCTTCCACTCTGTTTTCTATACCTTTTATGTAAGTAATCTCGAAGTCACATTCTCTAGTAATTCTGACCAATGCCTTTGTCGTGCGTTCAAGTAACTCTACATAAATACATGTGGCAATCCACAATTTTTTGTCATTAATTCGAGTTTCTGTCCAATCAGATAGTGTCTCCAAACTCTCAAGGCATATACAATTTCCAATAACTCCAAATCATGCATTGTGTAGTTCTCCTCCTGCTTTCTCAATTTCCTTGAAATGTAAGCAATCACTCGACTATATTACATCAACACTCCACCTAAACCTTGCTTGGATGCATCTATGCATACCAATAATTCCTTGTCCATGTCGGGGAATTTTAGTATCGGTGTTGTTGTCAATAAATCCTTGAGCCTTTGAAATGATTCCGCGCATTTCATGGTCCATACAAACTTCTTGTTTTTCTTTTGCAATTCTGTGATTGGTTTTCCTATCTTTGAAAAACCTTCGATGAATCATCGGCAATATCTTGCTAAACCCATAAAGATGTGTACTTCTTGTACGTTTTTCGGTGTAGGACATTCCATAATAGCCTCTACTTTCGTTGTATCCATAGTGATACCTTCACCAGATATGATATGTACGAAGTAATGGATCTTTGATTGGTAAAAAGAACATTTCGATAGTTTCCTGTACAATTTGTTTTCTCGTAGACACTGTAGTACCAATATTAAATGTTCGTCATGTTCTTCTTTCATGTAAGAATAAATCAGTATGTCATCAATAAATACTGAACAAACTTGTCCAAGTATTCGCGCAACACCCCATTCATCAAGCTAATGAATACCCCTGGGGAATTCGTCAATCTAAACTGTAAGACTCTAAACTCATAGCGTCTGAACCTTGTCTTAAAAGAAGTCTTAGGGATATCTTCTTCTTTAATCCGTAACTGGTGATATCCTGATCTCAAGTCAATATTCAAAAACACCTTCGCTACTTTCACCTGATCAAACAAATCATCTATTCTTGACAACGGATATTGGTTCTTGATCGTCTCTTTGTTCAATACGGTAGTCAATAAAAAGTCTCCACAATCCATCTTTCTTTATTACAAAAATAACTGGCACACCCCAAGGTGATACACTTGTACGTATGAGTCCCAAGTCTAATAATTCCTTCAATTTCATTTTCAACTCCTACAATTTAGGCATTGAAATCCGATAAGGTGTTCTTTCTATCGAGTCAGTTCCAGGTTTCAAATCTATTTTAAACTCTAACTCTTGTTCGGGCGGTAAACCTGGAAGTCTTCTGGTAACGCATTTGCAAACTCTTGAACTATGATAAGGTTTTCTAATCCTTCCACCTCACCCTTTTCATTTAGTGCTAAGATTTCATATAACTTACATCCTTTGTGCATGATCTTCTGTAGTGCTAAGATTTCATATAACCCATTGGTTCCTTCCTGCAATCACCCTACTCCGTCCCAAATCATCTGTCAGACTTAATCGTTTCTTCTTATAGTTGAGTATCGTATCATGCGATTCCAACCAAACCATACCGATCACTATGTCATAAGATCCTAAGATCATGACATATAGTTTGGCCTTCATTACAAAATCTCCCAAGTTAATGCTACAATTTGTAACCTTTCCTCCAACCTTTTGTTTAGCACCCGAATCTATTTCTACGTATATGAACTCATCCTGCTCAACTACCTTTACCTTAATTCTCTTTATCACACTAGAGATAAATCTCTCTGTAGAACCTAACTCTATCAAAATACTAAAAGTTTGGTCAGTGATTGTACCTGAAGTCTCGAGCACAGTGGACTAGTGATCGGCTTGGCGGTTGTTCACCACTGCATGAATCTTGTGAGCCTTGCCCAAATCTCCAACTGTAGTGGATCCTATTGATCTAACCATTATGTCCTTATCAATGGGACAATCTCGCTGGTAATGTGTCTCTCCACATGTCCAACATCCTGTCTTCGGTCCAGTACTCCTAGTCCCCGAATTAGAAGTTGTTGGCCTAGCAGTCTATGACCCTAGTTTATTCTACTGAACAGGCCTAAACTGCTGCTGATGATGTTTCTTCCAGTGTGGTCCTATGTAAGGATTTTTTCATCATGGTGTCGTGAACATAGGCCCTCTAGGAATATCTTGATGTCCTGAAGTTTGTTTGGCTGGTGTCTGATGTTGTTGTGCTCCTGATGTTGTCTATCTAGTCAATCTAGAAGGAGTCCTATCCTAACCCCTGTTGGTCATCTCTTCCTCATCTGTGAGGGACTTTTGCATTGCATCATGCAATGACTGAGGTATTATAATCCTCACCTTTTCATGAATGTTGAAGTTAATTTCGTACACAAACTTGTTGACCTTTAAATTCTTCGTATTCAGATGTGGAGCATACCTAAGTAGCTCCATGAATCTGGCCTCATACTTTGGCACTGTACAACCACTTTGTCGTAATCCATTGAATTCATTAAGTTTATTATCAATGAATCCCTTGGAATACCTCTCCCTAAACCGTTCCTCGAACAACTCCCACGACACGTCCTCCATGGCCATGTTTAGTTGAGGTAGGAGCGTCTTCCACCATATAAGATCACTCCCATTTAGTTGAAATACCACTATGCATACTTTCATGTTGGAGGTGTAATAACAAAGTGTGAAACACATTTCCATGTTCTCCAAGCATGCCTCGGTGGTTGAGCCGTTCACGGCTCCCATGAACTCGAGAAACTTAACTTTCTCAAGTTCTCTAAGTACACTACTGCTAACCACTGGAGGGAGTTGTGAACCCTCATTAGGTATAGACTTATTACCCTCATCCTGATCAATATGAATGATAAAGGCCTCTAACATCCTCTGAAAGGATCGCATCATACCTACCACATCTCCCACATCGACCTACTCCTCCTCAATAGTCTGCTTATCTCCCTAAGGAGTAAACTCCTCTGGCATGGATACACTTGGAGGAGGCATACCTCGTCTCCCCGCACCATGATGTCTACTCATCCAACGTCCTCTAACCATGATTTTCGCATAGACAATTTTCAATAATTCTTAGTGATATATCTATAATCATTTAATTTTAACACAGTGGAAGTCATAACGGTCCAATGGCGCAGGGTTGAACCTGCTCTGATACCATATGTAATGACCCCTCTGTTACAACAACAATTAGTGAGTACAAAATAGGTAAATAATTTTTTTTTAAACAAACGTTAGTACAAGTGAAAATGTGTCACCATATATTAAAAACTACACCATCAATCTCATCAAATTAAACTGAAGCAACATCACTATTCTTCAATCCACCATATCACATAAAGATAACATAAGTAAGCTACCCGCCCAACCTATCCTACAAGGTTAGGACCTCCAAGACACATAATCAACAGTCATGTCTAGGATTCATCCGATTGATTTTGACCATTTAAGGTCTCAGGACTGGCGACTGTTATGAGGAACACGGAAGTATCTAAATCCCATTAATCCAAACATACATCACAATTCAAGACTATAATTATCAAAATACATAACCATCAATTCATCATAGTGCAAAATAATAATCCACTCTACTTAATCAATCTTTCAAGCAATGCTTAAGTGTGAATTTGAATAAGAGAATAATACATAAAGATTAATAAGAACCACATTAGCATAAGTACAATCTTAGTAGCAGATAGAGATCTATTTCTAATCATCATTAGTGGTTTGTTAAGGTCTAATTGATTCAAGGACAAGCATCATTTATCAAGTTCTTCAAGCTTCTTAACAAAATACAATCCCCAAGTAGCTCAACTATATATCTTAAAATAAGACAAACCTTATTTAAGAATAAGTACTCTTTTTAAACTATAAGAAATCAATCATAAAAGAAAAAAGAATTCAAGTTTCTTGCATATCCATTAAAAATAAATAAAAGGATCAAAACACATTAAGCCTATAATAAGACTTCACATACCAACCTACATTTAGAAAGATTTAAAAAAGATCGCAAACTTATATAAACAATTAAATAAAGAACTCATTGAAAACTTAATTCGATTTAAAAGATTTAAAGAAGCACCCAAACTTATTAAACAATAATATAAAGAACTCAAATGTTAACCTTCAAATCTATTAAAATAATTTAAGAAATACCCAATCTTATTTAGCAATACATAAGAAGATTCAGATACTAAATCACATCTCCAATGTAAAGAACAAAAGAAGATCAATAATCAACCCTGTTATATTATTAAAATAGACATGTGATTTCTTATATACAGTAAGCAAGTTCAATGGTGGAAAGTTCTTTACATTGAGGACACTATTTACAATATGTTAAACCACAAAAATCACCAAGAATACCTTCGCTAATTCCATTAAGAAAATACAACAAGTCAACTCACGCTCTAAACCTAGGAGAAAAAGTTAAACGCGCAACTCTCCCAGCCAATAAGGTTCCAGAATCTATTACAACCCTTGATCCGGCGTGGAGAACAATCCAGAACTTGGTCTGGCCCCGGATCCGGCATACAACAAAATCCAGGCCATGTTTTGTTCCTTGAAATGGAACACAACACCATTTGACACTTTTTCGAGACCTTGAAATGGCACTAAATTTATGATAAATTGGAATTTATCTCAACAAGAAGCGAATAAGATTCAATAATGGTTAAGATTTAAGGAAGGACAATAAATTAAATCAAATATCGCCATTGATATGGCAATGTTCAAGTACTTACATTAAAGTTTTATGCTTTAAACGTTGGCATAACAAAATTTTTGATATCTTGGATTAATTTCAAGGGAAGTGATGAACGATTCCATAAATCAGGGGATGTAATCCTTGACAGAGATTCATAAATTCCCTTTTTAATTTGATTAAGGAAAAATAAATTCCTACGCACAACTGGATCACAAAGGGTCAAATTCCGATATCGATTTTGGAAATGAGATTCCCATAGACCAATTACATTTAAGACCACCATCATAAAAATCAAATACTGGCGACCAACGCCCAAAGCAACAAGTCCACACGCCAAGGAGTAAATAACACATGACAAAAAAAATACTATGCAAAATTAATTCTCCAAGCAATTCAGATTTTATATCAGAAATGGTAAATGAATGCACACTAGTGCAACAAGTTTTTGTTTGTGTACCCATGAGGATTCACCCAACAATAATTTCTTGGTTTTCATTAAAATAACGTAAGCCTCCTATCGATTTTAATTTGAAAACATATTGGGGTTGGATCTGTAAATTACATAGGAAAACACGATCGAGTACAAATGTTTCCATGCACAACTAGTGACCATATTTTACAATCAACATTCAAACGCATGAAACTGGGAAATTTTGCCAAGAACGTCATTCATCTCATAACCTTTTTGCAATGTATAAATAGTTATAACAATGTCGTGTTTTACCCTTGAACCATGGATTAAATCAGATTAATAAATTATCCAATGAAACTCCTTCACCAGCAGAAGCAGGTAAAAAAATAATTAAAAGTTCAAAGCCTCCATGATAGTAATTTAATAACAATCATCGTTATCTTGTATGCAATCAGGAAGGTCCAATTCAGATTTAATATATATGAAAGATCATATTCTTTAGCAACAAATTACCACAAAAAAAATGACAGTAAAAGCCCATTTCATAGTATAATGTGTCAAGGGATAATTGAAATGAAATGAAATAATACTTTCCATTTATGTACAACATGATTGTATATAAATGCAGGGAAAGTAAAAACTTATCGCTCATCAAGAATCCACTTCATTTCAAGCATTCAGATTTCCAAAAATTTAGACTATATTACAATTAAATAACTAGCAATAAAAATATTGCGACTAATGAATGCTTGAGGATGATCTTCAGCAAATGGCATCCCTCCTTCCTCTCACTTGCTAATCACAAATACTTCACTAGTACCTCCCAGCCAAAGCTAGGGGTAATCTTCTTCCCCCTTAGCCTATCGAGCCGCAAAGGGGTCATGCACACACAAACCATAATTACTCTAGCTCCAAGATTGCCTCAAAAGGTAGAGCCACCACTCTATATCAATCTTGGTAACCCAACTCTCACAAGTAAAACACAGTCAAAAATATTTTGGCAGCATAACTTTACCAATAACAAGTGTGATCCATTTCCCATCTAAACCATTTGTTTTATAGAATTTTCCTCAGTGACACATGTCCACATGCACAATTAATTAACTTTTTAATTAAATAAATCAAGATTATTCACCCTCACACTTGGCACACACTCCCCAAGTTGGACAAGTAATTACCAATTTTATTTTAAATAAAAGTCAATTTCCCTCACATTACCTAATGTGCTCCTACTTTCTCTCTTAGTTGTCCCTTTATTCCCCACATTCTCATTTAATGAATGTCTCCTACCTAAATCTTAGTTAGAGTTTGAATAGTAGTCTTCTTCTAGTTAGACTAGTGGTAGCTAGACTCTAGATACCATTTTATGTGTACACCTATTCTCTCATACTTTATTTCTTTCTTATTTTAAAATTCCCTTTTAATATTTTCTTGCGCACATATGCATTATATCAAATCTTTAGATTTATCTCACTTTTTCTTTGGATTCATTTATCTCTAATCTTTTAATTTATTTAAAATTTTATTTTAGTCCCCTAACTAAACTTAGACTCAGGCTCAGTCTTAGGATAGGCTTAGACTTTCATCTGTATTTATAATTAATAAAATCACTCTTTAATTAATTATTTTAATTCGACAAGGTCAATTTAATTCATTGTTTTCTAGGCCACCTAGATTTATAGACTCAAGTTTTAATTACGTGATGTGCCCTTCAAGATGCACCTCCGTGCTCCAAGGGTGCCACTCGCCTTTGACTGGTTTTGGTAGTTTTTCCAACCCTTGGAGTCAACACTCCACTCGATCGACCTTGTGCAATACTAATGGCTTCTAAGCAATAAGGACTCTGCCTTATTGCACGCCCCTTAGAAATATTCATGAGCGTCTGTCTCAGTCCTCCCTCACAACATCGTGGACCTCTCGAACTAGGTAATCACTAACCTACAATTTGAGCCACGATGAGAGTGCTAGTAGGTTGTGACAGGGACTCTGCCACACCTCTCCCTCAATGTTTTGTTTTCTTTACATGACCCCTTTACTCCTTGTGTGAGTCATATTATCAAGCATCATCAACCTACATCCATTGAAAAAACATTGTCAAAGATCCATATACAAAATCGTACTATAATCAATTATATGTCACATATGCGTAAAATGAAATACTCAAACAAAATACAATCCACTCCCTGACTCAATATGGAGTCCATGGAGGTCCATTGATGCCATCAACATTCATAATTTGTCGAGTGTTCTGCACACTCAAGTAAACTTGTCAATATCATATGCCAATACATACATATCAAATAAGTCACAACACATCATCCTCATCATCATCATCATTGTCGTCGTCGTCATCATCATCGTCATCATCATGTACAATCCATAATCAAAACGAAATCACAAGGTACCATAACCGGATAACTTGCACGCAAGTGTCATCAAAGAATAAGTCGACAAAAGTGTGCTCAATAGAGAGGGATCTTATAGTAAACACCTCACATTCATAATTATATTCACTTACAATCCATGTTCAATACAAGTGATAAAACTTGGTATAAATATCATCTTCTTCTTTATCGTGAAACCTTTTTATTAATTCAACTATAAATGTTCTCTAGTGAAATGAGAGATTGTCACATTTATTGGACCACCATAAAACGAATAACTTCCAAACAATTTGAAGCTTTCATTATTTTTTCTTTTTGGCCATGAGGAGGATTTGATTCAAAAACCCATTCCATTTTATTGATCTAGATGATGACACTCCTTTTCTTGTCATATTTAGTAAATTGTTTTATTTTTAATTTCTTATTGAAATTTCTATCTTGATTTATTGAATTACTTGTACCAATTGAATATGTTGTTTTTATTAGGTCTTGTGTTTGAGATAATGAAGGTGGGAATTCTTCCAATTTATTGGGTATTCTCTCAAACAGTATGACATTCTTTCTATTTGTGAATTTACATAGAATTCATTTCTTCCTATTTCATTGTCATTAAGTTATGTAATTTATCATTGTCCTCTTTCCCTTGGTTAGTGTTTCCTTTAATTCATTTTTCTCATTTTCGATGCCACCAAGAAAGGATTTCAGAAAAATTATTTCATCTTTGTGAATCTCCACTTCCTTATTAATATCATTTTTGGTTCCCATATTCTTACACTTTAAATATTACAACTTATCTTCTAGTCAGTTAATTATACATGACTTTATTGTTGTACAAATTAAATCAACATGATATGAAATGGTGGCTAGTTTTAAAAAATGACTAAAGGAAGTCATACACGATGTGGGATAAGGGAAACTCATCGGGGAAATATTTAAGGATGTGATATTTATCGTAATGTGTATATAGTAAGGAGAATAATGTAGTTTATGTCCATTATAAAGTAGGTGAATCATTCAATTTTTTCATGGTAAAGTATATCAACATTGCAAATAATTTCTTACGGGTAAATGTAATTAGGTGAAATTTTCTATTTTACACACACATGCACATACACACACACACTTAATATATGTGTTGGGAAAATATTATCACTCTCAATTATTTCTAGTAGTATATTTTTCTATATATTATACAAATTTATACCCCGGATTGGGTGTCATCGGGATGATCAAAATGAAGATGGCATGAGGAACCAATGCTAGTTGGAAATGTGATCCTCTTCATACCCCTCCATGGGAAGTACCATGTCTCGTCAAGGATGTAATCATTCATTTCGCCAATTGCTTGAAGTGTGAGAGCCCTAATATTCAAATGGTTGTTGCTACTATAGAAGGCAAGGTTCATAACTCATATAGGACTTTAGTAATGGATGCATTAATGTAGTTTTTCTTGAATTACTATTTGGGGAAGCTAGAAGGGAAAATCGATGGAATTATCCTTTAATGTTGGCATTTGCATTCCTGGTGTTTATTTGGTCATTGGTATTTTTTTTCGGCCCTGCATCAAGACGAAGACATTCTTCTCCTCCATTAGCATATTCCTATCCACTTTTCTCCTGACTTCATTCCCAGAGAATGAGAATGTTCTTTCTCAAGGAGAAGCGGTCCACCTTGGGGTAGAATGGATAGGTATCAGAATCAGGAGGTGGCCTCATCCTCCCTCCATGATCAAGGTCTTGCAAATTCTCCTCCTCACAATTTCAGGGATCAATGTGTCCTCTCTATGTAGGAAGCTATAGCTATTTGGAGGTGCATAGTTGAGGAGGAGGCATTGGCTCGGTTCCTTTAGGAGCAGGCTCTTCACCTCCCCCTCATCCTCTTGTTCCTCCTTTTGGAAATGTGGATCCCTATCTTAGTTCAAATGACAACAACAATGACAATTCCCAATCAACGCACTCGACTTCGGTCAATTCTCCTTCCAGATAAGCTCTGGTCATATTGGTATTTGAAATGCAAGGTGAAATTACAGACCTGAGATTCTGTATTGAGCAATTACATCTTTGCATCTCTTTTCCCATTTCTTTGCATGCAAATTTGTCTCTTCACCATCCGTTTCCATATATGACTTCCCAAGATGTTATTCTACTGCACCTGCCACTTCCTTTCTTGTTGGATGGCAGGACCCATACTCAACAAGGATAGGTTCCGCCTCATGGTTAAATATGTTCTTATTCTAGTTCATTTTTACAGGTATATTTTTACTGTCATATGTTATAATAGGCTATTCCTTTTGAGGATTTTCGAAAATAGTAGACAAAATCTCATACTGGGTTTTTTTTTACCCTTTTGAGCGGCTTTAAATCTATTTTTTGGATGAGGCGGGTTGACTTCCTACCATGGAAACCCTACTATTGGTATATTGTCCTCTTGTACACACACACACACACACACACACACACACACACACACACACACACACACACACACACACACACACACACACACACATATATATATATATATTCCCATTCTCATTTTTTTACATTTCCCTTTNACACACACACACACACACACACACACACACACACACACACACACACACACACACACACACACACACATATATATATATATTCCCATTCTCATTTTTTTACATTTCCCTTTAATAACGAAGAGGGATTAATTTGGTATAGATTACATGAATAAGGGGTGACCATTTATACAAATTTCTCTAAAAATTACATCTTGTCTCCTATGTTTGTTAGGCTTAATAAACCATGAGAGATTACATGATGGGAGATTAATTTATAGAAAGTCTAATTTTTATCACATCATCAGTGATAATTATATTTGAAGAGTCTCAATAATTTGCAATTAATTGATGTAACAATTATTGAGGAGTTTCTAAAGTTCACATCAATATGCTTTAAGAGTAAAATTTTTAATTGATATGTCCCTTTCTACAAGTCAATTATAATCCACCAAATTGGCCCTTCAACATATTAAACAATACCTATAAATACTATAATAAATATGAACTAAAACATGTTTATAAAATATTACTAAAGCACATGTATAAAATATTACTAAAACACATGTACAAAATATAAAAAATAAGTTATTTTAAAGATATTTGGATATTAATCAAAAGACATAATAATAATAGGTTAAACATGCATTTTATAAATTTCGCTCTTTTGATATTAAATTACATATTTAAGGGTTTGATCTACTAATATTTATTCTATGTCAATTTCTACACATAAACAAGCAAGGTGTTTTATAGAACTTTGAAAATATTTCTTCCTTCATCTAATAAAATGGCACGTGAAAGTTTGTTTTTGAAAGGAACTGAAATCTCCAAATTCAATCAACTTTTTCTCTATGATTTAATTTTCCTAAAATTGAGAAAGACCCAAAAAGAGTGTCATTTCTAATTTTTGTAATAATTGTTTAATAATGATATAAGGGTTAGGAACAACGTGGTCCATGTTATTTAGATAATTTAAAAACTAAATTAAATGCATTTTGTTTCAATAGAATTTCATAAAGAACTTAAATCCATCTCAAAATAATTATTATATATCTGTAACGACCCCTCCTTTACAATTAGGAAAAGCGAAGCACAATCGGTAAAAAAAAAACTGCATTAGGAAAATAGCATCAACACACAATTCAACAACGCATAATCAAACGACATCATAATAAAAGAAATACAAGTGACTCATCGTCGAAATCCAAGGATGATTTTAGGGGCTAAATTTCGCTCATGGGCTAATTTTCCATGGTTTTTCCAAAAACAATATTTTCTATTCTAAAAATGATTCGCCCAAATTATATAGGCTAAAATTATTTTACCTTAAAAAACGCCAAAATTTTATAAAAACTATATGAAATCCTTAGAAATTTGAATATTTTTACAAAAATATCTCAAAACATTTTATAGTTGGCATATGAAGGATTAGTAAGATTCACCAAGGTTTCTACATTTTAAAATAATTCTCCATCCTTAAAATCATCCCTGTCGAAATCAAATAACGTCGCTACCAACACGTCAACATAATTCGTAATGACACATATCAACACATCATCAAATTTAGATAACAACACATAATCAACAAGCATCATATATGGCGACGCAATATCAACTCATCACGATCAACTGGAATCATCAATACTTTAAATTTCTCAACTCATCATATAAAGATAACTATCAGATAACAAAAGGATAACATGAGATAAAATAACGATAACATAAAGTTAACATAAATATGAAATAAAGATACTACCCACCCAACCTACCCTGCAAGGTTAGGACCTCCAAGACAACGCTCAAGCCCATGATTCATCTGATTGATTTTGACCATTTAAGGTCTCAGGGCTAGCAATTGTTCTGAGGAACAAGGAGGTGTCTACATCCCACTAACACAATCAATTCCAAAACCAACTAGCTATATCAACAACATCAATGATAATCAATGACACAATAGTGTTCTAATAACCAATCGCACATCACATAAAATCCAAGGCGCAAGAAAATTTAACTACTAAATCAATCATACAACAACATAAGATAAGGCACAAAGCATTCAACTTTATTTTATTTTCAAGGAGAAAAAGAAGACATCTACTTTACTTCAAGGCGCACGATTAATAAATTACTGAAGTCAACCATAAATCAACATTATTCCAAGGTGCACGTGTGATCTAAATATTGAATTAAACATAATCAACATCATTACCATGCGCGCAATTAATATAAACACATAGGAAATCACACATCAAAATTGTTACAAACACGTGAGTAATTCAGAAGGCGTAATCCTTTATGCATCATCAAGGTCCATTAAGCAACGCAATCTAACTACTGACAATCATGCATCAATGGTACTTAATGGCACAAGGTAATTTAATCACTTTATCATTGAAGTCAATCATTAACCATGGTGCAAGAGGTAAACTACACACCTGACCATTCATATATTTCTTTAAACATGGCGCAAAAGAATTATCAATTAAATTTAAGGCGCAAGGGACTCTAATCTATTAATTTTGGGTCACAAAGGAATAACTACAAGGAAATCACACATCTACTTTATTCAAGGTGCGCAAGCAAATTTAGTTGCTAATCTAATCAATATCCAATTCAAGTACTAAAGTTTAGAACTATAACTAAGTTCAAAAGTAAATCGTTCAAATTAAATATTCCTCAGATGTGACTAGTGTGGGCGCACTTCATTGATTTCAATGAAACAATCTCTTATGACCTTGAATTTATGTCTAATTATTTTGACATGATATGATTCCCCATTGTACCTTTTTAAGAACAATCTCTAAAAGGAAACCTTAAAATAATAGTAGATTCAAGGGAAAATAAACTAACCATAACCAATTCATCATTAGCCAATGTCATCTCTATGGGTTGGGTTTGTTATAAGAACATTTATTAAATACAATGTTTATTTACTTTTTAAATAAACCACATAAAGAAATCCTCTAGATTTTTAATAGATCCTCCAAATTCATTAGATTGTAAAAATGATTACACTTTTAACTTGGAGTGATCCCATGGCATGCATTTGTACTAATTATATTCAAGTGTAATTAGTCCAACACAGAGTTAAAGAAAAAATTACTATGTGAAGGTTCCAACGCTGAGGTAAGGGAAAATTTGTTGTGTGATAATCCAAAATTTGTTGAGTAACCAAATCACAGAGAATAAAGGAACGCAGAAGTTATAAATTCGGTAGAAACGCAGGGATAT
Organism: Picea engelmannii; assembly: GCA_009831015.1. NCBI lineage: Eukaryota > Viridiplantae > Streptophyta > Pinopsida > Pinales > Pinaceae > Picea > Picea engelmannii. The sequence goes on along the minus strand of ML777217.1, from coordinate 820,140 downwards.
ATCTCCCCCCAAAAAATGTAGAGAAAGGAAATAAAACGCCAGGAGTTTCCCATGCTAAACTCAGAGAAAAACAAGGGAATAAAATCTCCAGAAAGGAAACGAATCTGGGAGACTTTAGGTGCCAGACACATAGATGAATCCAAGAATTAAAAACGCCAGGAAGAACTCTAAATTTGGGCGAAAATTGATTTCCAATCACAGAGACAAGCAAGGGAACAATCGTAGGGATATAACACCCATAAAGTCGCAGAGGTTGCATGCTGAGAACATGGATTTAAAAGGAAAATTACAGAGGTGAGGCACCCCTAAAATCACAGATGTTTGCATGCTAAACCCATGGATTTGAAAAGGAAAAACGTTGGGATATTGTACCTATACCAGTCATTGAGAAAAAAGGGAAAAATCATTGAGTAAAGAGGTAAAAACTCTAGGCGAAATCCAAGTAAATTCACAGTGTAACAGTGGTAAAATCGTTGAGTGTAAGTGGTAAAAATGTTGGGTGAAATCCAAGTAAATTCGTAGAGAAGATTACAACAAAAATATGTTGAGTATTAAAGGAAATAGCAGAGAACATTAGCGTATGAAACACCTGAGGGTCATGGAAAATCGCAGATAAAAAGAGACAATAAACACATTTAATAATGTCAAAAAATCGCAGAAGCGATTATAGTCAAAACATTGAGCAAATTGGAGACCATTCATTGTGTAACAAAGGTTAAAAATAATCGATGAGCATTAGATACAATCGTTGGGTAACAAGTTAAAAATAATCGATGGGCAATGGATACAATCGATGGGTAACAAGTTAAACATAATCGATGAGCATTAGATACAATTGTTGGGGAACAAGTTAAAAATAATCGTTGAGCAATGGATACAATCGTTGGGTAACAAGGAAATCGCAGAGGTTTAAAGAGACCCAATCGTTGGGAAAAAATCAACAAGATCTTTGGACAAGGGTAACAAAAATCACTAGGCAAAGTGCAACAGAAAACACAAAGATTGTATGGAATAAAAATGTTGAGAATACCCCCAAAATATATATACAATAAACACTTAATGCATTGAAACTTCGAATGAAAATACAATAAAAACTTGGTACATTGCAACTCAAATGAAATATCATGACCGAAGGAGAGAAGTCGAAGATATTCCTCCGCGCTTGCACTCTTTCCATCTCCCCACTTGCTAACCATGCAGACTTCACCGATACCTCCCATCCAACTCTAGGGGTACTCTTCTTCCCCCTTATCCCCTCGAGCTACAAAGGGGCCACGCAAAAACAAAACCAGATTACTCTAGCTCCCAACTCACCTCACAAGGTAGAGCCACCTCTCTCTCTCAAGTTGGGTATCCCAACTCTCACAAGTAAAACCAATCAGAAATTTTGCAGCATAACCTTACTCATAACCAATCTCATCCCCTTCCTCCTCTCAGCCATTTCTTTTGTATAATTTTTCTTAGTGACAACTTTCCATTTGCACATTTAATTTGTTTTTTTAATAAATTAATTAGGAATTATTTTCTCCGTACACTTGTCACTTGTTCCCTTAGTTGCACCGTTGAGTCTCAGTATTGACACCTCTATTGCCCTATATTATCTCTGTCCGAGTCAATTTTACCTATTCTATGTGTATCTAATTGATTGTTTCCTCCATCAATACACTTGATTACCTTGTTCATGTGCATAAGGGGTAAATTATGATTAAAGCATGATTTGTTTAATTTTCTTGAGTTAATTCGATTAAATGTTTGATTTTGTATGATCCTAATCGTTTGAATCCTAAGAAGTTTTGATCCGGTACCCAAATCTCCACCTATTTTGGTACTTCACACTCTGCTCTATTTCGGTACCAAGTCATGCACCTAATCCAATACTCAGGATTGTGACTGTGTGTATTCCGGTACTAAATAGTTACCTACAGGATTTCGACACCAACATTCCGGTACTGGATTTTCTCCTCGATTTATGGGAAGATGAAGATGAATTTAGGGACATGGGTTTTTTCTGGAGCGATCTTTTCATTCGGATTCATGAGCCAAAATCCAAATATCTCATACGTATGGACCTCCAGCTCAGGGGGAACGATTCGTCCTAAATTATTGTCAATTTTCTAGAAATTCCAAGATCATGCCCAGATTCGTGGAAAATACATTTCATTGATTATATAAGTGGTTGTACTCGACCTCCATTGATGGAAAATGGTTTTTATTTGTATGGATTGTCTAGATCCAAATTTGTAATGTAAAAATCATATAAATTGAGTGATGGCTCTAAGCCAAAGGAGAGGAATTAGTATGCTGCAAATTGGATTTCTGGACCAACTCTTTTTGTAAATTTATTTGCTGAAGATCAATGGAAGTTTGAATTCAAGGATCCTGTGTGTCTCTTAGAATTTATCATCTGTTGATATAAAATCTTCCATGTTGGCATCGGCAAGGGCCACCAATCCAGCTTGGTGAGCTCATTGTAAATTATCAATATTGATTTATATTTTTTGTACTTGTTGTTTTGATTTCATTTTTGATTTCATTGTTAGAATTGATTGCAAAGTGTGGTAGCACAGGAACAGTTGAGAGTCCATCATTCGAATGACATAATCCATCAAATGGAACATCTCATTAAGACTTATGTTTCATGTGTAGAAATGAAGTAATTTTCTAGAATTACAAGATTGTAAGATTGTGTTAAATTTATGTTTGTGATGCATCAATTGATTTTGAAGAGTGTGCATAATTAGATAAGAATTTCTTTCAATTTTGAAGTGAGTTGATACAAAAAATGAGATCAGACCTCCATCTCTCACATACATGTGCTAAGAATGGAGTTTCTTGTATTTTTGCCTATGTAGGGACAAAGTTTCTTCCAAAATTGATTAAGTTATGAGTGATCGCATTTTTACTGTGTGCAAAAAGTTGATTACAGTTTACTATTGAAATTAGTTGCTACAAGGGATAAATTAATAGCCCATATCTATCTTTCATGAACCTATAATGAGCAGATCCATCTCCCGAACAAGAATTCTGAATTATACATTTGTTGATCAGTTTTAATTTCTATATTTTGAATTGTGTGAAGAGTGTTATCATTGAAGTGTGTCCAGATTTGTTTGTTAGTTGTTGTTAAGAATAGTAGCTACAGATAACTGAGTCAAATTCCATATTTCCACTTCATGAGCTTGTAAATGGATAAGTCATTATCTGAGCAAGATCTTTTGAATGCATGATTGCTAAGATTTTGTTTGCAAGTTTTTCTTTTTTAATTTTGAAATGAGTGGAGAATGTCATTTGAAAAGTGTGAAAACAAATTATTTTGTTATTGAATGTTTCTTCCTTATGTTATACTAAACAGACATATGAACCTATCTGTTATCAACACATATAGTGCATCAACTCTACTGATTACGAATCCCAGTTGATAATTTATGTTTGGTAATATATTATGCAAATAATTACACCAACATTTTGGCGCCAATAAATCCACAATTTAATTAAATTAAATGTCAATTTCCCTCACCTGTTCCTAAAGTGCTCCTAAAATCACTCCTAGTTGTCCCTTTATTCCCTTTATTTCCCCTTTAATGGCTGACACCTTTCTAAAACTGAGTTGTGTTTAAATTAGGAAAGTTCTTTAGTTAGACTAGAATAGATACCTTTCTATGCTTACAAATCTTTATTCTTTATTCCATTCTCAATTTAAATTCTAATTTAGTATTTACTTGCACAAGTGTATTAATTACTCCTTAGGGTTTATTTTTATTTTCATTGATTCTTAATTTGATTTCATTCATCCCCTCATCAATTAATTTAAAAGTGTAGATTTTAGTATTCACACTCACTTAGAATTAGGCTTAGTAAAATATTTATTTGAAAATGGATGGACCCTTAGGTATTATGCTTAAAAAATTCATTCATTAGTTAATTAGTTAATCAATTAATTAATTTGGCAGGCACTCAAGATTTTAAGGTTTAACATTCGCTCAAGTTTTCTAGGCCACCTATATTCATTGACTCATTTTTTATACAACGACATGCCCTTCAAGATGAACTCCTTGCTCCAAGGGTGCCACTCGCCTTTGATTCAAATTTTAATTATGTGGCATGCCCTTCAAGATGAACTATGTGTTCCAAGGGTGCCACTCGCCTTTGACTGGTTTTGGTAGTTGTCCAACCCTTGGAGTCAACACTCCATTCAAGTGACCTTGTGAGAGACTAAGGGCCTTTAAGGAATAAAAACCTTCCCTTATTGCGCTCCTCTTAGAATATTCGTGAGAAACTGTCTCAGTCTTCCCTCATGGAGTCTGCAAGATACCAGATATATAAAATATGCAGAATAGAAACAAAATGCTAGAAATAACAGAATAACAGTAAAATACCCAGCATAATCTTCACAATACATACAAATGATTCACGAAATAGCAACAGAAATAGCACTTTGAATCAGATAGCAATGTTCACAGGCCTCTTCGAGGGGGAAACCTCCAATCGAGCAGCGCTCTATTACAATAATATCCAAGATAGGGTTCTCATACCCTCGACTCCTATTTATACTA
>ML777217.1:795986-810160 GCA_009831015.1 Picea engelmannii | reverse complement strand
AGGAAGATCCTTCTAGAAGCGGAAGCTTCTATTAGGTCTTCTTACATCCGCCTTATTCTATTTTATTGAAATGTCTTATTAATATTGACCTTTATTACATCTGAATACATTGATCTACCTATGTGCGGGTTAGGACCTTAACAGAGTCATGGATCTCTCGAACTAGGTAATCATTAACCTACAACTCAAGCCACGACAGGAGTGATAGTAGGTTGTGGTTGGGTTGCTTCCAAACCTCTCCCTCAATATCTAGTTGTTGTGCATGGACCTTTTACTCCTTATGTGAATCTAGTTAGAAATAAATCTTCATCCTACATCCATCAACGAAACACTGTCAATGATCCATAAACAACATCATAATATACCCGATCATATGTAACATATGCATAAATAAAATACCCAAACCAATACAATCCACTCCCTGACTTGATCCAGATTCCAAGGAGGTCCATCAATGCCTTCGATATCCTCAATCTGTTGAGTGTCCTGCACACTCAGGGGAAAATCGTCAATAGCATCTGTCAATACAAAAATATCAAATAACATAACATCGTAATCCACCAAAATGATCATAAGAATCCATAAGCGAATAGACAACCATATACTACAATCAGATCACTTGCATGAAGTGTCCTCAAAGAATAAGTCAATAACATGTGCTCACAAGAGCGGGATGTTACATACACCCCCTCTTATTTTAAAATTCGTCTGGAAGTTTCACAGTATATAAATGCAGTAAATAAAGCATCTGATGATATCTAAATGTCTAACTATCAAACAAAAATGGAAATTGTTGGCGCATATCATATGCGTCCTCCCAGGTAGTCAAGTGTGGACTATAATTTTCCCACTGGACCTTGACCTAATTGACTTTTCAACATCGTAGCTTTTGAATGTGATGGTCCAGAATGCGTATTGGCTCCATCGTGAGCACACCCTTGTCTGACACCTATAAGGAACTCATGTCAACACATGTGTAGGATCACTAACATAATGTATAAAAAATGATACATGAAAAAATCATGCATACGCCTCAAAGAATTGGACAAGGATAGTTGATAGGCCACGAGCCATTTATTTTTCACAACTTTGAAAGGTCCCACAAACCTAGGAGAGAGTTTATCACCTTTTCCAAACTTGATCAAACTCTTGTGTGGTTGCACCCACAAGAAGACTCGATCACCAACTTCATTACTACGGTCAACGCGACGCACATCGACATAAATTTTATGTCAATCTTGTGGTTTTTTAATCCTTTGTCTTATCGTTTACATGTGTTCTTACATTTCTTGGATCACTTCTCGTCCTACCAGGACCCTATCCTCAAGTCAATCCCATCTCAAAGGTGTCTGACATGGTCACCTGTAAAGAAACTCAAAAGGTTCCATCTTAATGGTGCTTTGATATTTGTTGTTGTATGCAAAATCTACCAATGGAAAGAACTATTTCCAATGCTTTTGTTGGTCCATCACATACATACACAACATATCTTCCAAAATTTGGTTCGTTCTTTCTATCTTCTCATCTGGATCTGGGTGATACGTTGTACTAAAGTTAAGTTGAGTTCCCAAGGCCTCTTGGAAACTAGTCCAAAATCTTCCTGTAAACACTGATTCTTGATCATATATGATCCTTTTAGGCATGCCATGCAATCTCACAATCTCGTTGATAAAAACTCAAGCTATGTCTGGCACCTAATACATCATACGCATAGGAATAAAATGTGCACTCTTCTTCAAAGTGTCAACTACCACGAAAATCGAGTCGTGCCTCCTTGATGTCAGTTGCAATCCCACAATAAAGTCCATCGAAATGACCTCCCATTTCGATTCTGGAATAACGTGTGGCTACAGTAATCTTGTCAGATGTCTATGTTCATCCTTCACTTGCTGATATTCTAGACATCTCACCATGTAGTTGACTATGTCCGCCTTCATTCCTTTCCAGAAGAATACGGGCTTAAGGTCTTCCCTCATCTTCGTGACTCCTGGATGATCCATGTACACTACTCTATGAGCTTCATTTAAGATCAAATTTCTCAAATCATCGTTAGGTGGTACGTAAATCCATTTATTATAACTCATCAATCCGTCGTTGTCCAAAGTATATCCTTTAAGCCTTGGTACCAACAGGGTATCTCGTCCAATATTTTCCTTAACCTTCTTATACTAGTCATCGTCGTGCTGTATAGTTATACTTGTTTCACGAATATTCATCTAAAGAGGTATCACCAAAAATATGCATGGTCTCCGACTCAACGCATCTGCCACTCTTTTTATTATTCCTTTTATGTAGGTAATCTCAAAATCATACTCGCTAAGCAGTTTTGACCAACGCCTTTGTCGCATGTTCAAGTCACGTTGAGTAAAAATGTGTTGCAAACCATAGTGGTATGTTTTTAGTTCGAATTTTTGTCCAATTAGGTAGTTTCTCCACAGTCTCATGGAATACACAATGGCCAACAACTCCAAATCATGCATTGCGTAGTTCTCTTCATGCTTTCTTAATTTCCTTGAGATGTAGGCAATCACTCGACCGTCTTGCATCAAGACTGCACCTAATCCTTCCTTGGATGCATCTGTGCATACCAAGAAGTCCTCTCCCATGTCAGGGACCTTTATTATCGACATTGTCATCAACAAATCCTTGAGACTTTAAAATGCTTCCGCGCATTTCTCGGTCCATACAAACTTATTGTTTTTCTTCTGTAATTCCGTGAAAGGATTTTCTATCTTCGAAAAATCTTCGAAGAACCATTAGTAATATCTCACTAAACCCATATAGCTACATACTTCTAGTACATTCGTCGATGCAGACCATTCCATAATAGCCTCTACCTTCTCTATATCCACAACAATACCTTCACTAGAGATAACATGCCCTAAATAATGAATCCTCGATTGATAAAATGAGCATTTCGATAATTTACCATATAATTGTTTCTCTCATAAACACTGTAGTACCAAGCGCAAATATTTGTCATGTTCTTCCGTCATCCGAGAATATATCAATATGTTGTCAATGAATACTTGAAGAAACTTGTCCAAGTATTCACGGAACACCCCATTCATCAAGATCATGAATACCCCTGGGGTGTTTGTCAGTCCAGACGGTAAAACAATAAACTCGTAATGTGCGAACCTCGTCTTGAATGCGGTCTTAGGAATTTATTCCTCTTTGATCTGTAACTGGTGATATCTTGATCTCAAGTCAATCTTTGAAAACACTATCACGCCTTTCATTTGATCAAACAAATCATCTATTCTTGGCAACGAATACTCGTTCTTGATCATTGCCTTGTTCAATTGATGGTAGTCAATACAAAGTCTCCACGACCCATCCTTCTTCCGTATGAAAATAATAGGCGGACCCCAAGGTGACACACTTGGATGTATAAGTCCTAGGTCCATAAACTCCTTCAGTTTCATTTTAAACTCTTGCAACTCATCATATAAATATAATCATTAGATAACACAAGGATACCATGAGATAACATAACAATAACATAAAGTTAACATAAATATGACATAAAGATATTGTTGATACTGAGAGGGGGTTGAATCAGTGTCAAGTACAATTTAAAAACCTTTTTCAACTTATACTTAAACCATTCAATTATATCCAATGATCAATGAACAATAGTATAAGAGTTACACCAATACACCACAATACACCATGCACAATATATGATAAATAATCAATAGTTTTTGTTCAAGGGAAGTAATGACTTCCAAAGGTAGCTACAGCTTCCAAATGTAGAGGGAGGGATAAACCTCCAAGAGGAAGATAAGATCCTCCAATATCAAGAGAGAGTTGAAATCTCCATCCTTGCCCCTTCCTTCCACCCAAGAATATATGAGAGATAATAAAACTTTACATTAAATCATCACATAGAACCTGATAATGCTTCCTGAGACTTCTTCAATTTCTTCAATTCTTCAATTCTTGGAGTACTATGATCCTATAGATAATATTACTCAATGTATTCTCTGAAACTCCTCTAATTTTCACTCCTTGAATCCTCCCCAAAAAGAGGTTATAGAAAGAATGGTAGACTTTATTCAATTATGGTCTATTCAGCAGGCCCAACTTGTACAACATGCCCTGTGCTCAATATTTAACATCCGATTTTGAAACTCACACAAACGAAACTAAATTCCATACTATTTCCAATGGAAGTGGTCCCACTTCATTTGGATTATGTATGAGGAAGTTATGACTGTTTTACCCGGAACACCTATTTATTGACTATCTTCAGGACTGGTCACAAACCCTATCTTCCACAGAGTGTATCTCCATAATTGTAGTGAATCAAGAGATGAAATTTTGACCAGAGGTACCTTGATATGTCTTCTCAATACCATAGCGATTTCACCATCTGAATCTTTCTAGAAAATTTTTTATAGCAAAAATGGTAAGATGACCTGAAAATAACATACCTTAGAACACATCACCAAAAGACTTCATCCTCCCTTGAAATCCAGCCTTCTTTTACTTCTTATTTCCTCATAAATTCGACTTGTATCAAAATGAATGTATAATGATTTTTATTTATACCATTTATGTCACTTTATTTTAACATTAGGGCTGACCTGACGCTTTCTTATTTTGTAATTCTTTTCTTTAATTATCTTCAGGGCCTACATGTACTTCCTTCTTCAATTCACTTTTTCATCTTCAAAAATTCATTTCTCCTCAACAATGAGGATCCACGTGATGTGCCACATACCACCATAAACAAAATGATGTATACTATCCATTCATGGGTGTTGTATATGCATGTGCATTGTCCTTCATGTCCAAATACATTTATCAATCTTGCGGTCCAAAACCCATGCCTAGGGTTGACATCAATGACAACAACCAATATTCCAACAATATCCCCCTTTGTCATTGATGGCAACACTCATGCTCCCCCTATCATAATGATCCCAATTTCTCTCCCCCTTTGACATCAATGGCAAAGTTTAGGGCTGCTCCCCCCGAGTTTAATGGAAAAATGTAACTCTCTTCTTTGGGGCTCCTCCCCCTGAACATGTGGCACTCAATAATACTTCATCCTTATTTTTGGTCTTTGGGACTTTTTCTTCCTTAGAATCCTTTTGTGTGGCTTCTATCTTCTCTCTCTTCTTCATGTCTAGGATGTATGTGTTGTTCGGTCTTCTTGTTGCAGTTGCAACCAATCTTCCTGAGTTATTTTCTCTGATTTTGCATTTTCGGGAATCAAACGTAAGAGTGTATCCTTGATCACAAATTTTACTAACACTGAGTAGATTATGATTCAAGTCTTCAACCAATAGAACATTATTTGCTTTTAAATTTTTTCTTCCAAGCTCTAGTACACCTTCTCCAAGTATTTTGGCAGATGAGTCATCTCCAAATGCAACATTGCCACCCTTTCTCTTCAAGCTGATGAATTTGTCTTGATCCCTGGTCATGTGTGAAGAACATCCATTATCTATGTACCATTCATATTCTTCTTTACATTCTTCAACGGTTAATGCTATTTGAAAATCTTCATTGTTTGGAATCTCTTTCCTTCTCCATACTATGGTTGGCATAGGGACATCTTCATTCATATATCTCCAATCTCGTGCTTTGTGACCAAGATAATTGCATTTGTGGCATACAATATTTTTGACCATCAATGGGTAAAATGAATTATAACTTTTGTTGACAAATCCATGATTATTTCCATATCTTATGTTTACACCATTCATGTTTCTTGCGTATTTGTTCCTTTCATTGATTATGCAATTAATTGCCTTATGTCCAAAATTTTTGCAAGTATAANAATGACCAAGAAAGAAATTTTGATACCTGGGAGTAAGTGACCTTCTTTGTGATGTAGTCCATCTGGGTTCATGATCTACTCTTCTGTAGTTTCCTTCATACTGATTGAAGCTTCTTTGATTCCTGAAGGTAGGAGGTCTTCTTAGATATTCATCTCTTTTGTAATCATTCCTTCTTTCTGGTATCCTGGTCCACTTCTCATCAATTGTCTGTGTAGCTCTTTCTTCAACCTTCTTGTTGGTATTTGCATCTTCCTTGTATGAAGTTTCACCCATGCATCCAAGATGTGTTAATTCTTTTGGCACTTGAGAGTTTCTTAAGCTCTTCCTCAATGAGACAACTTCTTGTTCAAGTTTCTCACAATCTTCTTCTTTCTTTATCATTTGGACATTCTTTACTTTTGCTATTCTTCTTTCTTCTTCGAGTAGAGTTTTCAAAGAAATGGTTTCTTCTCTTAGTTTCTGAAAGTCTTCTAATTGTTTCTTTAATCTTACAACTGTCTTTTCATAACTACCCAATTCACTTCTAAGTTTTCTACGCGTATCTTTGAGATTGTTATTTTCAATCTCAACTTGCTTCAATTTTTTAAGATTATCATCTTGTTGTTGAATCATTTCTACTTAATGATTTTCTTCTTCTTCATTGTAATCTCTTTCAATCCTTGGATGAGAACATTCAAATTCAACATGTCCTAGTCCTTCACAATTAAAGCAAAAGAACTGACCTCTATTTTCTTCTTTGAAATCTGAGATGTTGTAATCTTCTTCAACTTCTTCTTCTTTTTCTGCTTCTTCCCTTGCATAAAGTTCTTGTATCTTGTCCCAAATATGTTTTTCTGATGCACATGATCCCACCTTGGATTTCACTGAATTTGTCAATCCATCCAGGATGGTATCTATTGCCAGTTTTTTGTTCCTTTTTTCTTCCTTCTGAGCTGTAGTTTTTGGTTTCTTCAAAGCATTGTATCCCGAAGCAACTGAGAACCAAACATCTTCCCTAAGATCTTTCTAGTAAGTTTCCATTCTATTTTTCCAGTATTCAAAATTACTTCCATCAAATGGTGGAATCCCATTTGGAATGTTGCCTTCCATTTTTGCATAGGATCTTCCTTCCAGTGGTTAAACTGTACTGAAGGTAACCCACTCTGATACCAATTGTTGATACTAAGAGGGGGGTGAATCAGTATCAAGTACAATTTAAAAACCTTTTTCAACTTATACTTAAACCATTCAATTATATCCAATGAGAAATGAACAATAGTATAAGAGTTACATGTAACGACCCTGCTTAAATAAATGTATAGGATTATTAATTATAATTAAATTGATAATCTGACTGTCCTAAGATGTTAGCTAAACAATAATTATTTCTTATATAATATTAACTAATTAATTATCATTAATTATTGGTTCATAGTTGTCAATGATTAATTAATTATTAATCAACTCTTTAATTATGTGAGTAAAGAATTAATGGGGTTAATAATTTAATTTATTAAGACTTACGTATACGGGAGGGGATAGAACATTAAATGTAAGGATAAGATAAGATAAGATAATAAATACAAGGGGATAAGATAATAAATAAGTGGATAAGGAAATTAATGAAGGAGGGGGAAGTCGGTGAAGGGTCAATATGAGCAGAGGAGGCTACGAAGGAGGGGGGATTCTACGGGAGATTATTATTGATTTTTGGGGCTCTCTTGGATTTGCAGAGAGGAGAGTTGAGTTTTAGAGTCGGATGGATTAGTTTAGGGGGCACCGGTTTGCTGGGGGTTTTGGGCACGGGGGCCAGGATTCCTTTCATTTTCCTGGAGCTAGGGAGCCAGACAGGCTGCTCCTAGCTAGATGGGAGGATAGTAGGTTTGGGCAGTGTTGGTCAGTGCATCAGGTAGCAGGAAGGCAACAACAAGGCAGCAAGGCGACAAAAATTAGCATCAGAACCAGGTAAATTGTTTGTGAAATCGCTAAGTTATTTTTAGGCTGTAGTTAAATGTTAAATGTTAAATTCTGTTGAAATTTTATATTCTTATTTGAAGTTAATGAATTATTTACGCACTCAGAAATTCTATGTTAGAAATGTTATGCGTAATTGTAAGGATTTTACTAGGCTTGTTGATTTATTTTTTTACTGGTCACTACACATGGTATCATAACTCCTCATTCACACTCTAGAGCCTTTAGGGCTGGGTTCCCAGCTCCAACTACAACTCCACCTAACCTGCAAACCAAACACAGAAATTTTAACACAAATATAAATATAAAAGAAATACATATTGAAAATGTAAAAAAAAAATTACCAAAGTAAAACAAGTGAAATCCATGAGTTTATTTAACAGTAAAGCTCCTTTGTTTCATGTAAAATAGTTTTACAAACAAAATTACAGGGTTGAAGATCGAAATGCGCAAAATTGACCAAGTTAAAGCCTAAAGTCAATATCAAAAAAAAAAAAAAAAAAAATTTGAAAAGTTCAATTCAACCTAGAAATAAACGAAATAAGCAAACGGAAGATGAACAGTAACTATTTTTACAATTCTCTCTATTCGAATAAGATAATAGGTTCCAAATATCATATAACTCATAGCTACTCTCTTTGGCTACTACACACCATAGTAGAATGTATGTTAAAAAGTGATGCTGAGCATCTTCCCAGCCGATTAGCATAGTTCTGTGTGCATCATAGAGGATACCTTGTCCAACCTTTGCAACACAGATAGCCCAAAATGCAGCATTATCTGTAAATAAGATGAAGTGATAGACAAAAAAGAATATGAACAAGGGCGATGCATTCTAGTTACTTACAGATTCAACAGAGAGTAGCAGGTACATAAACAAGTAATTATGGGCATCTTCCAAGCCAATTAACTCATCTGCATAACAAAATGATCTTCAACGAGAATACCGCATAATGTGAAATCTACAATTTTTGGTCAAAAGTATAGGGGTATGTTGGCAGGCAGAACAGTTCGGAAACTTGTTCACGAAGGAACAATATTTGCATCAAGTTGAAATGTAAAGCCTTTCAAAGACTCCACTGACCTCTGCTGCTAGATACTCCAAATATCCTAGCATCTTCAATGGTTGGCCATAAAATTAAGATTTAAAGTTAAAAGATCATTAAATATACCCATTATCAATAGTTATACTCCTTTAGGCTTAATTAAAAAAAAAAAAAAATTGGTATACATGATATGGTAATATTGATATCACAGCTTCTACCTTAGGCATGTGGCCATTGCAAATGTGAAAACGGGTACTAGATTGAATGTTGCTGAACCAAATGTCAAAGAAGTATAGTACAATCCTGGAAAGAGGCATTTCTGAGCGATCGCGATTCTGTAACGTGAAATTAATAAAATTGGTTTCATAGGAGTAAACTGCAATGTTGATTTTAGAATATGAGCCAACTGACAGTAACAGGTGTAAGTATATGTATAAGAAGCTTACCCACTTCCAAGAAAGAAAATTTGAAATATGACAGGCCATGTCAAAGGCGGGCGTTCCTTTCTGCAATGATGGATGACAAGATTAAATCACACCTATTTAGCCATTATAATATCTTAGCTATTGCTCACTTGCTCTCCAATTGGAGAGTTAACTCTTTATTTTGTAAGCAACTTATTGAAATCATTGAGAAAACTTATATCTATATCGAAACATAAAGATAAGAATGAGTGCATACTACCTTTCTAAAACGTAAGCGAAAGGAGCGACAACTAATGATCCAATAGCCAGTCTGTATGTCATGAAAATAAAGTGATTCATTCCATCTATTAAGGTAATTCTGATGATGATATACATCCCCGCAATGGAACTCCAACTAATCATGTACCAAAAATCAACAACAGAAACCCTCATTTAAGGTTTCAAAGCCTCCACTCACCTCTGCTGCTAGATACTCCAAAATCGTAGCCAAATAAAAAGGAGCCCCTGCACCAATGCGTTCTGCATACTTTCCCAACTTTAGGAAGCGGGCAATCCTTCCGACCGGGAATTGAAGGCCAGCCTTATGGGAGCTTCGATAGGAGTAAATTTGTAAGACTTCATTTTTATACTCTCTCCATGCAAGAGGGGTCGAGGTAATGTCAAAACTCTATAGGAAGGAGATAAAAGTTTACCGTATGACGAACAATTGGCCAGCTGAAAAAGTCGATATGCTAGTAAAACTCTTGACATACAACACAAAGACCACAACAATATCATAATACTTTTGTATACCACTGGCACTTCCTCTGTGCCCGATGTGTGACTTCCTACATTTCACCCATCATCTCGATCCAAATACTGTAAAATCCATCTTTCAATCACACTTTTACAATCTTCTTGTCGTGGGGTTACAATCCTCCAAGGCTTGTCTATCTTACCAAGATTAAAATCTAACTGATCAACTGTTTGATGTTGTTCAGACTGCATAAGAAGCACATCCAAAACAATTGACCTGAACCCATTCATATTACAAACCTCCAAATCACTGACAGGTGCAGGACAGTCCCCCAATGCAAGATTGAACCGACGGTCCTGTGATCCTCCTCTAGAAGAAGAAGAAGGCAGAGACAACGACTTTGTAGATGATTCTCCTTTCACAGGTATCCTCGATTGCAGGATAATTTGAATGCCTTTGATGAAAAAAAAAATCATGAATAATCTGCTCATATTTGGATTGCATCTCCTTCCGTGTGGGTGTTTCCATACTAAAGAATTTACACAGAGGACTTTTTTCTTTTGTACAACTCCTTCTGAGTGGATTCAACTTTAGACCGTTCGTCCTTCCTTCCATTTTTTTTTTCTTCCTTTCGCTTTTCCTTTAGATTTACACTGAGAATGAGGATGGTGAGTGGCAGAGATAATCTGTTCAGTGGCATCCATGTTCCATCGAAAATCTCTCATATGACGTGGAGAAGGTTTCTCTTCAGCGGTTCCATTAATTGTCGATGAGATGCAGGAAAAGAGTTGAGGATGCATTTGTCCATAGCAGAAGAATAATTTGTGAAATTCACAAATTGGCCTCTCTAGGTTGCGAGAATTTCTCCAATTTTGGAAGAGATGGGGATTCGACTTTTCACTCAGAACAGCCAAACGCCCCACCTCGGCTCCGACTACTAGGAAATTTACAACGATATAAAAGAAACTGAAACTGGATCTCACAAAACAAATCATTTAAGAAAAATCTTGACTAGATGTACCCAACGAGAAAACAAAACAACGCACAAGCCATCGCCCAAGCATCAACGCTCAAAACTGAGCATGGAGCCTGCCGAGAGGGAGAGAGCGTAATGGAGAGGCGACAGAGTTCATGTAAGGTTCTAGGGGAAGAAAGCTTGAGAGAGAGTACGTGTAAGGTTAGGTTTAGGTCAGGAGGGTGTTGGAGGAACAAGGGCGGGGCACGTGGGCCTCATGCGAGGACCCGCAGCCCACGTTAAATTTGTTTTTTTATTATTATTTTTATTTAGTTTTATTTTTTTTTTGTTTTTTGTTTTTATTTTGCTTAAATTGTTAAGGTTTTAATTTAAATTCAATGTAAAATTTTAAATGTTTTGATTTTAAATTAATATTAAATTAAACTATTAAACTTTAAATTAATGTTCAATTTTAAATATAATTTAATTTAATGTTCAATTTTAAATTTTAGTAAATAGAATATAATTTAAATAACATATAGTTAATTTAGAGTTTAAGTTTTATGATTACCTAATTGTATGATTAATTAATTATATTTTATGATTAATTAATCATGTTTTAATTAATTAATTATGTTTTATGATTAATTAATCATGTTTTAATGTTTTAATTAATTAATTATGTTTTAAATTTATTTATAATTAAAATTATGTTTAATTATATTTAAAATTTATAATGCATGCTTAAGGAAGGAGGAGCAACTTCCTCCAAATTACTTTCCTCACACTGACAGTGTAAAGGAGTTTGGTAGATGCTAGTTGTGTCGGGCTTAGGAATGGTGTCAAGGAAAGTGGATGCGACTAATTGAAGTGACTAATTAGATTGTTTTTAGTGAAAGGTTAAGGACCTAGAACGAGATAAGAGGGAGGGGGCTCAAGGCCACTGCCATATGGTAACAAAGTCGTGCCAAGGAAAGTAGCCACAGGGATTTCAATGGAAACGAGTGCAACATCTCGTTCATCGCCAACAACGCAGACAGGTCCACGACCATCTCAGGTAACAACTAGTAGGGGCAGGGCTTCCAGGGGAAGGAACTCATTTGAGAGACAGTCACATAACAGTGCACAGGTTCAATATTGTGTTACCTATTGGGGGTGCAGAGGATCCCATTACCAGCGTGACTTCCCGGAGTTACAATCGGGATTTGTGCATAGAGAAGGAAAGGCACCGATGGGAAGATCAAGTAGCAACCACCAGATTTACGTAGAGGTTAATAATCGCCAGGCCGAACATCAATCCATGGTGGTGGAGTCATTAGGTACGCCAAATCATATCAATGTTAAGATTTTGTTTGATTCTGGTGCGATAGATAGTTTCATTTCACCATCTACTTTAGAAAAGAGTGGGTTGGCAGCCTACGAGCATGATGACTTTAAACAAGTCGAGATGGCTTCGGGGGAAAAACAAGCAGTAAGACCTAGTGTCGATAATTGTATAGTAGACCTGGGAGTGTGCACTACCGGGTTGAAGGTATATGCCACTAATCTTGGGGCGTATGACCTAATCATTGGAATGGATTGGTTAGCAGCTCACCGAGCTTTTGTAGATTGTTTCGCAAAAAGGGTGCTTTGTGTCGATGATGAAGGAAGACCAATAGAGATCCAAGGTGTATGGAGAAAAGTGTCATTATGCTTTATATCAACTATGAAGGTTAAGAGATGCTTGAGACAAGGGTGTCGATTGTATGTAGTGGAAGAGGTGAATGAAAGGAAGGGACCCTCATTGGATCAGTACCCGGTATTGTCAGAATTTCAGGATGTTTTTCCGAACGAGTTACTAGGATTACCTCCTGAGAGGGAGCTTGATTTTACTATTGAGCTAAAGCCTGATGCAAAACCAATCTCCAAGACTCTGTATCGGATGACAACACCGGAACTTTGTGAATTGCAAATGCAGTTGAAAGAGTTAATGGACTTAGGGCTAATAAGGCCCAATATTTCACCCTGGGGCGCATCGGTAATTTTTGTAAAGAAGAAGGATGGATCCTTATGACCGTGTATAGAATACAGGGACTTGAACCATGCTACAGTGAAAAATAGGTACCCAATGTCGCGAATAGATGACCTTTTCGATCAGATGAGAGGAGCAACGGTATTCTCAAAGATTGATTTGTGATCAGGGTATCATCAGATAAGGATTAAGGAAGGTGATATCCCAAAAACTGCCTTTCGAACTCGGTTTGGACATTACGAGTTTGTTGTAGTACCTTTCGGATTGACCAATGCACCAGCAGTATTCATGAGCCTCATGAACGACGTATTCTGGAAGTACTTAGACCATTTTGTACAAGTCTTTTTAGATGACATCCTCATCTATTCCACAAATGAAAGAGAACATGAGGAACACTTGCGAATAATGTTGTCCTACCTTAGAGAGAACAAATTGTAGGGGAATTTTTTGAAGTGTTCCTTCTTCCAGAAAGAGATCCACTATTTAGGTCATATCATTTCCGGCGAAGGAATCTCTGTGGACCTAGAAAAGGTAAAGGCCATTATGGAGTGGCCAGTGCCGAAAAATGCCCATGAGGTGAGAAGCTTCATGGGGCTAGAAGGTTATTATTGGAGATTTGTGGAAGGATTCTCCAAAATAGCGAAGCCCATTACCACCTTGCAATGCAAGGGGGTCAGGTATGAATGGATAGAAGAATGTGGTAGTGCATTCATTGAGCTTATGAGATTACTAACCAGTGCGCCAATTCTACGAGTGTCGGATATGGAAAAGGACTTCACAGTCTGCACGGATGCCTCAAAGCAAGGGTTGGGGGGCGTGCTAATGAAAGATGGAGGAGTGATAGCCTATGAATCAAGAAAGTCGAAGAAACACGAAGAGTTATACGCGACTCATGATTTAGAGTTGACAACTGTAATGCTAGCTCTGAAAATTTGGAGGCTTGTGGGGTGGAACTTTGAGCTCAAAACATACCATCAAAGTTTAAAACATCTCTTCACTCAAATAGATCTGAATTCCAGGAAAAGGCGATGTAGTGAGTTTATGAGTGAGTACGATTTTGGTATTTCGTACATCAAGGGAAAGGAAAATGTGGTCGCAGATGTGTTGAGCAGGAGACCACGTATCTTCTCCTTGGTAACCTTAAAGGTCAATCTGAGGGAACATGTGTTGACACAACTCCAATGAGACAGTTGGTATTTAAAGGTTACTTCAAACCTCCAGAGCGGGAGGCAGTTAGATCCAAAGTATGAAGG
>ML777217.1:755317-794871 GCA_009831015.1 Picea engelmannii | reverse complement strand
TTTGACTTAGACAGCCAGGATTACTTGAGGCCTATATACTTTATTTTCTAGTCACAATGAAACTATTAAGTGATACACCTAAACTTTAAATGTATGAACTTTTATGAATGATTAAATGTTATTGATGATGATGTATGTAATGTAATCTATTATGTGAATGTAAATTTTACGAATGTTTAAATGTTATTGATGATGATGTATATGATGCGACATATTGTGAGAATGTGAATTTAATGAATGTTTAAAATACTGTTAGAATGATGTTGGATATGATGCAATCTATTTTGGGTAAATGATAATTCTATGAATGGGTGTCGAAATTGAATTATGGGATATTATGAGATATATTTCTACTGGAAAACTTTGATGTTAATTTATCGGTACAGGGATACCAAATTGAAATTATTATAGTATGCAATTACATGATGATAATGCATAGAAATGTATGAGTTTGTGTTATAGACTAATCTGCAGGTTATGGGCTATGAAATAGCCAAGGGATAAAGATGATGAAAGTGGATATCAGGACCACTAACCGAGAATCATTATGGTATGAATATTGTGTGTGAAATTTATATTGGTTTGGATGCATTGCTATGATATGTGGACCAGTGCATGATTTTAGGTGATGACACTGCCCAAAACCGAATAAACGATGACAAAACCCCCAACAACACGGTGCCATTGTGTATTCCATTGTAGCGTGTGGACCCTAGTCCTATTAGGAGGGGTGGAGGCATTTCCCACCATGTATCCTCCATTGTAGGGTGTGGACCCTAGTCCTGTTAGGAGGGGTGGAGGCATTTCCCACCGTGTATCCTCTGAAACCTGAAGTCATGGGAGGACGGTGTTAATTCACACTCCCCAAGACATGTGATGATGACTGTCAGATGCCTGCTAGGGAAGCTTGGTCGAGATAGCGACACTTCCGTTTACGGGTTCTATTTGGAGTTAGGTCAATATAGTTGATGCTCTAAGATAGTCTAGCAGCGGAAGAATAGGAATGGAGATGGAAGTAGGTTAGGGAGGAAGGATGATTAGTAATAGTTGAGAAGGTATGGAGATCTGTCTTGTGGTGGAATTTAATGTTTTTCCTTCAAAAAAAAAAGAAATGTGTATATATGAATATTCATAATTTTGTAACTAAACCACAGTTGTCTAAATAAAATTGTTGAACCGGATAATTGTAATTAAAGGATTTCTCAAACATTTAATTGGTTTATTGTCTGTTATAAAATACTAGTCTTCCTGACTAGATTGGATGCCTACATAAATTACTAAAGGATGATAGTTTTGATTATTAGTACATGCACGAGACTTGTATGTACTAGCTACACATACATTTCTTGTACATATACACTAGTATGTATGAGTTTTCCTGACTTACTTACTGATAGTGTCGGTTAATTGTTATGAATGTGTGAACCATGTTTATTTTCCTTGTACCATAAGATACCTTAACTTCGGGATGAAGTTTCCCGAAGGGTGGGTGTATGTAACGACCCTGATTAAATAAATGTATAGGATTATTAATTATAATTAAATTGATAATCTGACTGTCCTAATATGTTAGCTAAACAATAATTATTTCTTATATAATATTAACTAATTAATTATCATTAATTATTGGTTCATAATTGTCAATGATTAATTAATTATTAATCAACTCTTTAATTATGTGAGTAAAGAATTAATGGGGTCAATAATTTAATTTATTAAGACTTATGTATACGGGAGGGGATAGGAAATTAAATGTAAGGATAAGATAAGATAAGATAATAAATACAAGGGGATAAGATAATAAATAAGTGGATAAGGAAATTAATGAAGGAGGGGGAAGTCGGTGAAGGGGAAATATGAGTGGAGGAGGTTACGAAGGAGGGGGGATTCTACAAGAGATGATTATTGATTTTTGGGGCTCTCTTGGATTTGCAGAGAGGAGAGTTGAGTTCTGGAGTCGGGTGGATTAGTTCAGGGGGCACTAGCTTGCTGGGGGTTTTGGGCACAGGGGCCAGGATTCCTTTCGGTTTCCTGGAGCTAGGGAGCCGGACAGGCTTCTCCTAGCTGGTTGGGAGGATAGTAGGTTTGGGCAGTGTTGGTCAGTGCATTAGGCAGCAGGAAGGCAACAACAAGGCAACAAGGCGACATAAATTAGCATCAGAACCAGGTAAATTGTTTGTGAAATGGCTAAGTTATTTTTAGGCTGTAGTTAAATGTTAAATGTTAAATTCTGCTGAAATTTAATATGCTTATTTGAAGTTAATGAATTATTTACGTACTCAGAAATTCTATGTTAGAAATGTTATGTGTAATTGTAAGGATTTTACTAGGCTTGTTGATTTTTTTTTTTACTGGTCACTACATTACACCAATACACCACAATACACCATGCACAATATATGAGAAATAATCAATAGTTTTTATTCAAGGGAAGTAATGACTTCCAAAGGTAGCTACAGCTTCCAAATGTAGAGGGAGGAATAAACCTCCAAGAGGAAGATACAATCCTCCAATATCAAGAGAGATTTAAACTCTCCATCCTTGCCCCTTCCTTCCACCCAAGAATATATGGGAGATAAGAAAACTTTACATTAAATCATCACCATCAACCAATCATCACATAGAACTTGATAATGCTTCCTGAGACGTCTTCAATTTCTGCAACTCTTCAATTCTTGGAGTACTCTGATCCTGTAGATAATATTACTCAATGTATACTTTGAAACTCCACCAATTTTCACTCCTTGAATCCTCCCCAAAAAGAGTTTATAGAAAGAATGGTAGACTTTATTCAATTATGGTCTATTCAGAAGACCCAACTTGTACAGCATGCCCTGCGTTCAATATTTAACATCCGATTCTGAAATTTGCACAGAAGAAACTATAGTCCTTACTCTTTCCAATGGAAGTGATCCCACTTCATTTGGATTTTTTATGAGGGAGTTATGACTATTTTACCCGGAACACCTGTTTATTGACTAGCTTCAAGACTGGTCACAAACCCTATCTTCCACACAGTGTATCTCCATAATTATAGAAAATCAAGAGTTGAAATTTTTACCAGAGGTACCTTGATATGTATTCTCAATACCATAGCACTTTCACCATCTGAATCTTTTTAGAAACAAAGTTATAGAAAAAATGGTAAGATGACCTGAAAATAACATACCTTAGAACACATCACCAAAAGATTTCATCCTCCCTTGAAATCCGGCCTTCTTTTACTTCTTATTTCCTCTGTAATTCGACTTGTATCAAAATGAATGTATAATGATGTTTATTTATACCATTTATGTCACTTCATTTTAACATTAGGGCTGACCTGACACTTTCTTATTTTGTAATTCTTTTCTTTAATTATCTTCAGGGCCTACATGTACTTCCTTCTTCAATTCACTTTGTCATCTTCAAAAATTCATTTCTCCTCAACCATGAGGATCCACGTGACATGCCACATACCACCATAAACAACATGATGTATAATATCCATTCATGGGTGTTGTATATGCATCTGCATTGTCCTTCATGTCCAAATACCTTTATCTATCTTGCGGTCCAAAACCCATGACTAGGGTTGACATCAATGACAACAACCAATCTTCCAATAGATACTACCCGCCCAACCTACTCTGCAAGGTTAGGACCTCCAAGACACATAAGAAACGCTCAATCCCAGGATTCATCCAATTGGTTTTGACCATTTAAGGTCTCAGGGTTGGCGACTGTTATGAGGAACAAAAAGGCGTCTACATCCCACTAACACAATCAAGTCCAAAACCAACTAGCTATATCAACAACATCAATGATAATCAATGCCGCAATAGTGTTCTAATAACCGATCACACATCACATAAAATCTAAGGTGCAAGAAAATTTAACTACTAAATCAATCATACAACGACATAAGATAAGGTGCAAAGCATTCAAATTTATTTTATTTTTAAGGCGCAAAACATTCAAATTTATTTTATTTTCAAGGTGCAAAAGCAGACATCTACTTTACTTCAAGGCACATGATTAATCAATTGTTGAAGTCACCCATAAATCAACATTATTCCAAGGTGTGTGCATGATCTAAATATTGAATTAAACATAATCAACATCATTACCATGCGCACAATTAATCTAAACATTTAGGAAATCACACATCAACATTGTTATAAGTGTGTGAGTAATTCAAAAGGCGTAAACCTTTATGTGTAATAAAGGTCCATTAAGCAACACAATTTAACTACTAGAAATCATGCATCAATGGTACTTAATGGCACAAGGTAAGTTAATCATTATGTCATTCAATTCAATCATTAACCATGGCGCAAGAGGTAAACTACACACCTGACCATTCATACATTGCTTTAAACATGGCACAAAATAATTATCAATTAAATTTAAGGTGCAAGGGAGTCTAATCTATTAATTTTAAGTCGCAAAGGAATAAATACAAGGCAATCACACGTCTACTTTATTCAAGGCACGCAAGAAAATTTAGTTAGTAATCTAATCAATATCCAATTCAAGTACTAAAGTTTAGAATTATAACCAAGTTCAAAAGTAAATTTTTCAAATTAAATATTCCTTAGATGTGACTAGTGTGGGCACACTTCATTGATTTCAATGAAACAATATCTTATGACCTGGACTTTATGTCTAATTATTTTGACCTAATATGATTCCCCACTGTACCTTTTTAAGAACAAACTCTAAAAGGAAACCTTAATATAATAGTAGATTCAAGGGAAAATAAACTAACCATAATAAATTCATCATTAGACAATGTCATCTCTATGGGTTGGGTTTGTTATATCAACATTTATTAAATACAATGTTTATTTTTTTTGAAATAAACCCTAGATTTCTAATAGATCCTCCAAATTCATTAGATTGAAAATATTATTACACTTTTAACTTGGTGTGATCCCATGGCATGCATATGTACTAATTATATTCAAGTGTAATCATTCCAATGCAGAGGTAAGGAAAAATTTGATGTGTGAAGGTTCCAACGCTAAGGGAAATTTTTTTGTGTGATAATCCGAAATTTGTTGAGTAACCAAATTGCAAAGAATAAACGAACACATAAGTTATAATTCAATAGAATTGAAAGGATATATCTCTTTTCCCAAAATCGCAGGGAAAGGAAGTAAAATGCCAGGGGTTTCCCATGATAAACTTAGAAAAAAAACAAGGGAATAAAATCGCCAAAAAGGAAACGAATCTGAGCAAATTTAAGTGCTAGATGCAGAGATTAATCCAGGAACTAAAAATGCCAAGAAGAACTCTAAATTTGGGAAAAAATTAACTTCCAATCACAGAGACAAGCAAGGGAAAAATCGCAGGGATCTAGCACCCATAAAGTCACAAATATGGCATGTTGAACACAAGGATTTAAAAGGAAAATCGCAGAGGTGAGCCACCCTTAAACTCGCAGATGTTTGCATGCCAAACCCAGGGATTTGAAAAGGAAAAATGTTGGGATATTGTATCCATACCAGTCGTTGATAAAAAGGGGGAAAATCATTGAGTAAAGAGGTAAAAACGTTGGGCGAAATCCAAGTAAATTCGCAGTGTAACAATGCTAAAATCACAGAGTGTAAGTGGTAAAAACGCTGGGAGAAATCCAAGTAAATTCTCAGTGTAAACAGAGGTAAAATCATTGAGTGTAAGAGGTAAACGTGCTGGGCGAAATCCAAGTAAATTCATAGAGAAGATTACAATAAAAATACATTGAGTATTAAAGGAAATCAAAGAGAAGATTACCAGCGAAACACGCTAAGGGTCATGGAAAATTGCAAAGAAAGAGAGACAATAAACACGCTAAGTAATGTGGACAAATCGCAGAAGAGATTACAGTAAAAAATATGAGCAAATTGGAGACCATTCATTGTGTAACAAAGGTTAAAAATAATCGATGAGCATTAGATACAATCATTGGGTAACAAGTTAAAAATAATTGATGAGCAATGGATACAATCATTGGGTAACAAGTTAAAAATAATCGATGAGAATTAGATACTATCGTTGGCTAAAAAGTTACAAATAATCGGTGAGCAATGGATACAATCACTGGGTAACAAGGAAATCACATAGGTTTAAAGAGACCCAATCGTTGGGAAAAAATCAACAAGATCATTGGGCAAGGGTAAAAAAAATAACTGGTCAAAGTGCAAAGAAAACGTAGATATTGTACGCAATAAAAACGTTGAGAATACCCCCAAAATATATATACAATAAACACTTAATGCATTGCAACTTCAAATAAAAATACAATAAAAACTTAGTATATTACAACTCAGATGAAATACCGTGACCGAAAGCCAGAAGTCGAAGATGTTCTCCCACGCTTGTGCTCCCTCCAGCTCCCTGCTTTCTAACCATGAAGACTTCATCGATACCTCCCATACAACTCTAGGGGTACTCTTCTTCCCCCTTATCCCCCCCAAACCAAAAAGGGGCCACGCATAAACACAACCAGAATACTCTAGCTCCCAGCTCATCTCGCAAGGTAGAGCCACCACTCTCTCTCTCGAGCTGGGTATCCCTACTCTCACAAGTAAAACCAATGAGAATTTTTGCAGCATAACCTTACTCATAACCAGTCTCATCCCCTTCCTCCTCTCAACCATTTGTTTTATAGAATTTTTCTTAGTGACAACTTGTCATTTTAACATTTAATTCATTTTTTAATAACTTAATTATGAATTATTTACCCCATACACTTGTCACTTGTTCCTTTAGTTGCACAAATAAATCCACAGTTTAATTAAATTAAATGTAAATTTCCCTCACCTATCCTTAAAGTGC
Organism: Picea engelmannii; assembly: GCA_009831015.1. Classification (NCBI taxonomy): domain Eukaryota; kingdom Viridiplantae; phylum Streptophyta; class Pinopsida; order Pinales; family Pinaceae; genus Picea; species Picea engelmannii. Next base: position 788,070 of record ML777217.1, on the reverse strand, counting down.
TCCTAAAATCACTCCTAGTTGTCCCTTTATTCCCTTTATTTCCCCTTTAATGACTGACGCCTTTCTAAAACTGAGTTGTGTTTAAATTATGAAAGTTCTTTAGCTAGACTAGACTAGATACCTTTATATGCTTACACATATTTATGATTTATTCTATTCTCAATTTAAATTCTAATTTAGTATTTACTTGCACAATTGTATTAATCACTCCTTAGGGTTTATTTTTATTTTCATTGATTCTTAATTTGATTTAATTCATCCCCTCATCAATTAATTTAAAATTTTAGTTTTTAGTCTTCTCACTCACTTAGACTTAGTGTTAGTTAAATATTTATTTGAAAATGCCTAGACCTTTAGGAATTATGCCTAATAAACTCATTACTTATTTAATTAATTCGCTAGGTGCTCAACATTTTAAGGTTTAACATTTGCTCAAGTTTTCTAGGCCACCTAGATTCATTGACTCATTTTTTTACACCGCAACGTGCCCTTCAAGACGTAGTCTGTGCTCCAAGGGTTCCACTCGCTTTTGATTCAAATTTTAATTACGTGACGTTCCCTTCAAGACGCACTACGTGCTCCAAGGGTGTCACTCGCCTTTGATTGGTTTTGGTAGTTGTCCAACCCTTGGAGTCAATACTCCATTCAAGCAACCTTGTGAGAGACAAAGAGCCTCTAAGGAATAAGGAACTTGCCTTATTGCACGCCCATTAAAATCTTTGTGAGTAATTGTCTTAGTCTTCCCTCACAACATTGTGGATCTCTTGAGCTAGGTAATCGTTAACCTACAATTTGAGCCACGGTGGGAGTGCTAGTAGGTTGTGGTACGGATGTTGCCACACCACTCCCTTAATATCTGGTTGTTGTGCATGGCCCCTTTACTTCTTATGCAATTCTGGTTAGCAAGCAATCATCAGCATGCATCCATCAATGAAACACTATCAATGATCCATAAACAATATCATAATATACCCGATCATATGTCACATATGCATAAATAAAATACCCAAACCGATACAATCCACTCCCTGACTTGATCCAGAGTCTAACGAGGTCCATCGATGCCATCAACATCCTCAATCTGTCAAGTGTTATACACACTCAGGGGAAACTCGTCAATAGCATCTGTCAATACAAAGATATCAAATAACATAACATCATAATCCATCAACATCATCATAAGAATCTATAGGCGAACATACAACCATATACTACAACTGGATCACTTGCACACAAGTGTCCTCAAATAATAATTCGATGACATGTGCTCGCAAGAGAGAGATGTTACAATATCATTAAACATAATCATTAAGCATAAACATTTATAATTTAATGTTAGTTTGTAAATTTTTTTCATTGTGAAAATTTAGAATCAGTTTTTCTTCCATTCAAAACAAAAATCCTTAAAAAATTATATTAAAATTCAAAGAGTACTTAACTATAATAATATGAAATGTAATAAGACAATTTGCAAATATTTCAAAGATAAAATTATTTAAGAAGTTTATCTGCAATCTTTGAAATTGTAATTAAAAAAAATATTAAAAAAAATTAATGGATTCATGATCCTTTTTTGTTTAAGGTTCAATAGCTAAAAGTTGATCTCATCATCAATATCTTCAATAAAGTTGTTCACAACATCATATAAAATATAACTACAAATCAAGACACACAAACAAATGCAATATTAATAATTAAAAAAATTAATACATAGAACAACACTATAACCAAACTACTTTTTTTTTTTTAACAGAAACTGGGTAAAATATATATTAAAAATCTGCGAAAAAACGCAGGAAGAGAATATAGTTTTGGTTACAAAATTTGCAGAAATCAAAATGCTCCCGCCTAAATTCTCTAGAAGGAAATGGAGATCAAGGGTGGCACTAACTAGAACACTAAATCCTTTTTGTGTAACGATGGTAAAAACCATGCAGAAAGTGCCTAATAACAACATGGAAAAACATTGCATACATTTACATTATGTTCTGGTTCGGTGTGGTGGAGTCTTCCTCTGTTGGAGGTCGCAGGTTGAGATATAGTTGAGTGCATGGTCCTGGAGAGGAGGCCTCATCTGAGATGTTGGTGTTCGTGGAGGGAGTGGGTGACGTTGTCCCGGCTGCAAATTTGAGTGCCTCTATCTGTTGTTTGAGCGCTTCACACTCGTCCCTATTTCGTTGTTGCTCGCTCCTATGCTGGATGGTAATTTCTATGATTGAGAGAACCTGGGTAGAGAGAGCCCTAAGATTTAATTGAATAGTCTGGATAGTGCTTACTAGCTCTTCGTGCTCCTCCACTGGAACTATTCTTGGTGGTTTCCTGTTCATCTTGGTTGAATTCCCTGCATTCCCCAATTGAAGAAACCAGATACCTGTGCACTTACGAGGAGTAGTCTCAGCTCTGTTCTTCGCAGGAATGATCTTTCCAAACAAGTGGACCGCTCCTTCTATGATATGATCCCTCCTCTTCATTTGATTCAAGGAACTTAACCATTTTCCCAGGATTTTCCACGAATTCGAGCCATGATCGCTTCTGATGCTGGGATCCTTCACCTCACCTGGAATTAATTCCCTGTACATTCTGGACGTCATCCTGAGCATGTTCACCTCGCTCCAGTTTTCTCTCCCATGCCCCAGAGCTGTCCAAGGTACACCAAAGAGATTTCCCAAGCTTGGGGAGGGAAAGAAAGGAGGCTACAGGTCGCGGACTAGGGAGGAGCGTGTGTCGAGGAGTCTAGATGTAAGGTGGGGGGAGCATGTGGAAGGGATGTGTGGAGGGGGCAGGTGGAGGTGGGGGGGTGTGTGGAGGAGGCAGGTGGAGGTGGCATGCCAGGCCACGTGATGAGGTGAGAGAGAGGATGAGTGGGAGATGCAATATGGATGGAAGGGAGAATGGTCCAGATCCTGACCGCCACCGTGGCCCAACTGGTGTGCTGAGTGGGCTGAGGAGATGTATGTCGGGTGCTTATATTCATGGGATTGGCGTGAAGAGAGAAATTTCATTGACAACTAGTGAGCCTTTCTCAAGACCAATTGCCAGGTTCGCTTGAGCATCCGCCAGGTGATTGTTCTGTCTGAGGATGTGGAAAAGAGGGATATTGTGGAAGAGCTTGATCATTACCAAAATTCTTTAAAGAATGGATTTTAAGTGTAAATTTGTGGGGTGGAACCCGTTGCGAGCATGCCCTATGATTATCTTGGAGTCCCCAATCACTGAGAGGGAGTGTATGTTCCTGATGTTGGTGAGATGAAGCCCTTGATACAGAGCATAGGGTTCATCTTGATTATTTGTGGCGATTCCCATTATCCAATGGAAAGATAGCACTTGTTTTCCTCATGGGCATATGATCACCCCTCCCGCTCCTGCCACCCCAAACTATAACCAAACTACTTAAAAAACAACAATGGAACCTATTTTTTTCTTTATCCCTTTTATAAACAAATGTTTTTAAAATTACAAATTTTATAACCAAACTACTTAAAAAAACAATGGAACCCATTTTTTTCTTTATGCCTTTTATAGAAAAATGTTTTTAAAATTACAAATTTTAAATAATCCACATAAAGATTAAAAAAAATTGAAACACTTTTTTGGCTTCGATATTGTCAACTTTTTTTTTAGTTATAAAAATATTAAATTTTTGACTATTTACTATGCTTAAAAATTTTTCAAATGAAATAACACTTTAAAAGATTACAAAATATAAAACACGTTAAAAACCAAAATTAAGATCTAAAAAAAATTATAAAAATTAACACATATAAACTTAATCTTATAAAAACTACCCAACCACAACATAAACGATATCATTGTTTCTATTGGCATGTAAGCTCCTATGTGCATGTTCCTGTGGTAGATTTCATGATTGTGCATGTGTTCTTATGTGGGCTAGTATATCTCACCTTTAATTTCATGATTGTGTGTTCCTTTAATGCAACGGAAACAAGCTTACTGGAATGGTGGTGGCTTATCTCTGAGAAGAGATTTGACGGCTACGTGCATTCACGAGAAGAAGATTACAATGAGGCTCTGAAGGCATTTTTACAATAAACAAGAATTTCAAAACCCTAGACATCCAAAAACCTAACACTAGGAGATGAAGCGCCAAAATTCATGTGGGCCCCGTTTGGGTAAGTTAGTACATCAACTTCCGGGGGTCGTAACTTTTGCATACGATCTTCGTTTTAGGCGTGTGATAGCCCATTGGAAAGGTATCATCAAGGGAATTCATTTTGGGGTCTCAATAATGAATTTGGATATCATTGAGAAGCTCGAACCCAAAAAACCTTCATTTAGGCCCTCAAAATGGCCCCGAAAGTTAAAACTGCTAAAAATAGTAAATTGCCAAAATTGTTAGAAAACTGTTTTGAGCTAGTTGGAAAAGGTGGGTGGCCACCGATATCCATTTGGATCAATCCTCCCTCCTTAGGAAGCAATGGTCTCCATTGCGTTTAGGTCCCCCATCAAATGAGGAAAATTCTGTTGAATTTGGCCCTGGGTGACCCACTTGCCTTGGTGCAAGAGTTGCCCTACTTTGACGAATCGATAAAGATGGATTCTTTGTTGTCGAGTGCCCTTGATATGTGTGTCCACAATCTAATCATTGGATGTCTATTATATTTCGTCAGGGTTGAGCTTTGTGGGTGTCAGTTTTTCTTCTACTTTTGAGGTGTCCAACAATGGTGGGAAATAAGGGAGAAGGAGATCCACGTTGAACATTGGGTGCAGTCCAAGGAAAGGAGGAATGTTGAGCTCAAAATCATTATCCCCCATGGCCTTGGTGATAGTGTACAACCCATAATAGAGTGGGTGAAGCTTCCGATGGGGTCCTGTAAGGCGTTCTTTCTGCAAGTGCAACCAAACTTTGTCTCCCATCTGAAACTTATGTGGCACCCGATGTTGATCATGGCATTGTTTGTACTTGTCATTGGAATTTTGTAGGATATCCTGAACCTGTTGGCGTATGTGTTGGATCCTCTCAATGAACTGGCTAGATTTGTCAGCTTCAGTTGGAGAAGGATATGAGTCAGTCGAGGTGACCGCAAGGGGAAGTGCAACATCTATGGGACCCAATGGTTGGAATCCCAACCCCACCTGAAAGGAGTTGTGGTCGGTTGAGCTATGCAGAGCTCGACTGTAGCTATGTTGGACATAGGGAAGGCTCTCATCCCATGTGCGAGGGTGCTTTGAATTATACATGCGAAGGATATGCACAATCATTCGATTTACAACCTCGGTTTGGCCATCTATCTGGGGGTGGAAGGCCGTGGATTTAGTGAGCTTGGTGTTCAGCAGTGACCAGAGGCTTGACCAGAATGTGCTGAGAAATCGACTATCCCAATCTGATACAATAGTTTGTGGGATTCCAAAATGTACCCAGACTCGCTCAAATAAGAGGTTGGCGGTGGCCTCTATTGTGATGCTCTTCTTGCAGGCAACTAGAATCGCCATCTTAGAAAAGTGATCAACAACCACAAAAACACAGTCATTTCCTCACTTGGTGGATGAGAGGCCAGACATGTAGTCCATTGAGATGGATTCCCATGGCCTGTCACGAGTAGGAAGAGGGGTGTACATGCCCTGTTTCTTAGTGGTCGGTTTGGCAATAGCGCAGGCAGTGTAGGACCTGATATACTTGTTGACCTCTTGTTGAAGTTTCGGCCAGTAGAAATGTTTCTGTAGCATAACCACTGTCTTTTCGACACCAAAGTGTCCTACCACCCGACCGTAGTGGGCTTCCCATATCAGCTTCACTCGCTCACTTGATGGAACACAGATATGGCCCAGACGACACAACAACCCATCCTGAAGATGGAAATTATCGACAACTTTGTTTTCACCCAACATATGGTAGGTGGTGGTGAAGTCAGGGTCTGTCTCATAAATTTGAGGCCATCCAAATGTCTCATGGTCGCAAGAGTCTAGCAATGTGGTGAGTGTCGCGACTGGAGGTCTGTTGAGGCAATCAGTGATGTGATTGGTGCTTCTTGTTTTATACTTGCTGTTGAGGTGGAATTGTTGCAAGTATGTGGACCACTTTTGATGGCAGTCATTCTACAATTTTCCCTGTGTCTGCATGAAATACAGTGGTTTATGATCAGTGTGGATGACTATCTCCTTCCCAAGAATGTAATGTCTCCACTGGCGGCAGGCTTGCACAATGGAGTACATTTCTTTGTCGTAAGTAGGGTACTTACGGATAGTATCTGATAGTGTCTCACTATGATAGTCCATGGGGTGGTCGTGCTGAGTGAGAACGATGCCCACAGCATAGTCTAAAGCATTTGTCTCGATCTCAAAGGGGTGTTGCAGGTCTGGTAGTGAAAGTATTGGCGCTGATCACAAGCGTTGCTTCAAATCATCGAACGCTTGTTGTTGGGACCGGACCCATGCAAATTTCTCCTTACCACCACTCTTGTTTATTTAGCTGAGGGCCCATGCAATATGGGAGAATCCCAACATGAACCTACGGTATAAATTGGCAAGGCCCAAGAAGCTCTGAAGCTCAATGAGTGTTGTTGGGGATGGCTAGTCACAGATGAATTGGATCTTGGCTGGATCCACATGTATGCCATGCTGATCAATGATGTAGCCTAGGTAATGGACCCTGTCCATGCCGAAGGAGCATTTTTCCAAGTTGGTGTATAGCTTGTGCTGTCGCAGGGTGTGCAGATCCTACTGAATATGCTGCATGTGTTCGGCCCAAGTCTGGCTGTAAATTAGAATGTCATCCAGATACACCACTACAAAAGTATTGGTGAATGGTCGTAGGATATCATCCATCATCCTCATGAAATTGGCTGGAGCATTTGTCAAACCAAAGGGCATGAATAACCATTCAAAAAGGCCTTCCTTTGACTTAAAGGCAGTCTTCCAGACATCTGTTTATTCTATCGGGACCTAGTGGTAGCCAGAATTCAGATCAATCTTACTGAAGTATTTTTCCCCCGTGAGTTGATCAAGGAGGTTTTCGATTCAGGGAATCGGGTACCAGTTTTTGAATGTGATTTTATTCAGAGCCTGGTAATCAATACAGAGTCGCCAAGTTCCATCTTTCTTCTGTACCAACACGATTGGGCTCCCGCAAGGTGATGAGATGAGACGGATGTGCCCCTTATGGAGCAGTTCTTGGATCTGTCACTTGATCTCCTCATTCTATAATAAAGAGTGGCGATAGACTGGCCCATTGGGCAGCGGTGCATCGGGGGCCAGATCGATGGGGTGCTTGACCTAGTAGTGCAGAGGTATCCCTATAGGTGAGGAGAAGATATCCGAGTATTCTTCCACGACCTTATCTACTTGCTTTTGTTGTGTGGAGAGGTTGGTCGTAGAGACCCTAGATGTGGTTGTGATATTTCGCTTATTCTGAGAGTGAATCACGAATAAGACAAACTTTCTCATCTGAGATATGAACTTCTTTCATTTCTTAGCAGAGATCAAGGAAATAGCACTAGGTGGGACTGCCTCGGGTATCCTGTACAATTTCCTGTTCAAGGTAATAATAACACTACAAGGCCTAGACTCATATACAACATGATATTTCCATAAATAAGGTTGGCGCAAAAGAACATCACAAACTTCGAGAGGAGAAACATCACACAATACCTCGTCTTTGAAGGGCTTGATGTCGTACGATAGTCGGCACTATTGGCTGACGCGAAGATCACTTCCTTGGTGGAGCCATCCAATGGTGTAGGGTTGTGGGTGCGACATTGTTGGCAGGGCCAGTTGCTTGATGACCTCTGCTGAGATGAGGTTCTTCTGGCTACTTCTATAAATGATGAAGTGCAGCAGGGTGCCTTTTACCCATATCTGTGAATGGAAGAGGCGCTCTCCTTCTTCTGGCTCATCTGGTTCACCAGGCTGGAGCTTGGTGGTAGAAACGGTGGCACTGGGTTTCACGTCAATGATTCATCTTCCCCTTTCTGGTTCTGGATTAGAGTCTGAATTTTCTTCTGATTCAGAGGCTTTGACTTCAGCCACCAATGACTGCTTTGAGAGGCAGTCAATAGTGTTATGCCAAGGGCTCTTATGGAAGTCGCACCACTTCCCAGTATCTTTCTTTGTCTTTTCAGTGTCCTTCTTTCCTTGCGGCTTGGATTGGTTGTCCTGATACTGTCCATATTTACTCTGTCCTTTTTTCGGTGGGTTGGGGCCGCCCTTTCCTGGCTTTTGTTATGAGGGGTTCCCAGTCCCAAATTTTTGCGTCTTTATTTTGAGCTTCTGCTCGATTTTGACGACATATTGGTAGGTTGCGCCCAAGGATGAGATGTCCAAAATTTCCATTTCGGTATGGATGTATCTATGCATAGCACCGTGATACTTGAGCACCAGATGTCACTCCGAATATTTGATACCCAATTTAGTGCCCAAGGTATGGAATATATTTGTGAAATCTGGCACTGCTTGGTCTCTTTATTGCCACAGTGTGGTCCATTTGGTATGCAGGTATTCATAACTTCCGACAGGGTAGTATTTTTCCTTAATAGCATCCCTGAAGGATTCCCAGGTGGTCATGACTGAAAATAATGAGGTTTCCTCTGTTTCCTTTTTCTCACAGAAAGTTTCCCACCAATCTTTGACATGGGGAACGACTTTGAGGAGCACAAAAGTAATCTTTTCTCTATTTGAAAAGTTATGGATAGAAAAATACCATTCTAGTAGATTCAACCACTTGTCTATAGCATCTAAGTCTATCTGACCTTCAAATATAAGAATATCAAAGTTAATTTTTACCTTGAAGGGGGCAACACCTCTGTTTGAAGAAGATGTGTCGCCTGTTGGTAGTCGCCGAAGGATTTGCGCGAAACTATCCATCATCTCGTTTCTCTGTTGCATGAAGGATTCCTCAATCAACAGTTTGAAAGGATCTCCTTTCCTGACATATTTATTTTCTCCTTCCATGAGAGTTCGCTTGGGCATGTGAGAGATTCTATCCTCGAGAGAAACAAGCTCAAGACCCAAGTCTTTGTACTCCGACCTCATTGGGGACATGCATTAAGAGGACAAGGAGAAGAGCGCTCTGATACCACTGATAAGGATTTTATGAGCAGAATGAAATGAATACAGATTATTAACAGGCGCTTAACACAAAAATAACAGAGATACAGTAAAACTAGTTTTCTATTCAATAACAAAATAAGCTGAAACTGTAAAATGTAGCGGAAACAAGTTTGTTGGAATGGTGGCGGCTTATCTCTGAGAAGAGATGTGACGACTGCACGCATTCGCAAAAAGAAGATCACAATGAGGCTCTGAAGGCATTTTTACAATAAACAATAATGTCAAAACCCTAGACATCCAAAAACCTAACACCAAGAGATGAAGCGCCAAAAGTCATCTGGGCCCCGTTTGGGTAAGTTAGTACATCAACTTATCGGGGTCGTAACTTTTGCATACAATCTTCGTTTTAGGCGTGTGATAGCCCGTTGGAAAGGTATCATCGAGGAGATTCATTTTGGGGGCTCAATAATTCTTTTAGATATAATTTAGAATCTCTATATAGAAAAATATTCATTTAGGCCCTCAAAATGGCCCTGGAAGTTAAAACTGCTAAAAATAGTAAATTGCCAAAATTGTCAGAAAATTGTTTTGAGCCAGTTGGAAAAGGTGGGTGGCCACCGATATCCATCTGGATCAGTTGCATAGTAGTTATGTTTACATTGATATTGTTGACATAAATCAATTCAATACAATAACTTAATTTTTATTTTTAAATAACAAGTTGTAATAAAAAGTAGATTACACATAATAATAATGATAAACAATACATCAAATAAATCAATTCAATACAATTAGTTTAAATCTATCTTATCTCGGAACTTATCATGAGAGGGATCAAATCACTTCAATTACAAATTTATTTTAAAATTTTAAACTTGAGAAGATATTTTCTCTTTGCTTATAAATCTAGAGTTAAGATGGATCTAAGTTGTTAATAAATTTTCAAGAGTTAAACCACAGATCAACAACATAGTCTTGAAAATGCCAAAATTAGGTAAATTAGGTGTATTGAATTCTCATCAATGAAAATTTAATTAAGACTTTCCTAGAGTTGGAAAATTATGATACACTCACTCTCATAATTGAAATATTTTGTTGCAAGTAAATACAAATCTTGTCCTAGCCTAAAATTTCTATTTATACTAAAAGTTATAGTGTATAAAAATAGCCAAGTATATTCATACTAGCAAATCATGTACAATATTTTCATGATATATTTCAAGTGCACTTGTCATAGTTCCAAGTTTTGGCTCGAAATGTCCTCCTTCCTTTGAGATACATTGATCTAATCCTTGAGTAGATGAAAATAAAATGAACATTCAATAATCCTTTAACATAATAAAAAAATTCAATACTTTAACATTGAATTAAGCTCTATATTTATTGAAGTAATTGAAAGATTGATTTCCATATTTGTAATATTGCTTATGAACATAAACAAGAACAATAAGGGTTACATGGGCTCTAAAGAAAGTTATCACCCTAAATAGCTGGTACAAAATAAGAGCCATGGAAAACAAATATCCAAGGAGTACAAAATACAATAATTAGGGTTTTACATAGTATATGAAATGATAAATTAAGTATTAGATCTTAATATAATGCATAGAGAAATATACTAGTTGCATTAGATAAAAACAACAAAAAAATTAGTAGAATTTTAGCATTTTAGCTATATTTTACTTCATTTTTTTTATAATGAATGTTTTCATATTTAGTCATAATGCTGCATGAGATTTTTGAAAATAAACATTATTTGTTTATTATGTTTTTTTGGTTTTCATTGATTCTTTGAGCATCTTCTTTAACAAAATCTTCATAGAAATAAGTTAAACCATGGAGTTCTTGGTGGTGAGTTGGCTGGAAAATTCAATGTAATGCGAAATTTGCAAATTCGAAGTTTCATAGTGTTAGGGTCATTTAACTTGTGTTAGCTCATCGGCTCGGCTGACGAAATTTGTGTTAGGTTCATTTAACTTGCATTTTCAAAACTTCTGTTAGAAAATTTGAGTAGAAGAAAAATTTAAGCACTGCAAAACTATAATAATAAAACTACAAGACCATGAGGCTAGTTTAGAGTCTTTTTTATAATAGATGATTGTGAAAATTGTTATTTTTGACAAAAATGTTAGGTAGGTTGTTGTTTGCTTTAAAATTGTCATCTGAATTGCAAGTCTTGTCACATTTCTCTCTTGGTGCATAACCTTCACAACAACTTTCCAAAATACAATTTCAAAATTTAATAAACCCCATGTTCACAGAACACATATCATATGTGTTATATTATAACACATATCATATGAATGTTAGAAAATCCTCAATACTTAACTAAAATTATGGAAATCCATTTTCAATCTAAACAAAACATAATCACGAAGTATCATTTCAAAATCATATATCTATAATCCTTGGGCATTTATTAATCACAATAAAATTGATTTGTAGGCACTTCTCACAGATACCACACTTTTTATATAATTAAACTTGTCAAAATGTCCATTGATACTAAGTGAAAAAATCCATCAAGATAGATACATTAAAGGAAACATTGATCTAGATTGAAATGTTAAAACATCAAACAAGTAGAGAGGGGAGGAGACTCTTGAAATATAGGAAAAATCCAAGTATTTTCAAATTTCTACAAGAATTGTCCATGTTGTAACAAATGGAAAAAACTAATAATTTCCTCAGTTTATTTAGGTGTTGAACGTTTGGATATGATTCCAACAATGTGGAATATATCATTAACAATCTCTATAATTTTTCTAGAACATTCATTGGGCCTCATTATACACTATTGACTAGGGTTTTGAGAGTTGGGTATCTTTCATAGATTTATCATAGAAATACAAGGTTGATAATGTTTGTTGAGTTTTCTTTTTTATGTACCAAAAATCAATCTCAATTGGTTGTTAGGAGCTAGACAAATGTGAGTGAAAAATAAAGTGAAGCAAACTAGGGAAACCCGTATACATGCATACTAACTAAAAAACCATTAAAATCATGAATTTAAATAGTTTAAACTAGGGTATGTGGGGAAAAAAAAAAATTTATTTTCTAGCCAATGGAAAGGAAATAACAATTAGTGCAAATCTGGTTTCCAATCCTGCTCTATGGGAGGGTCCTTTGTTTCCCCAAATGGGTTCTCTATGTTAAAGAAATAACTCAATCACTGCACTTCACATTTTGAAGAGGAATTTGGATAGCATGAGGCCAAGGCAAGGAAAGATATTTAAGTGGAAGCAAGGGACTTATCACTCTTTGGAAAAATATTAGTAGCATAAACTCAACACATAAAAAGGTTATTTAATGCAAGGAAGAGTCTTGTATTTATAGGCCAAAGTCAATCTTGAATGTGAACGCATTCCAATGGGAATGCACAATATTCATGTATGTTCACCTATGTGGCTAATAGACCAAAAGGGAGCTAAGTCTTTCCTTATTAAATGAAGGACATCTTATGTTGTCTTGAACTAACCCACCGATATTTTATTGCAACCTCTATTATTATTGGGCAACAAAATTTCTCAAATCATGCCATTGTGGTTATCATGTGGGTATTAAGAAAAATTCCACTCTAATTGCATGATTAGTCTCAATAGGGACGAGGTGGGAATACCCTTGCTTGATCTAGGAGGATCTAAAAGGGAAAAAATTCAAAGTCCTCAAATCTCAACAAAAACAATGTCAAGTCAAAGTGCTCATCACAATCTTTCCAACGATGTAAGTGACACCTCAAATGAAGTCTGGATGAAGAAGTTATGGACAGTCAAAGCTGTGGTCAACCTAGTCAAAGTCAACTTGCTGACATCAACATCCATACAGATGATGTCAACAACCAACTATGCAGAGGTGACTTCAACATGATGCATGACAGCATGACATGCTAACATGTGGCATGTTAATTTAGCATTTTTGGGGGGCACATGGGCCTATTGGAAAGTGCCATGTGGCACCCCTAGGTGATGCCACATGGCACCACCTAGGGGTCTCCACGTGGCAGACCGATAGAGAGACAAGTGGTGTCTACGTCAGGCACATGTGGCGAACAAATTAGAATTCTGAATAGGAAGGACCAACAAATGAGAGGGCGCCACATAGCCCATTCAGTGGGTGCCATGTGGCACCCTGGAAATTCTCAATAAGGGCCTGCGACGAAAAAATAAAAATTAAAAGAGGGTCGACCCCGGACTGGCCTACGACCAACCCCTAGCTCTATTTTTGGCAGCCTTATCCATAATATCTCGGAGAGGGTACCATAGGATCTGGCCAAGGTACTTCCCATAGAATCGTGCAGGGGTTTTGTCCCATAATTTTTGGCGCGAGTTTCTATTAAAAGGTGGGACTGTAATATATGGTTTTAATACCATATATTAATATGGTAAAAAGTTGTAACAAATGTATAAAAGGGGAGGCCCATGGGTTTGACCCTGGGACCTTGCCCAACAATATGCTTTAAATTACCCAAGTTGTCAAAAAATCGAACAATGTAGCTTGGTACCTCTGCCCGTAAAATATTACTTAAGCCCGAACTTATGTCAGGGTAGGGGTCCGCGCCCAACAATACTATAGGCATGATTTATGATGAAGGGACAAGACTAATTATTGCAGAGTTCCAACACACTTTACGAGGTGAAGATCCCAGCAGGGGCTTGGGATGAGCAGTGTTAGAATTTCATGATTTGACAGTCATTTTTGCATGTTTTCTCGCCACGAGTTCACTAGTAATTTTTCAGATCAGAAGGTCATGTTTCAGGCTTGAGGTATAATGATTTATTTATGCCAATTTTATTGTCAAGAATAATATAAATCCTCTCCACTTTGAATCACGTCCCGGAGACGTAGTCCATGTTGGAGAAACATCGTTATCAAGCTATTGTGTTATTGTCTCATTTCTCTTCTATTCTCCATATTTCTTCATTCTTTAATTAATGTTGCACATAAGCTATTGATCTGGATTATTTTTGGCATGAAATGAGAGCGGATATATAACACATAAATACACAAAGATATATCAGAAATATATCCAGAGGAAAATATATACAGTAATACACAATTTCTATTAATGTGCGAAATGTACAGAACTGTAAAAATACAGAGTGAAAGACTCGCTAGAGAATGGTGGCAGCTTATATCTGAGAAGAGATGGGACAACTACTTACATTCGTAAGAAGATGATTGTTACAATGAGTCTCCAAATACCTTTTTAACATAAGTAAAATACAAAACCCTAACCTCGGAAGATGAAAAGCCAAAAGGTTTGTGGGGCTTGTTGGGGATAGTTGATACGTCAACTTCCTTGGGGCGTAAATTTTGCATACGATCTCCGTTTGGGGCGCTCGATACACCGTTGGAAAGGTCTAACCGATAAGAATGATTTTCGATTGGCCAAAGTTAGTGCCATTGTTAGTCACTTGGGCCCCAAATCCCCAAAAAACGTCGTTTAGGGCCTCAAAATGGCCCCGAAAGTTTGGAACCCAAAACACTATCAAAAAACTGCCAAGATGGAAAACTATTTTTTCGAGCCCGTGGAATAGGTGGGTTGTTATTGGATAAATAAGTGAATGTGCACATAAAATAACCTCCCTAGATCCACTTGGATCTATAAAAAAAACAAGACAGGACATGACACTTTCCCTAAATTACTACCATTGAATTTACTACCAAAGAAGGAATAGATGACATACCTTTAGATATCACTTCCTTATATCTCTGTTGTCCCTACTTCACTCTGGTGCTCTTGTGATATCATATCTGCAATGAAACAAACCAACCAAAGTGAAATCAACAATTGTAGATTCAATGGAGACCTAAACATGTGATCAAGGATTCATGTAATAAAACACTAATGATTTTATGGCAAAGAAACATGTCACCGTATCATATTAAGTAAAAGTGGAAGATAGAAACAAATTGCCTTGATGTTGCAAGTTCCCTTTCGGTGGTCCTTTTTTCCAACACACACATACACTTTCTCCGAATTTGTATGAAGATGGTCCACAAAATCTTGATGGACAAATGGAGGCCTCAAGCATCAATTGTAATAGGATCCTTCACACAGTCTTCAGCCTATTCTTTTAGCAATTCTTTTCTCAATCTTACTTAACCTTTTCCATGAGAAACCCATCATTATATAAGATAAGGTGAAGTGGTTACAAGGATGAGGATGATCCCACCAAATCAGAGAATCTAGTAAGACCACAACCATACGGATGCCACCTCACATTCCAGAAGATTCTCCTTCTAGAAACTTCGTGAAACTTATTCTTTTCCTTAGCTTCAAACGCCGCCACACTCT
Source organism: Picea engelmannii (assembly GCA_009831015.1). Taxonomy (NCBI): domain Eukaryota; kingdom Viridiplantae; phylum Streptophyta; class Pinopsida; order Pinales; family Pinaceae; genus Picea; species Picea engelmannii. The sequence continues at coordinate 772,769 of ML777217.1, read as the reverse complement.
ACCTATATGGAAACATGCAGAAATCCCGTGAGAAGCCTATGGAAATCAAGGATTTTAGCACTATGTACCACTGTCTACCTGCAACGTCATTCTAAAAATATGCCTTGTAGGGGAAGAACTCAGTCATTTTTCTCATGTAAAAGATTGTTTTGAGAGCCTGAACACATTCCTATAGGGTCATCATCAGAGTGATAAAAATAATGTGTAACATGGGTGGCCACCAATATCCACCTGGATCAATCCTACCTCCTTAGGAAGCAATGGTCTCCATTGTGTTGAGTTCCCAAGGGAGAGAGGGAAGGTTTGTTGAATCTAAATCTTGGTGAGTTGTTTTCCTTGCTGGAGACGTCGCGTTGCTTGGTTTGTGGAAGGCACTCACGAACCTTTTTCTGGCAGGGTTGAATCTATTCAACCAGTTGGGCTGCCTGAGATGACTAAGTGCAGAAGGAATTTTTGTGCTTTACTGCAATCTTGTCAACCTGCTTCTGTTTAATAGAAGGTGCTTGGTCTGAGACTGTGGTGGTTGCAGTATCCTTTTGTTCACCTTTCGAAAATATTGTGAAGAAGATGAATTTTGTAGTATGAGATACTACCTTTTGGCATTGTTTAGGTGGGACAATAGTTGGAACTACCTCTGGTATTTTGTAGAGATGACCCCCCAAAGTAACAATGGCACTACGGGGTTGAGACTCATAAATAGCATGGCGCTTCCCCATATATGGTTGGCCCAAGAGAACATCATAGACATCCAGTTGGGAAGCATCACATAATACCTCATCCTTGAAGGGTTGGATGTCTTATGGAAATTGACACTGCTAGCTGACACGAAGATCTCGTCCCTGGCGAAGCCACCCGATGTTGTATGGTTGCGGGTGTGGTTTTGTTGACAATCCCAAATATTTGGCGACCTCTGCTGAGATGAGGTTCTTCTGGCGTCCGCTATCAACAACAAAATGCAGCGGGGTCCCCTTCACCCACATCTATGAATGAAAAAGGTGCCCCCCCTCTTCAGGATCTGTTGGTTCTTCTGGTTGAATTGTTGCAATTGTGACAATAGCAATGGGGTATGCATCGATGATCTGTCTTTTACCAGTATTTTCATAATGAGATTCTGAATCAGGGTTCAACTCCTTGTCTTTGATATCGACCATCAATGATTGTTTTGAGTGAAATTCATCAGTGTTGTGCTACAGGATTTTGTGTAAATCGCACCATTTTCTTGTGTCCTTCTTCGTCTTCATGAGACCCTTATTTTCTTGTGTCTTAGAATGGTTTTCAGGAAGCTATTTGTTAGGGTCATATTTATCATACTTTTGTTGTTGTAGATTTCCAGACCCAAAATCCCTCTTGTTTTGGCACTTGAATTTCTTCTCGATTTTAATAGCATATTGATAAGAAGCACCGAGTGATGAGATGTCCAGAAAATCCATTTCAGTTTGGATGTATCTGTGTAGAGCCCCGTGGTATTTTAAAACCAAATGTCGCTCAGAGTCTTTGATACCCATCTTGGTGCACAAGGTATGGAAGGTATTGGTGAACTCCGACATTGCTTGGCCCCTCTCTTTCCGCAGTCTCGTCCATCTCATGTACTGGTCCTCATAGTTTCCAACACAATAATATTGTTCCTTTACCGCATCCACAAAAAAATCCCAAGTGGGCTCCACCCCATATATTCCAGTCTCCCTTGTGGAAATTTTCTCCCAATAAGTTTTCCACCAATGTTTAACATGGGGGAGAGCCTTAAGGAGTGTGAAAGTGATCTTTTCCCTGTAGGAAAAATGGTGAACAAAGAAATAACCATCTAGCATATTTAACCATTTATCTAGGGCATCTGCATCTATCTATCCTTCAAATACGGGAATATCAAAATTAACTTGTACCTTGATAGGCGAGGTGCCTCCAAAGTGGTTGCTTGATGAAGACACACTGATTGTTATCGGCAGGCATTGAAGGATGTGGGAAAAATTCTCCATCATTTCGTCCCTCTGTCGTGTGAGAGATTTCTCAAGCAACAGATTTATAGAATCTTTTATTCCATAATTTTTTCGTTTCTTCCACCATGGAGTGTTTCTTGGGTGAGTTAGAGCGGTTGTCCTTAAGAGAGACAAGCTTGATACCCAACTTGCTATACTCGGACCTCGTCGATGACATGCACTGAAAAATGATCAAGAGAAACCTGCTCTTATACCACTGATCCAGATTATTTTTGATACGAAATGAGAGCGGAGATATAAAACATAAATATAAAAAGATATATCGTAAATATAATGAGAGGCAAATATATACAGTAATACACAATTTCTATTAATGTGTGAAATGTACATAACTATAAAAATACAGAGTGAAAGACTCGTTAGAATGGTGGCAGCTTATCTCTGAGAAGAGATGTGAGGGCTACTTGCATTCGTAAGAAGATGATTGTTACAATGAGGCTCAAAATTCCTTTTTAACATAAGTAAAATCCAAAACCCTAACCCTGGAAGATGAAAATCCAAAAGGTTTGCGGGCCCCGATGGGGGTATTTGATACGTCAACTTCTTGGGGGTGTAACTTTTTCATACGATATTCATTTGGGGTGCTCAATATACCGTTGGAAAGGTCTAACCGAGAAGAAATATTTTTTACTGGCCCAATTTAGTACCTTCAATAGTCAATCGGGCCCCAAATCCCCAAAAAACGTTGTTTAGGGTCTCAAAACAGCCCCAGAAGTTTGGAACCCGAAAAACTGTCGAAAAACTACCAAGATGGAAAACTGTTTTTTCGAGCCCATGGAATAGGTGGGTGGACACCAATATCCACTTGGATAGGCTATGATTCATACTCTTAATTCAATTTATGTAATGTCATCAATGAAAATATCCCAAATCAAGTTGGTGTCAGAGAGGTCTTCTTTGACTTGAATTGTGAGTGTGAATTCTTACCAAGGCCAAGCTCAAAGCAGGTGAGGGAAAACTAAATACTTTCAACTCAGATATTGGACACGAAACTTGAGGAAAGAAAATGGAGGAAGAAATTCTTGTAGATAATGAGAAGTCTTTCCACATAGCTTTCTACCAGATGTCAGGCATGGTAGAAAAATTGTTTACATATTATGAGAAGAGAGTTGCAAAGAAGGAGAAGGAGAAGAAATCTAAAGAAGAGGATAATGCTTCAGTGAAACATGGAATTGGAGGAGATCCCCCTGAGCCTCCATCACCATATTCAAGTTCAATCTATTCTTTCTCTTCCTCTCATTCTCACCATTCTCAACATTCTCATCATTCTAGTTTTCATCCAAGTACTTCTAAAAATCCATTGTTGAAACTAGATGTGAAATTTAATTTTCCCATGTTTAATGGAGAAGATAATGCAGATAAACTTAATAATTGGATTAGAAAAATTGAAGTTTATTTTCGTGTATAGCATATCGAAGAGGAAGAGGCGAAGATACATTTGACCTCTCTTCAACTGGAAGGCACAACCCTTGTATGGTAAGAGAGAAAACTTCAGAAAGGTAGTAAGCATAATGGTAAACTCCTTTATTCATGGTCTGAATTTACATATGTGTTGAATTTTTTTTTATCCAATATGTTATGTTCAAAAATCCATGATGGAATGGAAAAATGTAAGATAGGATAAATTTCAGAGTGTTTGGAGTTTCATGGAGGAATTTAGAAAACAATCACTTGCTTTAAATATTCCTTTACATTCTCATGAAACTTTGATGAAGTATATTGTTGCACTTCACAATTACATTTGACATATATTCTTATTGTTTAACCCCATAAACTTAGATGAGGTGTGTGTGCAAGAAAATCACCTTGAAAGCAGGGGGAATAATGTACAGGAAGATCACAATCATTTAGAAAACCATTTTGAAAGGAAAGTCAAAGGAAAGGATAAGATAACATATACAACAAAGAAAGAGAGAGAAAACTCATCTTGCAATCATTGTCATAAATATGGGCACGATGATGAGCATTGTTGGAAGCTTCATCCAAAGTTAAGACCGAAGTGATTTGGTGGCCAAAGGAAGTAGAAAATTGTTGCTACCATGCAACAAGACCTTGGTTTTGATTCAGATGATTAGGAAAACATCACAATAGTTGCATTACAAGGTAAAGTTTCCTTGCATACTAGTTCAAGTTCTCGAATTCCATCTCTTGAAAATGATGAAAGAAGAAGTGAATTATTTCACATAAGAGTAGTGACCAAACACACAAAAGTGGAAACTTTGTTTGATCAGGGATCACAGGTTAACTTGATATCTGAAGAGATTGTAAGGGAATTGGGATTAACCACAACACTGCACCATAAACCTTACCCTCTTGGTTGGGTACATAATAATGAAAAACTTAAGGTTGCCAATCAGTGTAGATTGAGGTTTTCTTTTATTTTTAAGTTGATAGATGAGGTCGATTTGGATTTTGTTCCTTTGGATATTTGTGGTATTGTATTAGGGAGTCCTTGTCTTTATGACATAAAGGCAATTTTCTTTTGGAAAGAGAAAAAATACCATCTCACAAAGGATGGAGTGGAGTATATTGTTAGAGCTCACAGCATGGAAGCTAACCCATCACTTATTAGTACAGGTCAAATGAAGAGAGCTATACATACTTGTAAAAATCGTGTGCTTACGATTGTAAAAACCAAGGAGAGTGATAAGTCTAATGTTCTCGATTCTTTTAATCCTTTACATAAAAATGAAATGATTGAGATGAGATAGGTCTTTTAGTGGGGAGGCGGACATAAAATGGCCTTCGAAACTTTGAGAGAAAAGATCAACCCTGCACCAATAATATCTCTTCCAGACCTTCAACATCCATTCAAGTTTGCAACCAGTACCAGTGCAGATGTCATGAGAGAAGTGATATTTTTTAGACCTCCTAGTTTTGCATCTATTGTTTTGAATAATGTTCATGTTAGCTATGTTGGAAAATATGTTATTGACGAAGTCTTCAAAGATGTATTTGAGATGCTAATTTGTGGCTTGCCGGTGAAAATATTTTGGTTGTAGAAAAAACCATTTTACCATTTGGGTAAACTTTGTATTCATACCATTGAGAAAATCCATGTAATTGGAGAAGCTTACACTTCTTGTTTATTTGGGCATTTTGGGGTAGAGAGAATTGCAATGTATTTGCATAGGTTATGTTTTCCTCGAATGAATGTAATTGTAACCATGATTGTAAAGGGATGTGTGTTGTGCATTTTTAAGCCCACTAATAGAAAATTGGGGTTGTACATACCACTCCTTGTTCCTTCTCATCCTTGGAAGATTATCTCCTTCGATTTTGTAGGGGGGTTTCCTATGTCGAAAATGGGTCATGGATTCTTTCATGTAGTAGTGGATAGGTTTAGCGAGACATGTGTATTTATGCTATATAACATGAAGATCCTTGCTGAGTGAGCTACTCACCTTTTCATTTAGCATGTATGGGTCCATATTGGACTTCCCACAGTCATTATTTTGGATCCAAACATTTGATTCCTTGGGAAGTTTATGTGGATAATGATGGATGCCAAGATGAAGAGGAGAATTGTTTTCCATCCACAAACCGATGATTAGAAAGAGGTTTCAAGAAGAACAATGGTTTAGTTGCTTCAATGTTACCACATCAAACATCCCAAGTTGTGGGCTGATCGGATACTGTGTATGCAACATACACTCTTCACCATCTTGGAGAGAATTGACACTAATCCCTTTCGAGATATACCACCAATTATGAAAATATATGCATTTGTAAACATGAAACTTTATTATCCTCCAATGATCATGGATCATTAGGATATCATTTCAGTATCGTTAATGGACGATTTTTCTCCTGATTACTTGAACGTGTTAACATAATATATCATATAGGATAGAAGGATGAGGAATTCGCATAGGGGTGAGATTCGATTGGGCCTGAAGGTAACACATCCAAGTAAAGCACAATGGATCAAGAAATAGAAAGTGAGGGATAAATTCCCTCACCTACCTCATGACTAATGAGGCTTTTGGAGGCCCAAAAGCCTCTTAGTGGGGAGGAATGATATAGGAGGATCTAAAAGGGAAAAAATTCAAAGTCCTCAAATCTCAACAAAAACAAAACGAAGTCGAAGTGATCGTCGCAAGATTTCCAACTGTTGGACAACTGAGAGGGGGGGTTCTTACTGTGCTTAAAAAATTATGCCCATTTTAAAATCTTTACAAAACACTCAATAACGATCACAATAATGCAGGGAAGTAAGAAATAGAATATTCAACATCAATCACACACATGAAATATACAGAGACATATATTTCCTGAGGAAACCCATAAAGGGAAAAACCTCTTCTTCTTGATATGATAAGTATCTTTGTTTTCTGTACATTATCATTCTTATGAGCTCTAACTCCTCTTGAGGCTACAACCTCTATTTTACAGTAGTAACTTGCCAAGAGAACCAACTCTCTGGTTTCTCTAGCACCAACTACCTGAGTGTTCCAGCACCAATTGGATGGAAGCACCAACTTCCAGTCACACAGGCACCATCTTGTATAACAGAGAACAATAGTTCTCCCTTGCACAAACCTACCACCCTGGTTGTTTTTTGCTGCAACTAGATAGAAGCTACAACTCCCTATGTTCAAGCACCCACTTGAAACTCTGAGGAAAATAGTCCTCCCTAGCACCTCCCTACAACCCTGATTATAAAAAACTTCGTTACTGAAACTTATCAAAGTGATACAGTGTTTTTCAAAGGCTTACCAGTCTCATCATTGTTCTTCTACATTGCTCTTTTTTGCCTACGCGCCTCGGTGTTCTCTTTCTCTCTCATATATACATTTTTGTTCTATGTCTTTCTTCTGTGATTTATGCTCTGTGTATTATTTCCCTTCTATGTGATACACCTCTTATTTGTGTTCTAGCTGCTACACATAGCATGCTTCTACCTGCATGAATACATATCAATAGAAACAACCATCTCTTCTCTGTTCTGCGTATATTTATCATGCCAATATCTCTGCCAGATCATACACTTAACTCTTCGTTCTCTCTAGCGATCATGTTGAGTTTGTTCTTCATCAGTGGTCGTTATCCTGAGATTCTTCGACTTCTTTGGAAGTTACAGTCTTTGACACTTTTCCATCTGTGAATTGTCTCTATGATGAGTTTTCATCCTACTGGTAGTTACCTCAAGACTCTTCAGCTCCTCTAGGGATCACCCTAAAGATCTTTGAATTATTTGGTGGTTATGCTCAGTGTGTTCATCATCAGTGGGCGTTATCCTGAGATTCCTTAGCTTCTCTGGAAGTCGAAACTCTTTGTCTTCTCTATCAGTTACATCCAGTCGTCTTTGGCATCTTTGGCTTCTAAGCCCCTTCCTTCACATGACCACTGGCGGTAACGCAATCGCCTATTCAAAAAATGCTTCCCGATCTCAGTCTAGTGAGAACTAGCTCTTTTTCACGATATGACCTTGGGATATGAACTTCACATGACCACGCGATTGCGGGCACGTCCATAGGCGGTTTGAGGGAAACCCACTTTTCGCCCCACAATTCACTACAAGCCTCAACGCGTCCTTTCTCCAAAACTGTGGTTTCGATTGCAGCCCACTCATGAAAAATTAAGACCTGAGCATGCTCTGGCCCCGCAATGCGATGGGACCGTCGATATTACGATCTTGACGGTGATCTTGAAATGGACGGATAAGATCGAACAATTTATTTCACGGAAACAAATCAATGGTCAGATTTTATCCTTACACTCATCCTATCATTGTTCAATCCGACGGCTAGGATTTAATCAAACATTGAGATGGACGATTGTCAGAACTTCTCCCTTCGGAACTTCAGAATTTCAAATTATCAAACATACACTATCCTTCCATTGTACTATGATCAACGTTTGAGAATACACCCGAAGTGATATTTCATATCGAACGACTCATGTTCTTGCTGATGTGGTTTGCCACATGTCCTTACTGAGGTGGTTTGCTAATGTGGGTGAGACATGTAGTCAGTGTAATGGAATGTGGAGGCAGAGTGTGGTAGTGGAGTGTGACATGTAGTGGGTAGTGGAGTGTGACGTCATAGCGCGGAGGTGGTATGTATGAGTGGTTTGGTGGTTTACTCGGAGGGGGGGTCAGGCGGTAAGTGGTAATGAGAGAGGGGGGTTTGAGTTAATAGAAAGGTGACACATATGAGGGTCCCACAAGGAAAATACCACCAAGTCAAACCCCCCCAATGGTTAAAGGCAAAAAGCTCGGGGGGTTCCGATATGTCATGTCGATCATAGATCTAAGTCCCTAATTCTCGGTTGTTGAGATTAGCGCGCCCTTTACCCAACTTATACTATCCTTCCACTTTATAATGATATGACAGTTGCGATATTCTTCGGATGATCCGATGGTCGAGAACGTATTTCGGCTCTCCGGGTCTCCGGACTTCGGAGATTTCAAATCTCAAACTGACGTCTTAAAGTGAGATATTTTCCGGAGAGTAACCTCCTCACATATTTATACCTAAAATGAATGACGTTCAATGCATTAGGATATTAGATCAACAACCCAATCTGTCCGTGATGCATCTCTTCTAGCTTATCATTTCCTTCCACTTATAATGATCCAACGATTGATGGAAATTCACGTTTGATTTGACGGCTGACGGGTATTCGGATAATAAAATTCTCAACTCTTTAGCCCTGTTTAACTTACCCTTCAATTAATTTGATTCGACAGTCGATGGATATTCGGGTGATCGTGATCTCAGATATCAACCCTTGCTTATCCTGTCCTTCCACTAAGTCAATCTGACGGTCATTGCATTTTCTCCAGATTCGATGGTCCACATTCATTTCATATTTCAGGCTTCGGGTAATTCAACTTTCAAGTTGCCAATTCTTCTTAAGTGAGATTCCCCGAATGGTAACCTCCTCGTAAATCCACTGGATCTAACAGTTGCTGGTCTTTTGGATTGGCGATCCAATGGCCACTATCTCTCTTCCTCATGATCTTATAATCTCTCTAACTTAGAATATTTTCTAAGTGTTCACGAGTCTCGACCTTTTCTCCTCCTGCGAGTCTGTCTCTTGGACCTCGTCTGCAATTCTAGAAATTGCTATCGCTTCTAAGCTTTCTTGTTTCTGCATATTGTTCTCTTCTCCTCTTGAGCTTATGATTTTCCTGTAAAACATCGACATTGATGTTCTTTCCATCAATGAAAAGCACACTCTTTCTTGTAAAACATGCCATCAATCTCCCCCTTTGGCATTGATGGCAACCCTAAAAGACTGGTGCTTGGACCTCCAACTGTAACATCCAAACTACTCCTTTTCTCCCCCTTTGACATCAATGTCAAAGAAAGCATGCTCCCCTAAGTTGTTGCAGTACTTTGCAGAGGTATCATATATTCATCCAACACATACTCCCCCTGACAGGATGGACTCTCTTAGTTTGATAATGGGGTCACGCCCAACTTCTGGCATAGATACTCAAACTGATTTTGCAAGCGGTTTAGTGAAGATATTAGCAATTTTATATTTGGATGGAATATAATGCAAAGAAACAACAATGTTGGTCACTTGTTCCCTCAAGAACTGATACTTGATGGGTATATGCTTGGTCTTGGAGTCAAATACATGATTCTTTGACACATTTATTGCACTAGTATTATCACAATGAATTGGGATCGGTGCAGTATAATTTACCTCCAAGTCTGCAAGTGTTTGGATCATCCATAATACTTGGGTACAAAAAGTGGCAGATGCAATGTAGTCAGCTTTTGTAGTCGATAAGGAAATGAAACCTTGCTTCTTTATCAACCATGCTACAAGAGAATCTCCTAAGAAGAATGCACCTCCACTCGTGCTTTTCCTTTCATCCATGCAATTATCCCAATCAACATCTGAATATACTGATAATTGAAAATTATGATTCCTAGGGTACCATAGGCCATAGTTCATTGTTCCTTTCAAATATTTGAATATTCTTTTGATGGCTATCAAATGACTCTGTTTAGGTGCAGATTGATACCTTCCTACAATTCCAACAAGATGCATTATGTCAGGACGATATGTTGTGATGTACAATAGGATGCCTATCATAGACCTATATGAACTCTGATCAACATTAGGTGAGTCATCATCCTTTCTTAGCTTGCATCCAGTGACCGTAGGTGTGCTCATAGGTGTAGAATCTTCCATTTGAAACCTTTTTAATATTTCTCTTAGATATTTCTCTTGAGAAAGAAATAGTCCTTCAGACCTCTGAGTAATTTGCATACCAAGAAAAAATGGCAGTTCCCCTATCATAGACATTTCAAATTCAGACTACATGGAAGAAGCAAACCATTTTACCAGTAAAGAATTATTACTTCCGAAGATGATGTCATATACATAGACCAACACAATGAGAAAATCATTACCCTTTGTTTTGATATATAGATTGTTGTCAACGGTTCCTCTCTTGAACCCTTTGTCTTGAAGATACTTATCTAGTCTGTAGTACCAGGGACAAGGAGCTTGTTTCAACCCATATAAGGCTTTCTTCATCTTCCAGACAAAGTCAGGGTTATATGGCAGTTGAAAACATTCTGGTTGTTCCATATAGACTTCTTCTTTTAGATCTCCATTTAGAAAAGCTAACTTGACATCCATTTGATAGACTTTAAACTTCTTATGACAAGCATAGGCAAGAAACATTCTAATAGCTTCTAATATTGCTAAGGGCACAAATGTTTCATCAAAATCCAATCCTTCTATTTGAGCATACCCTTTACACATCAATCTGGCTTTATTCCTGACAAATTTTCCTTGTTCATTCATTTTATTCTTGAACACCCATTTGGATCCAATTACATTCTTATCTTCCAGTCTAGGAACAAGCTCCCAAGTATTGTCTTTCTCAATCCGATCCAGTTCCTCGTTCATTAATTGTAACCAATTTACATCTTCATTGGCTTCATTGAAGTTCTTGGGTTCCACCATGGATATGAGGGCTATATGTGATTGCTCAGTGTCTTTGATTATCCTTCTCCTGGTTTGTACACCTTTGTCTTTCTCACCAATTATCTGACTTGTAGGATGATTCTTTTGAGTAATTCTGGAGGAAGGATTTGATGTTGTCTACTGATTTGAATCTGCCTGAGTGTTTGTATCTTCATCTAACTCAGAGTCTTCTTTTTATGATTCTTGGACATGCTCATCTTCAACTTCAACTATATCCTATGTTGTTGAATCAATATTGCTCACCTCTCTTACTGGGACTCCTTCATCAACTTTTATGTCAATACAATCAACCAATTTATGCAGCCTCTTATTATAACATCTGTATCCTTTACTGTTTGTAGAATACCCTAAGAAGATGCCTTCATCATCCCTGTCATCATACTTGCGAAGGTTTTCATTATTATTCTTTATGTAGCACTTACTCCGAAAGACTTTGAAGTGTTTGATTGTAGCAGGTCTTCCATGCCATAGTTCATAAGGTGTCTTGTCACTGTGTGGTATGAGGTGAGATTTGTTAAGAATATGGATTGTTGTGTGTATTGCTTCTACCCATTAGGTTTGACTAACGTTCTTCTCATTCATCATTGACCTGGCCATTTTATGAATTGCTCTGTTTTGCCTCTCAACTACTCCATTTTGTTTTGGAGTTCTTGGGATTGTGTATTCTCTTTTGATCCCATGTTTATCACATAATTCCTTGAAATCACTTGATATAAGTTCTCCTCCTCTGTTTGATCTTACAACCTTTAATCTGTTGCTTGTTTGATTCTCAGTTAAAGCCTTAAATATTTTAAATTTCTCAAATGCTTTAGCTTTTTCTCTGCGAAAAGCAACCCAAGTGAGTCTAGAGTAATCATCAATGATCATCATGAAGTAATTTTCCTTCCATGTTCCTTCTTGTCTTGATGGTCCACATAAATCTATATGAACTAATCAGAGTGGTTTCTCTTTTGAAGTAGAGTTCTTGGATTTAAACTATGTCCTGGTTAGATTTCCTACTTGGCAGGGTTTACACACATAATCTTGTGGCTTTGATATTCTTGGAAGATCTTTTATTGCCTCAAGATTTTTGAGCTTGATTAAGTGGTCAAAGTTTAGATGTCCAAGTCTCCTATGCCATAACCAACTCTCATCATGTTTTCTTAGATGACATTCTTCTCTATCTTCTTTCAGCACATATACATTATTATTTGTCCTTATGCCTTTAGCCACCACTTGTCCTAAGTTTACAGACTTTATCTTACAATCTTTGGAAGTGAACACCACTTCACATCCTCTGTTACACATTTGACTTACACTGAGAAAATTATGTTTTAGCCCATCTACAAGAAGGAAATCTTGGAATTTTCCTTTGCCATTACTTCAACTCACCATCCCTTTACCCTTGATTTTACCTGGTTCATCATTTCCAAAGGTCACATTTCATGTTTTGCCTTTACTTATAGACATAAACTTATCCTTGTCTCTGGTCATGTGTTTGGAACATCCCTTGTCTATATACCAGGGGTCCTTTTGTTTTTTAGTTGAAAGTACTAGACCACATTTTTCACTATCTTTCTTTTTTCATGTGCTGGCATTTTTAGCTAAGGGTTTTTATCTTTGTATCTGTTTTGTAATTCTTTAGATGCTAGTTTGTTGCTTTGTGGCCGAAGTTATGACAATTATAGAATTCGAGCTCATCATTCAATAGGTCAAAGTGATTGGTGCAACTTTGTCTACTCATTGGACGCTTAGTTCTATGTTGCAAAGATTGTTTGTTTCTTGATCTCCTCAGTTGAATGTCTCTAAACTTAATTTGACAATTTGCAATCTTATGACCAAAATTAGAGCAGTAAAAATAGTAACCATGGAAGAAATTTTGGTACTTGAAGGATGGCCTTCTTCTTGGTATTTGTTGTTCCATCTTCTGATATCTTTGTTTTTTATCAGGGATCATCTTATATTTATTATCTTTTGGTGACAAAGTACTCACATGGTCTGATTGTTTGTTGATCAGAATCTGGACCAGGGGTCAAAATTTAGCCGAAAATCAAAGTTCTCAGAATCATCTCAAAACGAACGGGTGCGTAGACCTCATCGTCATGAACCCAACGCAACTCAAACGGGTTCAAACCGACGTCAGATGAGTGATATATCGTGATTTGTTCGATTCGCCAAACAAGCAAAAAAAAATTGTTGACTGTACAGTCCATACAGCCGACGTGGTATAGGTCGTATAGCTGACGTGGCATGTTTGTATGCTGAGGTGGAAGTTGATGATGTGGAAATCATTTACTGGAAGGTGTGGACGAATCATGTTGAGACACATGGCATCTTTTTGTCAAATGGTTTGGTGCCACGTGGCCCAGGCATGGGCTGCCACGTGGCACCATGGCAAAGGTTGGTTGTTTAAAACTATTATAGAGTCTGTGGGGATCGAACCCTAGACCTCCACCACAATACAAAGTTTTGGAAAAGGCCTCCCAACCAACGTGCCACACAGTGTTTCTTGTTATATATATGAGTTTATATATATTTAAATTCGCATTGTTTTATGGTTGGCGCGAGGGTCCGGGCTGGGGCTTAGCCCCAGCCCTCGGTTATATGTGCCACATCCCATATGAACCTTTCCATATATATATGCGCGCATTTTTTTTTTTAAACGGTTTCCCACCCACACGCATGGACACGTGTCGATCCCTCAAGGCATGCAAACATAGCCCTTTTTGTGCATTAAGACTTGGCCACATGACCCCATGCGCCCAATGCCTATGCGGTTAGGGGGCTTAATTTGGCTAATCGTCCTACAGTTTGCGCGGTTTTTCGGTTATGCAACCGATGCTAGGTTTTAGCATGAAAATGAGTGCAGAGGCTGGGTTGGATGTACAGAGGTGCGTTTTGGCAAACTAGAGACAGCAAGCTTGAAGGAGGAAAATGGCAAGAGGCCTATCTTCTTCATTTTTTGGCCAAATGAGGTGCCAAAAAATCCCTGCTAGGGGTTTTTGGACGTTATGAATCCATTGGCACTATTTTCAAAATCATTTGAAGACTTCTTTGTAGATTTTTCACCATTGAATTTTCAGAGAGCTCCAGGGAGCTTGAAGCCCTCATTGATGGAGGCCATGCCCAGATGAGCCATGATCCGTTTTCATAGTTCTATTAGTCATTTCTGGGGTTTTATGTATTATGAACCCAATGGTACAGTCAGTAAATCCATTGGAGTTGAGCAGCAGCTTGTAAAAGAATATTTGACAAACTAATCCCAGAGAGCCTAGTCCATTGATAGAGGCTCAAGGAGATGTAGCCCAGTTGGGGGTGAACTCCTTTATCATCTTGTTATTGTTGTGAGTTTTCTGGTTTATTTTCTTCAAGTTATGTTTACTGTGTATTTATTTAAAACACATATTTAACTTTTTAAAGACCTCACACATAAACATTTAAAAGAAGCATGAAATTGACACATAAAACTTCTTGCATAAAAAAGACATTGAGCAAGGTCCTGAAAAGTTTATTTTAATGGAATAAAGGGTGCTTGCATAGCATAACAAGTCAGCCCCCTATTTTCATATCAGGTGGTATCAGAGCATAGTTTTTGCTCATGTGATTGTCATTGATAGCTAGAGATTTAGCCGTTGGTATTTGTGCAAGTTTTGTGTTGAAGTTTGATATATTGCAAGGATGGACGAAGCTTCAAACATTGATAGTTCTCATACATATTCATTATCCAAGTTCTTTGACAAAGATATGTTGAAGGAGTTTGTAACCATGAGAGATATGGTACAAGAGTTGTGGGAAGAAATAAAAGAGAGCATTGTCCTTCAAGAGCAGTTGATGGCCATGAAGAAGGAGAAGCACCAGCTTCTTGAAAAGTTGCATGAGATGGAGACTCAACTCCATGAGGAAAATGAAACCCTTACCAAGTACATGCATGAACATGAGGTATGTAATGTTGGTTTTTCTTCAAATTCCTCTCAAGATGAATGCTTTGGTGTTTTTGAAAATCACACAAAAGGAATAGGGTCCAAGTTATTGTTAAAAATGGGCTATGAAGGTAGAGGGTTAGGCAAGCATGCACAAGGTATTGTTGAGCCTATTGTTGTTGAGGAGAGACCCAAGTATTGTGGTCTTGGATATGAACAGAAGGATGGAACAAATTTCAAAGTTGAGGAGACAAGGGAAACAGTTCCAAGAACAACTTTTGTTGCAAGTTCAATCCCTCAAGCATGAAAAGTTTGTGTTCAAGATGAATGCAAATGTATGAAACAAGGGAGTTGTGACAGCCATGAGGACAAGAACAGATTTGTTGGTCTTCAAAAGAGAGCTAGTAACTCTTCAAATTCACCTCCTCAAGAAGGCTATAAAGGTGAATGTTCAAGAAATTTTGTTGCAAGTTCAATCCCTCAAGAAAGCAAAGTATGTGTTCAAGATGAATGAAAATGTGTGAAATGAAAGAGTTGTGATAGCGATGAGGACAAGAACACCATTGTTGGTGACAACAACCTGCCCCTCACAGGCACGGTCGCACCACCAGGACCTTCACAAACTCTCRGCCCGAAGAGTCCAAGCTCTTCCAACTCCCTCGGGAGTCCTTTACCCACAGTCTTCTCGGCAATCTCCCCTCAGCGTATCGGGAATTCGGGTCTCGCGATATCGCGAGGCTTGCGTTACTGTCCTTGGGCAATCAAACACCGAAACCCTGAATCCCGATGGTCAACGGTCAACGTTCCGGATATCGGGCTTGCCCCTATCGGGATATCGCGACCTGTGATGTCAATGTTTTAGTGTCCCAACAACCCGAGTGCCGAAATGTCGATCTCATGCGAACACGCCACCTGGACTCCACTATATCTCCGAGGTCCCACTCTGCTCCATCAACCTCGGGATTTCGCGAATCGCGGATCCATGATACCAAGTCCCTTGTCGTTGGAAACCCCGAATGTCGAAACCCCGATGTTTCGGATTTACGCCATCTGTCCCTCCAGCGTTCGACGGCTCAGATCAAATCGGGGGATCGCACTTCACGATTTTGACGTGCATGCGATCCTTGCACTCTCCAACCCCGATTCGTCGATGGGCGATGACCAATGATCCTCCCTGCGCCTGAGGGTTAGCCGCCTCGCTCCTTCTTCCAGATCCGACGATCCACGGGACCTCGCGAGTCTTCCTGATAAATCCAAGTCACCGATTCCCTTCCTCTATGAAGAGATCTCTGCTCCACCACCTTCATCCGGTGCGACCTCTGCTGAGTCAATTTCTTCAGCGAACGAAAGGGGATGTCCCTTCTGAGCTTTGTTCCCCGACTCCTTCAAGGATTCTT
Source organism: Picea engelmannii (assembly GCA_009831015.1). NCBI lineage: Eukaryota > Viridiplantae > Streptophyta > Pinopsida > Pinales > Pinaceae > Picea > Picea engelmannii. Next base: position 756,518 of record ML777217.1, on the reverse strand, counting down.
CGAACACGCTCCTTATGCTCGATATTCAATCACTTCTGAAAGTGTTGAAGTATTCTATGTCCCGTACGCCCACGCTCGAAATGGCTTCAACATTCCCCTTCTCAGACTTGCTACTGAGACTCAATTTCGACCAGCACTCACCTGCACGGCTCAATACCTCAAACCCAACTCTGGACAAAAGAGAACAAAGGTTCAACTACTTAGCCCCCTCAACGCACTCTATGCGGAGGTATTCAACTGCACTTGATGCAGGAATCTCCTGGCCTAAGCAGAGAAACAATCGAAACTCATTCTCTCAGGTTTCGAACCTGATATGCGATCACATAAGCAGCATATAACAGATAAGCATAAAAGGAAGCAAACATGCAAAAGCACAATATTAACAACACACAGAGCTCAAACACATCCATGGAATTGAATCAGGGCTTTTCCTATTAATTCAGTATCTGTACATGGAAGTTTCTTCACAGCTCTCTCTGCTCTGCTCTCTCTTCTTTCTCTCCTTGTCTGAATGTGAATAATACAATGATACAAGGGAGGGTGTCTATACTCCGTTTTCCCTCTCAAAAGGTGACTGTCTAATCTACAGCTACTTTCTATCCACCAGCCTTAATTGTATTAAATGCCTTCCTATCTGTAACATAATACAAGTGCGCCTGGTTTTGAATGCCTTCAATTAAGTGGCGGCGCAACAAATCTCCAAATTGATTAAAAAATGTTAGGTGCTGGCGTTGTCCAGCTGTCTCTTCTTTCTTCATGCGTTTGGCTCGCTTGTGAATTGTAGATGCTCCTGCATCATACTCCTCGGCTTAAAAATTTTCATGGGCTCCTGCTCATGAGCTCTTGCACATTATGCCCATGCTTTTGTATGACTGCCTCTGTTTCCCAGCTGGCATCCTCCACAGTGTGGTTCTTCCACTTCACCAGGTATTCAAAATATTGTTTCCTCCTGGTCTTCTTACCTACTCGTTTGTCCAGTATGAAATCAATCTCGGGTTTCTGTGCAACTGGTAATTTCTTCTGCCACTCGACCACTGGTTCCTTAGTTCCATCCTTTTCTTCAACCCTGTAGGGGTATAAATCCGAAATGTTAAAAATCGGAGATATCCCGATGCCCTCGGGCAACTCAAGCTCATATGCATTCTCGCCGAATTTCCTTAGAATTTTGCATGGCCCAATTTTCTTCATCTTGAGCTTGTTG
>ML777217.1:723125-750841 GCA_009831015.1 Picea engelmannii | reverse complement strand
AGGATTTCGTGGATCGCGGATCCACGATACCAAGTCCCTTGCCGTTCGAAACCCCGAATGTCGAAACCCCAATGTTTCGGATTTACGCCATCTGTCCCTCCAGCGTTCGACGGCTCAGATCAAATCGAGGGATCGCACTTCGCAATTTTGACGTCCATGCGATCCTTGCGCTCTCCAACCCCGATTCGTCGATGGGCGATGACCAATGATCCTCCCTGCGCCTGAGGGTTAACCACCTCGCTCCTTCTTCCAGATCCGACGATCCACGGGACCCGCGAGTCCTCCCGATAAATCCAAGTTGCCGATTCCCTTCCTCTATGAAGAGATCTCTGCTCCACCACCTTCGTCCGGTGCGACCTCTGCTGAGTCGATTTCTTCAGCGAACGAAAGGGGATGTCCCTTCTGAGCTTTGTTCCCCGAATCCTTCAAGGATTCTTCGAACACGCTCCTTATTCTCGATATTCAATCACTTCTGAAAGTGTTGAAGTCTTCTATGTCCCGTGCGCCCACGCTCGAAATGGCTTCAACATTCCCCTTCTCAGACTTGCTACTGAGACTCAATTTCGACCGACACTCACCTGCATGGCTCAATACCTCAAACCCAACTCTGGACAAAAGAGAACAAAGGTTCAACTACTTAGCCCCCTCAACGCACTCTATGCGGAGGTATTCAACTGCACTCGATGCAGGAATCTCCTGGCCTAAGCAGAGAAACAATCGAAACTCATTCTCTCAGGTTTCGAACCTGATATGCAATCACATAAGCAGCATATAACAGATAAGCATAAAAGGAAGCAAACATGCAAAAGCACAATATTAACAACACACAGAGCTCAAACACATCCATGGAATTGAATCAGGGCTTTTCCTATTAATTCAGTATCTGTACATGGAAGTTTCTTCACAGCTCTCTCTGCTCTGCTCTCTCTTCTTGCTCTCCTTGTCTGAATGTGAATAATACAATGATACAAGGGAGGGTGTCTATACTCCGTTTTCCCTCTCAAAAGGTGACTGTCTAATCTACAGCTACTATCTATCTACCAGCCTTAATTGTATTAAATGCCTTCCTATCTGTAACATAATACAAGTGCGCCTGGTTTTGAATGCCTTCAATTAAGTGGTGGCGCAACAAATCTCCAAATTGATTCAAAAATGTTAGGTGCTGGCGCTGTCCAGCTGTCTCTTCTTTCTTCATGCGTTTGGCTCGCTTGTGAATTGTAGATGCTCCTGCATCAGTTGGTCTTCAAAAGAGAGTTGGTAACTTTTCCAACTCACCTCCTCAAGAAGGCGATAAAGGTGAATGTTCAAGGTATATTTCTGCCTATCATTCAGTTGCTTTTGATTATGTTAAGCATGATAAATTTGCATGTAAAAATGGAAGAAAAAGTCCATGCATATATTGTGGTTTATATAACCATCATGTTTCAAAATGTTTGAAAATATTGACCACTTTCAGGAAACTTTCCAAGCAAAGGCAACTTGAAAAGAGGATGCAAAAGATTTGCACTCATTGCCAGAAGAGGAGTCATCTCATTGACCAATGTTGGACATTGCATCCAACCACTCATCCACATCACCAGAGGCATATGGATAAAGAGACTGCCAAGAATGGAAGAGGAGATTCCATCATCGATGTGAGTCAAGATGATTCACAAGAAGACGATTTTCAGCAAAAAAAATCACCATTGACTTGGCTTGGTAAGAAATGGTTAGATTTCTTGAGCAAGTAAGGCTTGCATTTTTCTATTGTAGATGCACATTTCAGCCTTATGTATGCATTTATGTTGAGAGTATGACGAGTACAACTTGTATGATGCAATATGCATGTGAATGCAATTCATTTGAAGGCATTCTTGTTTGTTGCACAACTTCGCCAGGAGGGTGTAAAAGAGGGGTATGATGCTCACTTGTTACAGCCATATTTCTTTTTCATATTCAACTATTATGTACCCACATGTTTCGGGTTCATGTACTTATGTTTGTACTTGAAGGAGAGTTGAAGAGTCATGCACATGCATGTGTTTTTGTGTGTGCATAAATAATGAACTTGGTGATAGTTCATCATGAATGACTCATGATTGTGTATCATGAATGTCGACTTGTTATTTTGGGAAGGTCGATATGTTTCAAACGAGTCTCGACTTGTGTCGATGTTGTCTTGATGATTATGTTGTGTCGATCATGTTTTTCAAATTATGTTTATTCGATGGTGTTGTTGGCTTGTAATTCAATTTTGAGTACACCAAGATGCAGGAAAACGCCATGTGCTTTGATGAAGTACAAGATGCGACTGTTTGCTTGAAGAGCAAAAAGACTTTGTTGGCATCATTTTCAATCTTGTATAAATTTGTTTTCAAGATTGATGGTTTTCTTGGTTTGTGACAAGATGTCGCAGGAAATTTTTTGCAGCCATTGTAGAGCGAATTGACTTGATGCCAAAGAGTTCACAAGAGGGACTTGATTCTCAGTGGGAAGGCTGGCAGTTTTCCAAGCGCAAAGAGAATAGTGGGTCAGCAGCAGCCAGAGAACAGTGCTTGAGGGACATAGCCAGTTATAGTGCAAGGCATGTCAATGTATTCAGGTAGATAATCATAAGATTTTGTGGGTCCAAAAGCCTTTCAGTGGGAAGGTGTGATCAGAATCTGGACCAGGGGTCAAAATTTGGCCGAAAAATCAAAGTTCTCGGAATTGCCTCAAAATGAACGGGTGCGTAGTCCTCATTGTCACGAACCCAACGCAACTCAAATAGGTTCAAATGGACATTGGATGAGTGAGATATTGCGATCTGTTCGATTCGTCAAACAGGCAAAAAAAATTGTTCACTGTACAGTCTGTACAGCTGACGTGGAAGAGGTCGTACAGCTGACGTGGCATGTCCATACGCTGAGGTGGAAGTTGATGATGTGGAAATAATTTATTGGCAGGTGTGGATGAATCATGTTGAGACACATGGCGTCTTTTTGTCAAATGGTTTGGTGCCATGTGGCCTAGGCATGGGATGCCACGTGGCACCATGGAAAAGGTTGGTTGTTTAAAATTATTATAGAGTCTATGGGGATCGAACCCCGGACCTCCACCACAATCCAAAGGTTTGGAAAAGGTCGCCCAACTGGCACGCCACACAGTGTTTCTTGTTATATATATGAGTTTATATATATTTAAATTCGCATTGTTTTATGGTTGGCGCGGGGGTCCAGGCTGGGGCTTAGCCCCAACCCTCAGTTATATGTGCCACATCCCATATGATCCTTGCCATATATATATGCACATGTTGTTTTTTTAAATGGTTTCCCACCCATGTGCCTGGACATGTGTCGATCCCTCAAGGCATGCAAACGTATCCCTTTTTGCACATTAAGACTTGGCCACATGGCCCCATGCACCCAACGCCTATGCAGTTAGGGGGCTTAATTCCGCTAACTGTCCTACAGTTTGTGCAGTTTTTTGGTTATGTGCTCGGTGCTGGGGTTGAGCATGAAAATGATCACAGAGGCTAGGTTGGACGTACAGAGGTGTGTTTTGGCGAACCAGAGACAATAAGCTTGAAGGAGGAAAATGGTAGGAGGCCTATCTTCTTCATTTTTGTGCCAAATGAGGTGCTGAAAAAGCCCAGCTAGGGGTTTTTGGAAATTCTGAATCCATTGGCACTATTTTCAAAATCATTTGAAGACTTCTTTGCACGTTTTTCACCATTGAAGTTTCAGAGAGCTCCAGGGAGCTTGAAGCCCTCATTGATGGAGGCCATGCCCAAATGAGCCATGATCCATTTTCAGAGTTCTATTAGTCATTTCTGGGGTTTTTATGTATTATGAACCCAATGGTACAGTCAGTAAATCCATTGGATTTGAGCAGCATCTTTTAAAAGAATCTTTGAAAAACTAATCCCAGAGAGCCTAGTCCATTGATGGAGGCTCAAGGAGATGTAGCCTAGTTGGGGGTGAACTCCTTTATCATCTTGTTATTGTTGTGAGTTTTCTGGTTTATTTGCTGCAAGTTATGTTTACTGTGTATTTCTTTAAAACAAATATTTAACTTTTTAAAGACCTCACACATAAACATTTAAAAGAAGCATGAAATTGACACATAAAACTTCTTGCATAAAAAAGACATTGAGCAAGGTCTTGAAAAGTTTATTTTAATGGAATAGAGGGTGCTTGCATAGCATAACGAGTCATCCCCCTATTTTCAGATCATCTGCTGACTTGGAACTTGATCATCTTTACTGGCTCTTTTCTTTCTTTCTGTTTGCTACTTGAACCACTTACATAACCTAAACTAGTATTGAACAAAGGAGATCTATGTTTGCTCAGAATTTCATTTAGTTTTGTTGAGGCTTTAATGCTTGGAAGATTTTGGAGATACAATGCTTTAAAATTCTCCATCCCTTTTCTGTTTTTTACTACCTCTTCTTCCAAGGCTTCACATCTTGCCTTCTTTTCTGATAACTGTTGTTTCAGAATGTCCTCTATTTTCTTTGCCTTTTCTAACTCCACTTTTAGCAGGGAAAAGTCTTTATCAAGTTTTTTACCATTCTTTTCAAACTGCATCAACAATTGTTTTTTTTTTCTCTTCTTAAGTCTGAGTCTTTCAATCTCTTCTAAAGCACTGATTAGTTCACCTTCCATATCAACCACAACTTCTTCATCATTAACATCACTTCCTATTTTTTTTATTATCATAATCCTCTTTGGCCATAAGAATAAATTCATTAACCTTATCTTCATAGGAAGAGTCACTATCTGTGTCTTCTAGAGAGTCATCATTGTTTACACATAAAATTTTCTTTTTACCAAATATCCTGGATTTGTACTTCTTTTCACCTTCAGAATTTTGATCTTGCTTCTTGTGTGGACACTTAGATGCAAAGTGGCCTATCTTTCCATAGTTAAAACACTTGAAGGGAAACTTGGCTTGATACTTTCTTGATCCTTTCTTTAGTCTTCTCACAAATTTTGCTTCAATTTTATCAGGCTCAGATTCTTCATTCTTATCTTATTTAAAAGATGCTTCTCTAGTGGTGGATTTATATTTACCTATCCTCATTTCATATGCCGTCAACATTCCTAGAAGTTGATCAAAAGCCAAATATTTTAGATCATTAAGTTCTTCTATAGCAGAGACATTTGGGTTGAACCTATCTGGCAAAGATCTCAAAATTTTCTGAACTAAAGAGGCTTCCTCAATTTTTTCACCAAGTGCTTTCATTGCATTTACTAGTTCTTCAACTCTCAGAAATTACTTCCCAATAGTTTCATATTCTTTCATCTGTAGTTGTTCAAACTGTACTCTGTATGTATGAAGCTTGGCATCCTTTACCTTTTCATTACCTTTATAACCACTAATGAGTTTTTCCCACATGTCTTTGGCAGATTCTAAGTGCATAACTTTTAAAAATTATGCTTCTACAAGCCCACTCAGAATAGCATTCATAGCCTTAGCGTTGAAGCTGAATTCTAGCTTGTCATCCTTATTATCTAGTACAACTATATTTACATAACCAGTCTCTACCACATTCCAGACATCTGCACCTAGACATTATGTAGGTTCTCATCCTAACTTTCCAGAAGAGAAATATTGTTCCATTAAACAGGGGGGCCTTATTGGTTGAAGTTCCTTCATGACTTAACATGTTTAAACTTATTGATCTACCTTTAAATAAAAGGAACTGACTCTGATACCAATTGTTGGGCAAATGAGAGGGGGGGGAGTGATTCAATTTATACTGTGATTAAACAATTATGCCCATTTTAAACCCTTTACATAACACTCAATAACGATCACAATAATGTAGGGAAGTAAGCAATAGAATATTCAAAATCAATCACACACATGAAATATACAGAGACAGATATTTCCTCAAGAAACCAATAAAGGGAAAAACCTCTTCTTCTTGATATGATAAGTATCTTTGTTTTCTGTACATTATCATTCTTATGAGCTCCAACTCATCTTGAGGATATAAACTCTGTTTACAAGCACCAACTTTCTAAGAGCACCAACTATCTGGTTTCTCTAGCACCCACTAGAAGGAAGCACAAACTCCCTGAGTGTTCCAGCACCAACTGGATGGAAGCACCAACTTCCAGTCACACAGACACCATCATGTATAATAGAGAAAAATACTTCTCCCTTGCACCACCCTACCACCCTGGTTTTTTCTGGATATGACCAGATGGAAGCTACGACTCCCTATGTTCAAGCACCCACTTGAAACTCTGAGGACAACAGTCCTCCCTAGCACCTCCCTACCACCCTGATTGTTAAAAACTTTGTTACTGAAACTTATTAAAGTGATACAGTGTTTGTTAAAGGCTTACCTGTCTCATCACTGCTCTGCTCTGCCTACGCGCCTCAACTTTCTCTTCCTCTCTCAGATATACATTTTTGTTCTATGTCTTTCTTCTATGCTTTATGCTCTGTGTATTATTTCCATTCTATGCGCTACACCTCTTATTTGTGTTTCAACTACTACACACAACATGATTCTACCCGCATGAATAACTCTCAATAAAAACAACCATCTCTTCTCTGTTCTGTGTATATTTATCATGCCAAGTCCTTCGCCAGATCATACACTTAACTCTTCGTTTTCTCTAGCGATCATGCTGAGTTTTTTCTTCATCAGTGGTCATTATCCTGAGATTTTTTGGCTTCTCTAGAAGTTACAGTCTTCGACGCTTTTCCATATGTCAATTGTCTCTATGATGAGTCTTCATCCTACTGGTAGTTACCTTGAGACTCTTCATCTCCTCTGGCAATCACCTTGGGGCTCTTCAAATTCTCTGGCGGTTATGCTTAGTGTGTTCATCATCAGTGGGCGTTATCCTAGGATTCCTTGGCTTCTCTGGCAATCAAAACTCTTCGTCTTCTCTATCATTTATAGCCAGTCGTCTTTGGCTACTTTGGCTTCTAAGCCCCTTCCTTCACGTGACCACTGGCAATGACCCAATCGCCTATTCAAAAGGTGCTTCCCGATCTCGGTCTAGTGAGCGCTAGCTCTTTTTCACGATACGACCTTGGGTTATGAACTTCATGTGACCACGCGATTGTGGGCACGTCCATAGGTGGTTTGAGGGAAACCCACTTTTCACCCCGCAATTCACTACAAGCCTCCACGTGTCCTTTCTCCAAAAATGTGGTTTTGATTATGGCCCGCTCATGAAAAAATAAGACCCGAGCATGTTCTGGCCCCACAATGTGATAGAACCGTCGATATTACGATCTTGACAGTGATCCTGAAATGAACAGATCAGATCAGACAGTTGATTTCACAGAAACAAATCAATCGTCAGATTTGATCCTTACACTCATCCTTTCATTGTTCAATCTGATGGCTAGGAATTAATAAAACATTGAGATCGACGGCTGTTGGAACTTCTCCCTTCGAAACTTTGGAATTCCAGCTTCTCAAACTTACACTATCCTTCCACTATACTATGATCAACGGTTGAGAATACACTTGAAGTGATATTTCAGATCGGATGACTCATGTTCTTGCTGACGTGGTCTGCCACATGTCCTTACTGAGGTGGTCTGCTGACATGGGTGAGATGTGTAGGCAGTGTAGTGGAATGAGAAGGCAGAGTGCGGTAGTGGAGTGTGATGTGTAGCGAGTAGTGGAATGTGGCGTAAGAGCACGAAGGTGGTATGTATGAGTGGTTTGGTGGTTTACTCGAATGGGGGATTTGGTGGTAAGTGGTAATGAGAAAGGGGGGTCTGAGTTAACAGAAAGGTGACATGTATGAGGGTCACACAAGGAAAATACCACCAACTCGGACCCCCCCCCACGATTAAAGGAAGGAATCTCGGGGGGGGGGGTCCGATATGCTCTGTCGACCGTAGATATGAGTCCTCGATTCTCAGCCGCTGATATTAGCACACCCTTTACCCAAATTATCCTATCCTTCCACTTTAGAATGATCCGAGGGTTGCGATATTCTTTGGATGATCCGACGGTCGAGAACGTATTTCGGCTCTCCAGGTCTCCGAACTTCGGATATTTCAAATCTCAAACTGATGTCTTGAAGTGAGATTGTTTCCAGAGAGTAACCTCCTCACATATTTATACCTGAAACAAATGGCATTCGTTGGATCAGGATCTTAGATCAATGGCCTGATCTGTCTGCCATGTATCTCTTCTAGCTTATCCTGTCCTTCAACTTAAAATGATCCAATGACTGGAAAAAATTCACGTTTGATCCGACAGTTGACGGGTATTCGGATAATCAATTTCTCAACTCTTTAGCCCCATTTAACTTACCCTTCAATTAATTCGATCCGACAGTCGACATATATTCGGGTGATCATGATCTTAGATCTCATCCCTTGCTTATCCTATCCTTCCACTAATTCAATCCGATGGTCATCGCATTTTCTCCATATCCGATGGTCCACATTCATTTCAGATTTCGAGCTTCGAGTAATTCAACTTTCAAGTTTCCAATTCTTCCGAAGTGAGATTCTCCGAACAGTAACCTCCTCGTAAATCAACTGGATCGAATGGTTGTTGGTCTTTTGGATCAGTGATCCAATGACCAATGTCTCTCTTCCTCCTGATCTTTTGATCTCTCCAACTTAGAATATTTTCTAAGTGTTCATGGGTGTCGACCTTTGCTCCTCCTGCAAGTCCGTCTCTTTGACCTCATCTGCATTTCTGGAAACTGCTATCGCTTTTGATATTTCTTGTTTCTACGTATTGTTCGCTTCTCCTCCTAAGCTTATTCCTTTCCTATAAAACATCGACGTTGTTTTTCTTGCCATCAATGACAAGCACACTCTTTCTTGTAAAACATGCCAACACCAACGGTGCAAATGACACCTAAAACAGAGACTAAACGAAGAATTTATGGATGGTCAAAGTTGCGGTCAACCAAGTCAAAGTCAAGATGCTAACATCAACATCTGTATAGATGACGTTAGCAGCCAACTGTGTATAGGTGATATCAACATGACATCATGCTGACATTAGGATGACATGTGGCATGTTGATTCAACATTTTTTGGGGCCACATGGGCCTATTAGCAAGTGCCACGTGGCACCACCCAAGGGCCACCATGTGGTGGCCTGACAGAGTGAAAAGTGAATCCTATGTCAGGAACAGGTCATGGAAAAATAAATAGTTTGATTGGGAACGACCTACAAATGAGATTGTTCCACGTGGCCCAATCAGTGGGTGCGACGTGGCACCCTAGAAATGCCCAATGAGGGCCAACGATGGAAAAATAAAAATTAAAAGGGGGTCAGCCATGGATCGACCAATGGTTAACCCCCGAATCTATTTTTAGCACCCTTATTCACAAGATCTAGACAAGGGTACCATATGATCTATCCAAGGTGCTATCGCTAGAACCGTGCAGGGGTCATTTCCCATAATTTTTGGGGTGGGTTTCTATTAAAAGGTGGGACTGTAATATATGGTTTTAATACCATATATTAATATGGTAACACGTTGTAACAAATGGATAAAAGGGGAGGCTTGTGGGTTTGACCCCGGGACCTCCCCCAACAATATGCTTTAAATTACCCAAGTTTCCAACAACCCCAATAGTGTAGCTTGGTACCTTCACCCGTAAAATATTACTTAAGCCCAGACTTATGCCAAGGTAGGGGGTCCACGCCCAACAGTACTATGGGCATGATTTATGATGCAAAGACAAGAGTAATTATTGCAGGATTTCGGCATGCTTTATGAGGTGAAGATCCCAGTAGGAGCCTGGGATGAGCAATGTCATAATTTCATGATTTGACAAACATTTATACACGTTTTCTCACCATGAGTTCATCAATGATGTCCGTTTTTGTATCTGGGAAACATATTAGAAGATCATTTTTCAGGCTTGAGGTTTAATGACGTATTTATGTTAATTTTATTGTTGATAATAATATAAAGCCTCTCCACTATGAAACAGGGCCCTGAGATGTAGTCCTAAGTCTATGTTGGACGAACTCCATTATCAAGCTATTGTGTTATTGTCTCATTTCTCTTATTTTCTCCATATTTATTCCTTCTTTAATTAATGTTGCACATGCGTTGTAATTCATACTCTAAATGCAATTTATGTAATGTCAATGATGAAAATATCTCAGATCATTTCTCATCAAGATATATCCAAAATTTGATACGATAATGGACCCTCATGAAGAATGGACCAATCCAATGAGACAAAATGGTGTCACAAATGAATACATCATGGGATGTAATGTAATTAACCCCCAAAATTTATAGAAATCACATAAAATGTAGTGAAAAAACAAAGAACACAAGAGAAAAGAGAGATAAAACCTAAGAAATATCTCTTTTATAATAAAAATAGAGGCCTATGTTCACGTTCCTCTTCAAGGGGAAAACCTCTAAGAGAAATACTCCAAATAAAATAGAATTTTTTGAAAAAACATCACATAACCTTGTACTCGATATATAGCTATCCATTGAGAATATTAGCTACATATGGGCCCTTATAAAGAGGACTGACCATGCTCTTATTAATAAAAATGACCCTTTTTACAATGAGGGGTTATTTACTAACTATTTAATGGGAATTATTCAAGGAAGGTGGCCTCATACATTAATAAAGTATGTAAATAAGGGGGTTAGGGTAGGACCCTAACATTCTTCCCCCTTTGAAAGTAGTGTTTTCCTCAAGGCTGAAGGTGAGGAAATTGTGTTAAAATCATTGTTGGTTCCCTTGTTGCATATTTTGGTTGCACATCTTTCCACTAGATCAGTACTTCCTTAATTGTGTGATGGTACAACTCATGCTCTCTGGTATCTAATATTCCTTCTAGTTGGAGCCAAATGGAACCTTCTTCATCAAGTTATGGTAGGTTGGTGTGCACTTTGCAATTTTATACCATAGCCTTATTCAAATAGGACACATGAAAGACTGGATGAATCTTGGAGTGGGCTGGGAGAGCCAACTTGTAGGCAACCAGGCCAATGCATTGTATGATCTGATAGGGTTCATAGAACTTGGGAGATAACTTTTAGGGAGCTTTATCTTTGAGTGATTTTGTTTATAAGGGTGTAGGAAAAAAAAAACTCGATTCCCTTTATTAAAAGAGTGTTTAGATATGAGTTTATCAACTTGTTGTTTCATTTTATTTCTCTCCATAACCAAGTTGTACTTGAGGATATGGATAACAACTTATTTAGTGTGAATTTTTCTATCTACTACATGAACCTTGGAGGTGCTTGGTACATAGGATTCCATTGATAGGGAGTTTTGGCCATAAACAACTTCATATGGTGTCATTTTCGTAGCTCCATGATAAGTGGTGTTGTACCACCATTTGGTAAGGGGAAGCCATTTTTAAGGATGATATGCAGTTATCATATTCAATTGTGTACCTTGAAGTTTAAATATCTCTTTCCAAAATTTACTGGTGAATGTGAGGTCCCAATCTAAGATGATGGAAGTGGGCATAACATGTATCTTAAATATTCGATCCATGAAGGCCTGGGCCATTAAGGAAGGGGTGAAAGGATGAGATAGGGCCCAAAAATGATAATCTTTTGAAAGATAGTCAACAACCACCATGATGACTGGTTTGCTAACCACTTTTGGAAGTCTCGCGATAAAATCCATTGAATTGTCTATCCAAATATGTGTTGGGATTAGTAGTGGTTGTCATTCCCCTGGTATCTTCACCATCTCTCCCTTATTTCTTTTGCAAGAGTCATAGAATGATACAAAGTATTGGATATATGTTTCCATTCCATCCCAAAAGAATGAACGCTTAGTCATTTCATAGGTTTTATGAAAGCTAGAGTGACCTACTATCGACGACGACTGTAGCTCCTCTAAGACTTCTTGTTTTAAAGATGAATATTTTGAAAGAACAAAGCACCCTCTATATCACAATGTATCTTGTTTCTATGTATAACTTTTATTTGGTTTGGAATCTACTTGAAGTCGTTGGATGAGATGCCTTATAATATTGTTTTCTAGTCATTCCCTATGAGCCTCCTTGATCCATCCTAGATTTGGAAATGATAAGGTAAGGAGTGACATATTTTTTCTGTTTGTTTCTTTACTTTCAACTAACCCTACATATTTGAGCTTTTTATTATTACCTTTATAATGGTAATGTGTTCAACAAATTGACAATTCTAGGGTGTTTTCTCACCACACCAATCGAACTAATTAAGATTGGAAATGAAGAAATATGTTGTAGTCAAAACAAGTGTGACATATCAGTATTTCAAGGTTCCAGGAATTATAGTTTTGCAAGAAACTTTTACATTTTCAGTTATCCATAAATATTTCCCTATAGAGTAGGTATGAGAACCTGATTAATCATTTAATATATGTTTGGATTCTCTTGTTTTCATAAAAAAACTTATGGTAAACATAAATTACTATCTCCATTGCTATTTATGTGTAAATTCACCATGACAATATGTTTCCACTAGCCCTTCAATTAGGAGTTTCATTGGGGTACTTTTTGAAATTTGATTATTTCATAATATTATTCATAGCATTGTCCATGGGTGTCCAATCCTAGATTGATATTTCACATAGAAATGTGCACATGTAAGACTACAATGAAAAAAACTCATATAGTAAGTAAACTACAATAGAATATGCATAGTATATATAACACTGAGAAAATTGAGAGTGACAATACTTACCCAAAAAAAGAAACACTTGTCATAAATATTCATCCAATGTAAATTATTTAATTAGAAAAATATCCTAGTGACTTTTTTCAATAAGGAATTATTTGCAAGATTAGTATACTTTTCCATGAAAAAAATTCAATGATTTTCCTAACTTAAATTGGACATTGAATACAGTATTTGCCTCCCTTTATAAAATCTACAATAAATATAACATCCTTAAAGTTTTCCCTAGTAATCATCACAACAAAAAACTTTGAGATGTAGAAGAGAGGTTTTCTTACTAATGTGTGCCTCATGAGGAGTCTTATCAACCAATGCTAATGTAGGTGATCGGTTGATAAACTAACATGCAATATCTACTACATCTTCTTATATTTTCTATTCTATGCCCACACCACTTAGCATACTTCTTTCCTTTTCCATCAATGTCATGTTAATCCTTCTACAACTCCATTCTATTGAGGTGTGTATTGAGTTGTATTCTTCCATGCCATTCCACAATGTTTATAGAACTTCTTAATATCTTTCCCATAGATCTCTCCACCATTATTATTCCTTAACACTTTTATTTTTTTCTCTATCTTGTTTTCACAAGAGCTTTGAAATATTTCAATTTGTTGAAAACTCAAATTTTTTCTTCAAGAAATACAACCATGTTTTCCTAGATAAATAATATATAAATGAGACATAGTACATATATCCTCCCAAATATGTATTAGGTATAGATCCAAATACATCACTATGTATCAGGTCAAATATCCCTTTTTCCCTTGTAGCACCAGATGGGAATCTCACCTGATTTTGTTTACCATACACATAATGTTCAGATAAATTGAAATCTAGAGAAAAATTAGGGATACCTTCAACCATATTTTTTTTAGGGTCCTAATCTGACCCCCTTACTTAGATACTTTATTAATTTATGAGGCCAACTTCCTTGAATAAGTGTCATTAAATAGTTAGTTAATAGTCATTCATTGTAAAAAGGATTGTTTCTATTAATAAGGCCTGAATTAGTTGGTCGACCCTCATGGTTTGTTAACATTATCTCTCTCTACACACACACACACATGTGTGTGTGTGTGTGTGTCTGTACATACATACATACATACATACATACATACATACATACATACATACATACATACATATATATATATATATATATATATATATATATATATATATATATATATATATATTGAGTAGAAGGTTATGTAAAAAAATTTCAAGAATTGTTATTGTATTTGGAGCATTACTCTTGGAGGTTTCCCCCTTGAAGAGGCAAGTGAACATAGTTCTCTATTTTGATTATCAAAGAGATATTTCCTAGGGTTTATCTCTCTTTTCTCTTGTGTTTTTGGGTTTTGCACTACATTTTGTGTGATTTATTTGAATTTTGGGGCTCAATTACACTACAAGAGGTATTTGAGATCTTTCTTAGGCATGAACTAGGAGAATTTTTGGGCACAAAGTAGGATTTTTTTTCTTCTTGTTGATTTTTTTATGGAAAAAAAAGGGCAGTAGAATTTTGGTCTATTTATGAAACCTTTTGTATAGAATTTGGATAACCTAGCCCAAGAACTGAATTTATCTCAAAAAAATACCCAATTTCAAAAAGAAATCATCCAAAATGGAGTCCAAAAAGTGGAGATATCATTTATTTAAAATCATCTATTTTTAGGGGGTTTTTTTGGAGGCCACAAATTTATTAGATTGGAAATATTTTGATAGAGTGCATATATTTCAGTCAAACTAATGCCAATAGATCAAAATAAGTTGTGGCATTTAATAATTGGGGTCATAATAGACAATCTAAAAAGTATGGTAGAAGTTGTGATCATTTTACATTTTCAGCTTCAAACCCTACTTTGCACAAGCTATTCTGGTGATCTTCATAGTTTTTTCTTAGGTTAGCAAGCTCATAAATTTGTAAATTTTCTTTAGAGACATGTTATGGTGTCTTTAAATAACATAGTTATCTATCGTTCAATGGGTAAAACTACGGTAAGGGAATAATTCACACAAGAAACACAATTGGAATCACATTTTTTGAAACCCTTATAACCCCTATTGGTACCCCTTCGAGTAGTACTGCATCAATAAATACGTATATATGGAATATCACTTCCATGTACCCTTGGGTATATAGGAAATCCCCTAGGTATACCTGAAACGAACTTTAGATAAACCAATTGACCATCTTGTTGCTATAGTACATTAGGAACAACACTTGGGGAGATCAATGTCTAGTACCTGGGTAGTCAGGTAATATGGCTAAGGGAAAAAATGAGCCTCTTTAGTTATTTCCCTGAGATATGGGGTCAAGTACTACTATTGTACTTTGCACGTCTATCAGAGAGCTATAGCACATGACACTCCCTTATTCCAAGGACTTGGTAACCTTTTTCAGTGAGCTCACCCATGAATGGTAGTTATAAACCACATCATACTTATTTGGACAACATGTCAAACACCTATTCTACTACAAGTAGGTTGGACTACATGGAAGATCATGTTAATAAAATTCAATAGGACATAATTTTGTTTGATGAGAAGTTGGATAATAAGTTGTATGAGGAATTCAACAACTTCAAAAAGACATTGATTGAGAAGTTGGCAAGTATGCAAGATCAGGGCATACTAGGAGAAAACCACTTGATTTCATAGCACATTGAGACACACTAGGAAGAAAATTCTAACTCAGGACTATTTATCCACCCGCAATCTTCATCAAGTCCTATCTCACAACAATAGATTAATGGATAATAACATATAACACCATTCTCCTATGGTGGACCTGAACAAGTTTGATGGTTTTGACCCATCAAAATGGGTCACATATATGGAACATTAGTTTTCCCTCTAGGGAATTACTGATGACATGATGAAACTCAGGGTGGGGGTCTTGTATCTAGATCTAGAATGATGGAAATGGTGGGAATGGCATAAGAAATCATATGTGGGATATATACTTGGAGTCGTTTTGTTAAAGATATATTTGCACATTATGAGAGAGATACTCACTATTTGGGGTGGCTTACCAAGTCACACCAAATAGACTCAGTCATAGACTTTATGGTATCCTTTGAGAAATTTTCCATCTATACAGAGAAATTAACAGATTCTTTCTATAAGGAATGTTTTATTAGTGGACTCAAGGAGGAGATTCGATCACAAGTTAGAATGTAGTGTCCTACTACATGGTTGGAAGTGACTCAAAGGTCCATAGAAAAATAAAAAAACCAACCTTTATTCCCCACACTCATCCTCCTCAGGGTACTTCCCCAAGAACAAATCCTACTCATCCCTTGAAAGTACAAAGGTTGTCTCTAGCGAAAATGTCAAATCGCTAAAGATGAGGAATTTTTATGAAAAATATGTTCTAGATCATCGGTGTAAGGAACATAAATTGTTCCAAATTGATATGACCACTCAGACCTTGGGCGAAGACATAAGTATCAAAGAGATGCTTGGTTTATAGGTTGAAGACACCAACACTCAAACTCAGAAAAATATAAAACCTCCATTCTCTCATGAAGAACCACTCATCTCCCTGTGCACTTTATCAACAATTTAAACACTGGAAACCTTGAAACTCATGGGTTACATCAAGCGTTATAAATTCATAGTCACAATTTTGTTCACAAGAGAGTGGGAATACTCACAATTTCATTCACAAGAGAGTGGTAGAAGAAATATATTGTTTTGTACACCCGATGCACAATTTTCAAATAATGATCATCATTGGAGGTATGATGAAATGTGGGTACATATGTGAAAATATAAAACTCTAAATGGGATCTTATTAGCTCAAAACCCATCTATTTTTTATTGATATAGGTGGGTGTGATACAGTATTGGGGGTAGAATGGCTACAAACATTAGGACTAATCGCCATGGATTTCAAATAAATCTATATGAGTTTCACTAAAGAGGATCATGTACACACCCTTCAAGAGTTTAGGAAGGATATCATGCAATAGTTATCTCTCATCATATGGAGAAGATATTAAAGAAGGGCCACCTTGGAAGTATTTCCCAATTTACTACCATACAGGTTATGGGTAAGCTGACAAAGGAAATCCACCCAGAATTGTATCCAGTCCTTGAAAAACATCATCCAGTATTCAAGAAACCAAAGGGTTTACACCTTCTTAGGATAGTATGACCATCGAATTCCGCTAATTCTAATAAGTTGACCACCAAATCTATGTCCTTATCAACACCCTCTTGCACAAAAGAATGAAATACAAAATATCATTCATGAGTTGTTGGTGATGGCGGTCATACATCCCAGTACAAGCCCTTACTCATCACTAGTAGTCATAGTATTAAACAAGTAAGGAGCTTGGAACATGTGTCATGACTTTCAAGATCTCAATAATTTGACAGTCAAGGAAAATTTTCCACTACTACATATGGGGTAAAAATTCGACACAAAAATCCTACGATAAGGATAAATTCAATCATATCATCACAAATAACAATATAATATTAAAATTTTAAGGTTTTTTTTCTAGGCACCCCGATGAACATCGTACTTTCGAAGAAATTATATATCCATCGATATTTCGATGATAGCTCGTTTATTTATTGACAAACGTAGAGAATTCCAACTCCCCATTTGAAAATGGTTTAACGGTCACTAACTTGGTCAAATTTGACATAGTCAACGTTTGTCAGAAGATCGACGATGGTTAGTGTTTTCGACTATTTTGTTATAGGTGTGATAGATATAAAAGATTTTTATGCTCATTGTTTGTTGCATGATTTATTAGTATTTTTTATATGTGCTACTTTCCTCAAATCCAATTCTTGATCTGCATAGCTCGGATTTTTTACTTTGAAGGTTACAAATTTTTAATATTATTGTCTCGTTTTTAAATACCTAGATTGGATCCCTAAACCTTAGACCCTCTTTCATTTGGGGACACAAATTGTTCCCTAGGAAATAGGTATGAACATGTCTACTCAATTCCATTTAATTACTATACAATTTGTCTTGGTCTAGTTCTCTTTTATTGTTTGATTTTATTACTTGCTTATAGTCAATCTTTGGAACTTGTGTGGTAAAAATGTATGGTTTGATTTGTTGATTAATTGTTGACTAATTTTATAAACCTTAAAAAATCTATATGATGAAAATTGATTAATTCTCTAGTACATATGGGGTCAATATAATTCGATGACATTTGTATTATAAGAATATATTCATATATTAATATACTTATATTTATTTAGTGGATTTTGTTGTAAATACCAATGCCAACACTTGAGGAGAGTGAAAATATGATTGCTAGGTTAAGGGCTACATTCGAGGCACATGTCAGTACTGATGGGAAATATTATTTCCCTTGCAATCTATGCATGGGCTTGAAAAGAAGAAGACTTGTAAGGAAAAATGTTGAAAGACATTGTTGGAGATATGGGCATTGTGAAGGAAGGAATACATATCATCCCATGGTAAGTTAGTCAATATATATGTCTTTGTATTGATTGTATTTATGAAATTTTATTTCGTTTTAATATTTTTTATATACACTAATGTTATTGATTGTTTGTAATTGTAAAGATAAAATCTCCTAGGTGTATGTCGCCAGATAAATATCTACAAGTAGTAGTAAAAATACTATTGTACAAGATGTGTAATATGATATGGGTATTGAGATCAAGTCAATCCTATGGAAGAAGTGTTATGGGATTATTTCTCACAGGGATCTTTTTGAATACACAGAAAAATATCTATAGGATTAGCCTAGGAATCCTGGAGAGAAAGGGGGTTTTAGAATCATATGGTCTTCCTATATCTAGAGAAAACAATTCATTTTATACTAAAGAAGAGTAGATCATCATACATTTTGTTTTAAATTTGTTCCTTTATGTCCCGGATGATGTAGATCTCCAGCTCCAACTCCAACTCCTATCACTTGTTTCCTGCACACAAGTAACAAACACTACGAATACTTTTCTTTATCTAGTGTTAGGAATACTCGATTTCACTAGATCTACTTTGATATATCACTTATGAGATCATATCTAAACCATACATGAAAAAAACACAAGTAATCTGGAGGAAAACCAATGATCTATTAATAAATGTAAGAATAATATATCAAACTCATACCTTGGTTGTTGATGCTTGTTCCCTTGACCCCCTAGCTCCTTGATCCTCCTTTACCTCAAACTCATAACTTTATCTCTTAGAGGTGGATTGGGAGAGGCTTCTAGAGACCACTAGAGACTCGAATAATGTGATCTCCTAGGCCCTTGACATGAATATACAAATCATATCTCTCCTATCACCTCGTAACTCTTTGAGTCTAGAATTTTTACAGAGCCTCACTTGTTGAGCCACTAGAGACCAGTGAGGGGCCTCTCTTGTTGTCTACTATGTGTTTCGTGAGGATGCCCAAAAAGGCTCCAAAACGGCTCAAATATTAGGAAGAATGTGTATTTTGGATTATATCCTCTTGTGGATTCCTATCTGGCCTATAGGGTGGAAATTAAGGCTATAACAAATGCCCCCTAATGTGTGAGGTCAGAAAATAAATGGATGGCCGAAATACATTACAATAAAATAGGTTCCATATTATGCAACGTGAGGAGAGAGAAAATGAGTTTCGGAGGTCAAAGAATTCCTGCAATCAAACACTAAGTACGAGAGAATATATAGACCAATCTCCTAGATAGATATACTCAAACTCTGAATGACCATGGCCTCCAAAAAATGCACTGCAAATCCATGAAATGAAATGCTAGACCATTCCCATGATATAATACATAGTGGATCCACATCATCAATAAGACCCTAGCCATGAGACAATACAATGCGGATATACATCATGAACACAATCATAGCCACCAAAGAATACAATGTGGATCCATGACACATCATATAGATACCAGGTAGACAATGAGCATTGAGGAGAGTGTCCCTGAAGTCTTAAAAGTACTCATATACAAATTATATAATCCATCACAACTTAGGAGGGGATGATTTAAAGTAATAACATC
Organism: Picea engelmannii; assembly: GCA_009831015.1. Lineage (NCBI taxonomy): Eukaryota > Viridiplantae > Streptophyta > Pinopsida > Pinales > Pinaceae > Picea > Picea engelmannii. The sequence goes on along the minus strand of ML777217.1, from coordinate 731,201 downwards.
ACCCCAAACCCAAGGTCTTCATCCTAAACCCTGATGGTACGAATCTACATCATGCGAATAGATGAGTTGATGTCGAGCATGGTAGAAATTGTCTGATTATCGGTCATTGATGTATATCATTAACATATGTGAGTGGACCCACTGATGGTGAATACGGACCCCAAGGTACCTAATATAATATAGAAAGTGTGAATAGAATATCTGATGCAAAAATCTCGTAGAATAAATTGATCAGGAGATAATGATGTAAACCCACTATAAATCATGAGGAGGCATGCCACTGAGGACTGCAAGCTCCAAGGTACTAGTCAGTTTCTAGATCCCTCTCCTAGATAATCTGTTGAAGTCGAGAGGAGGATAGTCTTCGAAGGAGGGCCTTGATGTATCTCCCATCAATCGACATGAAACATACACTGACAAATGATGTGAAGAGAGAGTGCCACTAAGTACAACTGACACAGGGATGGCTGACTCGAAAAGTCAACAAAACAACAGATGGAAGACTCAGAATTAAACTTCCCTTGAAAATATAGCATGACACAATGGTGACTTGGAAGAAAACACAACAGTTGGATGAATATATTTCAACAACGCGGGAGGAAGAATATAGTTCAACAACGCAGGAGGAATTGAAGCACTCTCCAACATGACTGGAAGAGTAACCAATTGGAGGAGTATATTTGACTCATATTAGTGGGACGACTCCTAGGAAAGATAAAATCCAATTGTATTATGAGGACTAAAACATGTGCCATGTTCAAGGGTGACACGACTAACACTGTCATTTTGAGAATAGACCAATGGTGAAAAACCCCCACTCTTTTTTTTTGTATTTTTCATCTCCTTCATGGTTTAACGAGCACAAAAGAATGACACAAGTATGATCGATCTCCTTCATGGTTTAAAGAGCATAAAATGATTATGCAAGTAAGATCGATACCTTTTTCATTTAGTTTTAATGAGCCCAAAAAAGAGATAAAATTATACTCGACGGGAGAGAACGAGTGGCTTAATAGCCTACTCTTATGTTCCAAGTGCATGGAATCTACCTAAGAAATGAGGAATGAAAATGGTACTGGAAAGTAATATCCACTCTTAGTAGTTGTTCTCTCCCTGGGTAGGTGGATGCAAAATGGAGGCCAAATAATACAAGAGGCAAATGGTCAAGGATATTGCATAGCGGTAAGCAGTATATGGGAAAATGGTAGTGTAGCAGTAGGAAGTATGACACGAGAAACAAATGCATAGGAGACAATTAAGAAACCATAATAGTTTTCTGGAACCCCCATGGTATATGTCTAGAACATAGACGAAGAGAGTAAAATGAGGCTCAATTTTTAATTCATGGCAGGGCTAAAGGAGGGCTCTTGGGCCTACTGGGAAACACAACATGCGCACCAAATGGAAATCTAGGTGCTAACTAGGGTGCCCATGAAGGGTAGGAACTATCAAACCAGTTATGACATGGAAAAGGAGTGGCTAGTGTCGCAATTGGTTTGGTTCGAACCTAAGGCATAATGTTGACAATATGGATAGTTAATAATACAAGGAAAAAAATGCAGGGAAAAACCTATTCTTATATGCCAGTTTAGAAATATATACCTCAAGTGTAGTGGACGTCGCCATATTTGTAAAACATTCCTTAGAATCTTGTCAAGCACATGTAAACTAGATTCCAAGGTCGATTAAAGTAAAAATGGCATTAAAATAAAATGATCTCAAATTAAAACAAAAAACCCACTTTCTTGGTCTTATGGTAAAAAATGAATTTTTGTTTCCCAAAAAATTTATAAGAGGAAAACTCACCTTAGTAAACATTCATTCTTCACTTGGAAAGAGAGGACTGTGGAGAGATTGAGGAGAAATCCCTCATCCAAGAGTAGGTTGTGAGCTTAGTGTGGATATTTCTTCAAGCATTCAACCATCATCTATGATCCGGGTAAGCACTAGAGAACCACCCTGTGCATTTACTTGGTATTTATTGGGTGTGTTGAGAAAACACATGACCCACATGTCCATTTTTGTGTTTGTCTGAGCTGAGTGTATGGAATCCTTGATCGACACCTTGGGGATTTTAGGGAGGGCCTCACTTGAAGAATATTGGGCATCACATGGGGCCTCGTTTGACACTTTCAAAGCGTCCAGCAAGTCCCATGGAAAATCCTTGCGTAAATTGGGCATGTGCCCCTAGGTAAGGATTTTAGCTAGAAGGAAAAGTCTTTGGGAATTTTTTACTAATGGGTTTTTGTGTTCTTTGTCATATGGATGTAGGAAACATATCTAAAGATGATGGAATTGAAGGAAAGATCCCATGAGGAAAATGAATATGTGGCACAAGGGGACAATATGATCTTGGAATCTCTCCGAGAGTGTGGACTCCTTAAGATCTTATGTCGTCCACTATTGGGATCCCATGAATATTTACTAGACCAAATGGTCCCATACTGGTAGCCTTACCAAGACTCTTTCATTATTTAGGGAAATGTTCTATAGGTGGACATAGATGACATATATTTTTGCATTGGATTGTCCCAGAGAGGGTTACCATGGCAAGTTGATTTTTCAATAGGGCCAAATGAGCAGATGGTCATGGGTTTTATTGAGGAATTATGTCAGGTTGGTTTGCATAGGATGAGTGGATAGATCCCCATTCGAGATATCGTATACTTACCATTGAATACCATCCTCTTCTACATCACATGGGCCTAAGGATCGACCACCCCTCATTTGGCATTGAAGACCAACATGAAAGTGGCCCTAATGTGCCTAGAGCCTACTATCTTCAACTGGTGCAAGGGAGTCCTCACAAACATGAAAAACGAACTGACTCACTACAAGAGAGGGAAATGGAAGCATTTCATGTATGGATCCCTCTTGGTGACTATCTTTCTGGAGTGGGTTCCTTAGCTGAGGTCGTGGATGGTGATGGGTGAGCCAATTCCCTCATATCCATAGATGATATATTAGGATGAGTGCATGGTGAGGCTACCATGGGGAACACATCAATATCACTATGGGATAGGGTTCACCATCTAGTGGCATTGCTAGATCATGAAAATTGAGGATTTCCCATTTACGGGGACAGACTTCTACCAGTATCTAGAGTTTCCACTTCCCCCAAGCAAGGCATGGGGCCCCACAGGTAAGTGTGTTTTTTATTTTTTCATATTTCCATTTTTGTTTTTTGTATTTTGGCATATACATTTTTTTCTGGTGGGTGCACACTAACACAGTTTCATGTTTTGCAGATGTAGGACAAGAACATCCAGAATGGTGGGGCCAAGATCGTTGTTGTAGCAACGATGAGGAGTTGTTAGGAGGTGAATGAGGTGGTAGTAGAGAAGAAATTCATCGTGTTTGATGGAACCTGGAGGAGATGACCATGGGAGTCCCCTCCACACCAAAGTGATATGTGCCTACACACATGCGACGACACTCTGAGGGTGTCTCCCTTACCTTTCACCAACTTCTACGAAAGGTTGCTCGGGTAGTTTTGTGCTACCATCAACATGAGGATTGAGTATCCAATGGCACCCCTCTTTTGTACTAGATACATATATTAGTTGATCAACACATTTATGTATCAGGAGGCCCATAGAGCCCCAATTTTGTGTATGCACCACTTTTTTGGAAGGATGTAATCACACTTTGCTAATATATAAATACATGATTTGTTTCAGCTACTATCTATGGATGTTCAAATGTTCTGAATGATGACCCATGTTGTATGTACATGCATTCTTAAATAATTGTTTTTATTGAGAAAAGTGCCAATATAACATGTATTTATCTAACGAATCATCCAACACATTATACCTTTGTGGGACGTGGCAATATTCAATATTCTCAAAATAATGTTCAATAATATGCACCCTCAAATACTTACTTAAAATGTTTGGATGTCTGATAGTCTATGTGTGATTCAACTATGAGACCACAAGTTGAGAGTCCAATCTAACAACTAGACAATGAATTCCAAGAGAAATCACTTTGGACAATAGTTCAATGATGGCACTATATTCTACAATATTCTTGGTTTTAGGCCCAAGGTAGACACCACCTGAAATCACAAGCTTGCAGTGGGAGAAAATATCACCCAAGCGACAAACGCAATATTTTGGGTACTACGGTTGGCACCATTAACATATCCCACATAGACTGAAGAGGACAAGGACATCTTAAAATAAAGCATAAATCATGATAAGTAGCTAACCGATACAACTAACATACATGTAAAAAGAAAAATACACCACTCCAAAACCAAGAAAAAACACACCTATGTACAAAGAATCATGTGGCCAAATTGCCTAAGCATAATAATTCTTTAGGTATATCCCATTACGACAGAGATTTCCCATCAAAACACAGAATCTCATATACCCCTCTCTTCAATACACCTTTAACAATGTAAGGACCATGTCGAAGGGGTTCAAACTTACTTCTCCTGAGGTCTCATAATCCTAGTCATAAACCAACACCAATTCACCCTCCAAAACAATGTGAGGAAACAAGGATTTGTCATATTGAGCTTTGACATGCTTCTTGTGTGTTTCAATGGCCAAAGTAGCAACATGATGTTGTTCATCAAGATGGGCCAAGTACAATATATTCTACTCCTCGACAGAGGTATTGGGAAACATTTATATGACAAGTTTTAATGAAGGGATTTTGCATTCAATTGGTAATATTTCCTCTAGACTGTAAACAAGTTGGAAAGGGGTAAATACAATGGAATTTTTTACAGAGATACGGTAAGCCCATAATTTCAAAAAGTGCATAAGGTACCAGTGTGTCTTGTGTTTCCCTAACATCCTCTGGATGATTGTCTTGAGGACACGATTGTTGGTTTCTACTTGGCCATTGGATTGAGGGTAATAGGGCATCAAATTCTCATGTCGAAAACCCAACCTGATAACTGATTCAGTCGTCATATTATTACAAAAATGGGACCCATGTTCTGTCACTATGGTCTTTGGAACACCAAACCTAGAAATTATATGATTGAATATGAAAAGAGTAGTAGTTGTTTCGTTGTTAGAAAAGGTAGGACGAGCCTCATCCCATTTAGTGAAGTAGTCAATGACCACGATGATATAGCCATGACCATTATCCAAGGTAGTCTTACATGTCATGAAATCAATGTCCCACTTTCATTTAGTCATTCAGAACTCTTTTAGCTTCCTCATGGATAAGGAAATGACATAGAATCAAATCAACCCCCTGATGATACAAGGTGTCGTCTACAATAAGGTAGTGTCTATGTTGATGCCTTATGTGTTAAAATTCATCACAAGAAAGTTGAGGATGCAAATGTTGAGTCTGGAGGTAGACCAAAACATCTCCATACCAAGGATCACACGAGTCGATAAGGAATAAGAAATCATTAGGGAAAGATTCATTAACCACTAGTTCCTCATCGACTCGGGGAAGTTCATAAATCAACTCTGCGAAAGACAAAGATTTCTTAGACCTAGATGAAAAAAATTACAAGTCAAACTCTTGGAGGATTAAAATCCGCCTTGAGTACTTTCCCCCAATGATATAACGGCTAAGAATGTGTTTCATTGGGTTGGCATCAGAAACTACAATTGTTTTTCGTAGGAGGATGTAATGGCGTAATCATTGTACAACATACATTGTCGTCAAGGCCAACTTCTCAACATGAGAGTATTGAATCTCGTGACTACAAAGTCCCTTGCTAAGATAGTAAATGATGTGCTCTCATTGCACATCATCCTCTTGAATGAGAACCATGCCAATGGTGGATTCATAGGCCATGAGATAGAGAAATAAATCTCAAGTATAATCAGGAGGTCTCAATTAGGGAGTCAACATCAAGGCCTTATTCAAGGTGTCAAATTACCATTGTGATTGGTTATCCCACACAAAAGGTACACCTTTATTCAACCAGAACATAAAACCTTTCGTGATCTTGGTAAAATTGGAAATGAATCTACACAAAAAAAATTCCCTCCCTTGCAAACTTTGAAGTTGGATAATAGGACGAGGAGGAGGAAAATTGAAAACAGTATTGACCTTTAAGGGATCTACGAAGACCCTATACTTGGACACAATGAATCCAAAAAATCACCTAGAAAATACACAAAACATGCATTTATGTGGATTCAAATGAATGTTGTATTATTAACATCGGATAAAAATGGCCCACAAGTGACCAGGGTGATCCTCATGGCACTTTGAGCGAGTAGCAAAATCATCTAAGTAAGCCTCTACGATTTGTTTGATATCATGGAAATTGTATGAAATGGCCCGCTGAAAAGTGGCTCCAACATTTTTAAGACCAAATGGCAGTTTTCGATAAGAAAAGTTACCCCAAGGACAAATGAAGGCAGTCTTGTGATGATCTTCCTATTTTATCTAGATTTGATTATAGCTAGAGAAACCATCCATGAATGAAAATATTTCTCTATTGTCACATTCATCAATAATATAGTCAATGAATGGGGTTGGATAATTATCCTTTGAACAAGCCTTGTTTAAATCCATATAATAGATACATACCCTAATAGTGCCATGTTTCTTAGTGATGACAATGATTCTACAAACCCATTCGGTCAAGGGAACCGAATAGATAAATTATGCACTAAGAATATTTTGTACCTCAACCTTTATGGAAAAAAATTTATTTGGATTCACTGGTCGTAGCTTTTGTCTAGTTGGCTTGGCTCTGTCATACGTTTTTATCTCATGTTCTGCAAGATACCAGATATATAAAATAGGCAGAATAGAAATGAAATTCTAGAAATGATAGAATAACAGTAAAATATCCAGCATAATCTTCACAATACACAGAAATGATATACGAAATAGCAATAGAAATAGCACTTGAATCAGATAGCAATGTTCACAGGCCTCTTCGAGGGGGAAACCTCCAGTCGAGCAGCACTCTGTTACAATAATCTCCAAGCTAGGGTTTTCATACCCTCGACTCTTATTTATACTAATATGTCTATTAAGAGAAGCATCTAGAAGAAGATCCTTCTAGAAGCGAAAGCTTCTATTAGGTCTTCTTACATCTACCTTATTCTATTTTATTGAAAGGTCTTATTAATATTGACCTTTATTACATCCGAATACATTGATCTACCTATGTGCGGGTTAGGACCTTAACATGTCCGCCCCCTTAAAAACAGCCTTGTCCTCAAGGCTTGAGATTTGGAAACTGCTACAGAATTGTAGTTGGTTCCCAAGTGGCATCTGCTGGAGTCATATCTTTCCACTGTACTAGCACTTCCTTGATGGTTCTCTGACGTAGGCGACACTCCCGCTGGTCCAAAACTGCTTTTGGTTGTAGCCAAATGGATCCTTCTTCAGCTAACTCTGGAAGGTTGGTTTGAATTTGGCACCTGGTTCCAATCACCTTCTTCAAGCATAAAACATGAAAACCTGGATGTAGCTTCGACTGACTGGGTAGAGCTAACTGATATGTGACTTGTCCCACACACTTGAGAACTGTGTAAGGGCCATAAAATTTGGGTGCTAGCTTCTGACACTGCTCGGCCTTGAGGGAAGTTTGCTTATATGGTTGCAGTCGCAGAAACACCTGATCCCCTTCTACTAATTGACGTTCTGAGCGACCTTGATCTGCTTGTTGCTTCACTCTATTTTGGGCCATGACCAAGTTCTCTTTAAGGGTACGAAGAATATCCTCTCGGATTGTAAGTGTTTGGTCAATCGCCTGGACCTTTGAGGTACCCAGTAAGTATGAGAGAACTGACGGTGGCTTTTGTCCATACACTGCTTCAAAAGGAGTCATGCAAGTGGCTGTATGGTATGTAGTGTTGTACCACCATTCGCTGAGGGGTAACCATTGAGCCCACTGGTGTTGTTTTTCAGAGGCAAAGCACCTGAGATATGTTTCCAAACACTTGTTGACGACTTCTGTTTGACCATCTGTCTGAGGATGATAAGATGAGCTGAGATGCAATTGTGTGCCTTGTAGCTTAAACAGATCTTGCCAAAAATTGCTTGTGAAAGTTGGGTCTCGATCAGAAACAATAGAGTTTGGCATGCCATGAAGCTTGAAGACCTGATCCATGAAAATTTGGGCCACCG
>ML777217.1:707656-721236 GCA_009831015.1 Picea engelmannii | reverse complement strand
ATGATTTGGAAATTATTGACAGCATGGATATAGCAATGGGTTTCTTGGGCGATGCGGCGATGAATAAAATTGTGGGTGTTGCCACTATCAACCAAGATGATGACCTTTCGGTGCTTGATGTAACCGATTAGCTTGAGAGTTTGAGGGGTAGAGAAGCCAGTGAGAGCATTGAGGGAAATGATGGGTTCCTCTTCGGGAGGGTCGGAGGGAGGGTTTATGTCAGAAATTTATGGTGACTCGGGCATAGGGGGGTTTTCAACATCCTCTTCCTGAATATCTTCAGAGATGGACATAAAGAGATTTTGTTCCTTACATTTGTGGCCTGGGAAATATTTTTCATCACAATTATAACAGAGGCCTTTGAGTTGGCGTTCAGCCATTTCCGCCCTGGTTAATTTTTGGATTTTTAATGGAGCTGAGGGAGTAGTGGGGTTTACTGGTTTAGGGCGCGGGATAAAGGAAGGCTTACGGTTTTGGGAGGAAATAATTTCTTGTGCTTCTTTAGCTTTTTTGGTAGCCTCCACCCAAGTCGTAGGTCTAGCCATGAGGACATGGGCTCGAATATCCTCCTTGAGGCCACTGATAAAACACTCTCGAAAGAAAGCATCAGTCATGCCCTCTGTTCGAAAAGCCAGACGCTCAAATGCATTTATGAAGACTTCGACTGTGCCTGATTGCTTCAATTTTTTCAAATGGCCCAAATGGTTGGTGTCAGTGTCAAAGTGTTCATAAATCTCAACAACAAATTGGGTCCAAGAAATATACCCTTGACGGGAAGTTTTTCTCCATTTCCACCATTGCCAGCGTTCTTGATCGAGATGGAGAACACCATACCGGAGTTTGGCCAAGACATTTGTAATGTTGTAGAGAGAGAAATAATGTTCCATTTGTGTGACCCAACCAGTGGGGTCTGAGCCATCAAATTTGGTTACATCCACCCGCGGAAGGCGTATGTCCCTTTGAATGTGATGGGGTTGAAAGGAATTGGAAGAAGTTTCACCCTCAGTTTTTTTATGTGCCTCAGGAAAAGAGTCATCCGTAGGGAGCTTGAGTTTGGTGCAGAGTGCTTCAAAGACAGATTCCAGTTGGGTGGTCAGTTCATGTTTGACTTCCGCCATTGCGGACTTCATGGCTACATTTACGGATGCATTCATGGAGGCATCATGGGAGGCAATAGTAACATTGAGTTGTTGCACTTCTTGTTGGGTCTCAAGTAAACCAGATTGCAGGGTGGTGAAGCGAGACTCTAGTTCTTGGTTATGGGTATGGGCCATGATGATGAGTGAACTGAAAAGGGAGAGGGCGGGGTCAAAAATTTTTGCAGAAAATTTAGATGGATGAAAGTGATAAGGGAGAAGAGATGCTTTGATCTGAAGAATGTTGCAGTGCTGAAATCCCCAAATTCTGAACCAGAGAGTATTTACTTAGCAACTCGAACACAGATGCGAGTCAAATAGATCTCATTGGTTTAATTTGTTTATGTTGTTGTTTATGTTCCCCAAGGGTTAGGTATTCAAGGGTTCTACAGACAAGGGTTTTCCCTGTGCTATAGCTCTCTGATATACTTGCGGGGTCCAACAGTAGTACTCGGCCCAATATCTTAGGGCACTAACTAAATAGGATAGACCATACCCTTAGCCGTACTACCCGACTACCCAGGTACTAGAGAGTATCTTCCCGAGTGTTTTTCTCGGTGACACTATAGTAGTCTGGCGGCTGATAGGTTTATCTAAAGAGGGCTTCAAGAAATCTAGGCCGATCCGTACACAGGTGTTGTCTGATGCGCTACCACTCGAAGGGGTACCAACAGGGGTTACAAGGGTGGCCAACAGATGTGCGCTTAAGAACCACTTGTATTTCCTGCGTGTATGAATCCCACAACCGCGGGTTTATGCGCGTAACGACAGATCTTTGTGGCTTAAAGATGCCGGAATACGTCTCTACCCTGAAAAAAAAAAATACCCATAATTTCTACCAAGGAAAGTGCTCTGATACCACTTGCAAGATACCAGATATATAAAATAGGTAGAACAGAAATGAAATGCTAGAAATGACAGAATAACAGTAAAATATCCAGCATAATCTTCACAATACACAAAAATGATATACGAAATAGCAACAGAAATAGCACTTTGAATCAGATAGCAATGTTCACAGGCCTCTTCGAGGGAGCAACCTCTAGTCGGGTAGCGCTCTGTTACAATAATCTCCAAGCTAGGGTTTTCATACCCTCGACTCTTATTTAAACTAGTATGTCTATTAAGAGAAGCATCTAGAGGAAGATCCTTCTAGAAGCGGAATCTTCTATTAGGTCTTCTTACATCCGCCTTATTCTATTTTATTGAAAGGTCTTATTAATATTGACCTTTATTAGATCCGAATACATTGATCTACCTATGTGCGGGTTAGGACCTTAACATGTTCAACAATTTGGGGGTCAATGCTGGGAATTTCCTAATAGGACCAAGAAAAAACATCATGTACTTCTTTGAATAGGGTTGTGTATGTTTCAATTTCTTGGGGTGAACAATCGACACCTATCAGGATGTGTTCCATGACACATAGCTTCTGGGAAATGTTAATGGGTATAGTTTTCGAAATGTTGGCCAAGTTCCCTTCTAATAAAACATCATGAATCATGATGGGAGACTTGGACCATTGAACATGTCCAGTGGAAATGAGATTTTTAATGTCATCCTCAAACCGTTCCAAATTAGGGAGGAAATATGCTCGATGGTGTAAATTGTCGCATGGAATATCAGTTGAATCCATGACCTCCATGATATCTTCATCATATGAAATTTCAAGATCAAGGAAGTCGTTTGAAACATGAAGAGGATGGACTATCCAAGAGGGATTAGGATACTGATCATATTCCACATCCTGAGGGGAATTCAAATCAAAGCCAGTGGATGTTGATTGAATATCCTTACAGGAAATCTCCACTAGGATGAGTGGAATGGATGCTCCATATTTATCAACATCCTTAAGATTCAGTGCCACCCAAGGGTCAAAATATCTGAGGGATCCACTGGTAAATGAAAAAATCATGTTTATACGAGCTACATTGGTAGTGGGAGACAGTGGGGGAAGGAGAAAAATTCCCATTAGCGAAGGATATTTGAACATCCCCGCACTGATATTAAAAAAAGACTGTATGGTATCAACGACAAAGGGTACATTTGAACCCATATTGAATCCAAGGTATGGGGTACAGAATGTGCGTTGATCAATCGTAACGATTTTCCCTTGATGAGGGAAATGTAGGACCCTAAAGACTGATGAGACAACTGAAGTCATCTCATAGAACCAAGTATGACAAAGTAACATATTGTACTCAAGAGGTGCATCGACAACCTCCACATCAATAAAGACAATCTTGCCACCTAAGTCAATGGTTAAGGTGGTGATTATTCCATGGGGTTGGAACATGTCTCCTTCAAATTCATTCAATAGTGTTGCAGACGTGTTGATATTAGGAGAGACAATGGATTTCCAACAAGAAATAGACATTATGAAATTCGAGTCTCGTTCATCAACGACTATTCGGAATATGTTTTTACCCATTGTTCACACTTTAATTTGGAAGTCTACTTCATGGGTGAGCCTATGAGTAACCTAATAAGAATCAAAGATCAACAATATTGACTCTGAGGGATCTACCTTGCCTATGGAAAATAGAAAGGCTTTCCTCTACGTTGTGAATATTTGGAGGACTTCAAGGGAAAACATGGCACATGGTGCTTGGGATAAGTCTTCTACAATACTGTAATTGTGGGCAGCCCACATGTTAGAAAAGGATAGGCTCAGATGTGTCATAGTTCTTGGATCGCGTTTTCAAGTTTATTGTTTGGTCACACATATAGAAAAAAGTGTTTGAGGAAGACCCCTCATGATGAGGGGTACCTGTTGTTGAGGAAAATATATGAAATTGATCTTACTCAAGCATTTTCATATTCTTCTTGGCTAAAGAAAAATATATGGGAATATCACCCTATGTTTATAGCCATCAAAATTAATATCCTAACTCACAAGTATTGATTACAAGTGGTTGGGATTTTTTTTATAAATAAAATCCTGCTAAAAAATTCATTATTTATGTGTTTTTCTGAACATAACATATGATGAAATAAATATAGATACAAAATTAAAGACACCGAGTTGATAATCAAGACAAATGAGACATAAACTGATCCTTTATTTCATTCCAATTCATCAAAGAGTCACTCTCTTTACAAAATTTAGTGAAGAAGTTTTGGACCAAAGTCAAACGTAGATGTCCCCGATGAAACATACAAAAGGACCTCTGACAGAAAAAAAAAAAACTAAACTCTAAAAGATGGATCAACTTTCCACAGATTGTTTCCCACTCGACTCTACACAATAGCCTTTGTCAGTCATGAAAACTAATTAACAAACAAAGAAGTCTACATAGACTATCAAAGATAGATCAACACCTCTGAAAAACAAGTGTCGGAATGATGTAATTAAACCCTAAATCTGTTGTTTATAATAATACCATGTTATCATAAAAAAGAATTAGGATTGTGATAAATTAAGGAATGAAGGAAAATTGAACGATCTCAACACAAACTCAAAGAGCAAACCTTAGTATGCTTATCCTTCTATCCTTTTTTGTTCCTCCCCTTCTTTTTTCTTTTAAACAAATTAGAATTGGTTGAAGTAGTTGAACTAATTTATTATTTAAGTTAACTAAAAGCTCAACCAACTTTTTAGTTAGGGGGAAAAGCAATAAATCACAATAAGGGTTTTTAAATAAATAATAACTAGTAGGTGGGACCCCTTGTGACTCCCTTTAACTTTTAACAATCATAACACAACTAGTTAATTAAACAAAACATCCTTCCTTGTGACTCCCATCATCACATTCATATTTGACAACTTATACAATGATTTTGAAATTGTTTCCAAAATATATTACTCATATATCCAAAAAATAACATGTTGTCCCAAAAATTTTGAAGTCAACTGTCATCAACAATAAATAAAATAAAACTTAAAATCCATATTTTCCACTCTGACATGCAATATTTCCCTTGTTGTTTCTGTCACCTTTTGATCTCTCTGAATTTTCCTTTGGTTGTGCTGAGCCTTTAGGCCTAATCTCCCTGATCACATGAGAACAATCGTCCCTCAAATTCATCCGGGAGGACATGGATTTATCAGCGCCATTGGAGGGTGAGGAAGGGGAAGCAGTGCCTTTTCCATTGTTAGGGGCATGGTGGGCCTTGGTTTTAAAACTTTTTCTAGCATGGGAAGACTGAACTGGTGAGTGGACAGGGGCAGCTTGGACAGTTTGATTAATAGGCGAGGGAGCAGGTAAAGACAAATTGGGCCAACCATGATGTTGGGAGAATGTCGGGTGGAAAATCTCTTTCCATCCATTGTTTTCAGGAACCTCGTGTTTCAATGAGACATGAGGGGGCACGTGAATACCAGGGGCTTATAGATCTTGGAAGGGAGGCCTTTCATGCCTAGTTTGGACCATTCCTTTCCCAATCCGATTGAAAAACCCAGCCTGAAATAGTTGGCCTAACTCTTGCGAGTGAACATCAAAGTGAATGGAGAATCTTGGACTTCTTGGGCCCTTGTTGAAATTACCTCTTCTTCGGTTACCTCTGCCATGGCTACCTCAGCTGAAAAAACGCATTCTTGTATGCATGACTGAATAGAAAATAGTTTCTTTAACAACCATACATGACAACTATTTTAAAATATGAAATAAATTTTGGCTCAGTAACATGTCAGGCGCATGCAATCCAATCCATACAAATTGTTTAACTATTGTCAATGAGCAGGGGGTAAACAAAGGTTCTAGTATATGCGGGAGTTTTGTATTGATAGAAAAATGTTAAAATGAGGGGGAAAATAAAATGGTTACTTATCACAGACAACAAACAATCAATTGAAATGTAAACCAAATAAAATATCACTGTAATCCATCCATGTGATCTTAAACTGTCACAATAAAGAGCTCCTCTTAACTGTAGTTAAATTTTGTGAAAATGGAGTGGGTAATGGATATGGGAAGGTGAGGGGATTGTAATTAGCTAAACATGAAATAATTATAGTGGAAAAGAGAGGATATTGTTCATAAGATTAATTAAGTAATCCATAAAACCATTATGTATTCATTGCAACGAACCAACACTAACCAATTACTGTGAGCAATTAACAATTACTTTGTGTATAATTTAATCATTTATGTGTGTTAAACTTGCTCAGTGTTGACTTAACACTTTCAATTACACAGTTCCATCATACTCAAGATAATATGCTTTTTGAACAACCTATATAAAGAATCATGTTTTTTTTCATTTATTTCATTTAAAAACAAAATTCCAATGAACACACAATCCTTTGTATTGACTCTGTTCAGCATCCAAACCATCAACCACTGTCTACAATAAACTCTTCGAATCAAACACAAACACAAGCTCTTAAAAAACGTGCCTGACTCCATTCCTTTAATCAATTTAACATTGTAATAAAACCATATTGTTATAAAACCCATGTCTATCTATCATACAATGCACGATATCCATAAACATATACAATAGACAACCAAGTCACAAATATCACAGTTTTAAATTGCAATAATCATGATTGGCAATTAAAAGACATAGTAACAACAACCATCATTTTAACCTATATCATGTTGTAGGAAACACACAACCCAGATCATAAATAAAAGAGGCATACTCCCGATCAACCATAAAACAATGTTGAGTTAACAATCCGACTGTTACAACACAAGAGGCAGTGACTGCATGCCCATTTAATTTTTCAGATCAATCAATTAACCATGTTGTGCTATAGACTCGACTATTACAATAAACAATGCAGTGACTAGATGCCGACAATCAAAACCATTGTCAATGCTATTAAGATATACGAGCTAAAAAACAACCACTGTCGACAATACTCCACCAACTCGTAACAATAAAAAATATTCCCGACAGAATATAACTGGCTCCCTTTATTAAAAAAAGGCTTTGAATAATCAAGGGTTCGCTTTGTGTAACAACAAAGGGAGACTGGATTCAACCACCAACAACAGGTGAGAAACTTTCGAGAAATATGATGGACACACATGTTGTATGACCAATAGCTTCGCAGATAAGGTGACAGTTCATGAGATAGGAGAGACTATGAACAGAGGGGCAGGGGCTTCTTATAATAACACTGAGAACACATAGGGAATAACCCTCATGGTTTTCCCAATCAACCCGAGTAATGCTGATGTAAAATAGAGCCATGAAATAACAAACAACCCTAAATTCAACATCTTTCCATAATATCCACCCAAACCAACTGTGCATAAACCACAATCATATACAAATCCATGACCAGGCGAAAACCATAACAATGACCCACGGTGGTTCAAATAAAAATGCAGCAACCAAATATGATTGGGTATGTTTACAAGAACTGTGTGGAGACGGCTAGCAAGTCTAGATTGAATGAAACCCTCCAAGCAAAACCCATAAAACCACAAAGAGCCTTTGTGGATTCTATCACATAAAATTATCAATGAAACATGACTTCAACTATACAATCCTTTCATTTACAGTGAATACACATAACCAACCACTTCAGAGAAATATCACAAGTTTACATATTTTCCGGTCTCAAGAAAATCACAGACCCACACATCACCGAGCCAATATCTATTTCATAACAAGAACGGGTTCAAGGATGGAGAAAAGACATACTTGTAACCAAAAATCCCTAAAAACACGAGCTTGGTCGAACAGTTCTTCCCTTGCCTGAAAATCGAAGCTTAACCACAATGAAACACAATTGAAAAATAGCCAAGCTAGAGTGACGGCCAGTGGGAGAGGTATGGAGTGATGTGCAGTAAATGCATGTCGCTTCCATCCTTTACTCATTCAATCACTTAGTACACGACATCCAACCATTCCATTAATCCATTCAATTAACCCATGCATCGAAACCAACATCCATTACTTTCCAAATGCGCCACCCTATATCACATTAACCACTGCCAACCATACCATAACGCACATCACATGTGTTTTCATATAAATCAATAAATCATATAGCCACTAACTTTGTTAGCTAGGACTAACAACAATCCTTTGATTTCAATGCATATAGTGTAGCATAGTAGCATAGTAGCCTAGTTTAGTTTATGTTAATGTTTATTCCATTATTATAGTTCTTTGCATTTCAATAGATAAGAGAAACATAAGAACAAGATCACTGAGAAATACACATTCACAAGAGACACAACATTTATTCTGGGAAACCCTCTAGGGGAAGAAAACCCAGCAAAAACTTCCTTATCTTAAATTGCCAATACAATGTTCAAGAGATAACTCAAACCAATACAAATAGTCCTCTCCAAAAGATGTTCCACTCTTCTCCCTCTCTCCAAATCGTAAGTTGCAACTTGCCTTTTAAGAATGAGCAAGTGAGTTGTGTGATAAAGTGAGGCGCTAGCCTCTCTATATATACAAGAATGGCACATGTGAAGGGTCTTCACTGGCAGGGCTGACCACTCACTCTGGGTGGGTAAACCCACCTTTAAGTTATTTCTGGGTCTCAATAATAACTGTTGGAGCTGACTTCTTATTCTGCCTATTTACAATTGTCTGTTGACCAATCCGCAAAAGGGGATTTGGTCCTAATACAATTACCGACATGATTAATCCACTATGGGGATTAATCTTATAAATAATATATCAATAATAATAAGAATACTCTTCATAGTTACATTATTTCAACACTCCACCTTAACAAGAAGGGTCTTCTTCAACAGCATCAGGCAAGAGAGGTCTGCATCATCAGTGGCATCAGGAGGACAGTATCATCAATATCATATTGAAACATTGGCTAGCATATTTACGAGTCATTGGAAGTTTTCTTCATCGGCCGCATCATCATTCTCGAAAGAATGCCATCATCATCTGCATCAATATGTATCAATAAAAATGATACCTCATCATAGCACTAGGATGGCACATCATAGTACTACACTGGCTCAATGTCACAGCTGATAAGTTGGTAGCTCAGTGTCAGTCACATCTTGCTTTACGTCTAACAACTAGGTCAGAAGCAAGGTATACATCATCATCTTGTTTTACGTCTAACAACAAGGTCAAAAGTAAGGAATCATCTTGCTTTACGTCTAACAACTAGGTCAGAACCAAGGAATCATCTTGCTTTACGTCTAACAACGAGGTCAGAAGAAAGGAATCATATTTATTTACGTCTAACATCGAGGTCAGAAGAAAGAAATCATCTTGCTTTACGTCTAACAACTAGGTCAGAAGCAAGGAACACATCATCATCTTGCTTTACATATAACAACGAGTTCAGAAGCAAGGAATCATCTTGCTTTACGTCTAACAACTAGGTCAGAAGCAAGGAACACATCATCATCTTGCTTTACATCTAACAATGAGGTCAGAAGCAAGGAATCATCTTGCTTTACGTCTAACAACTAGGTCTGAAGCAAGGAAACACACAACATCATGCTTTACATCTAATAGTGAGGTCAGAAGCAATGACTCATCTTGCTTTACGTCTAACAGCGAGGTCAGAAGCAAGGAACACACAACATCATGCTTTACGTCTAACAGCGAGGTCAGAAGCAATGAATCATCTTACTTTACGTCTAACAGCGAGGTCAAAAGAAAGGAACAAACAACGCCATGCTTTACATCTAACATTGAGGTCAGAAGCAATGACTCATCTTGCTTTACGTCTAACAGCGAGGTCAGAAGCAAGGAATATATATACTCCTCCTTTTAGGGAGAGTCCTTTCAGACTATACCAAGCTTATCTCGAAAGTGTTCAAACTTTACACGAGATAGAAGTTTGGTCAACACGTCAGCAACCTGTTCATCCATGCTAATGTACTGGAGCTTCAAGGCTCCTCTCTGTACCATGTCGCGGATGAAATGATAGCAGATCTCTATGTGCTTCGACCTGTCATGGAATACAGGATTCTCTGTCATCTTTATACATCTCTGGTTGTCACATAGAATCACGGTTTCTCTCATCTCCAAGTCGAATAGGCTAGTCAGCAACTTTCGAAGCCATATAGCTTTGTAGCTAGTAGAACATGCAACAATGTACTCTACTTCCACTGTGCTGAGAGAAATACTGGATTGCTTCCTACTTTTCCACGAGATCATGGCTGATCCCAAACTGAAACAACATCCGGAAGTGCTTTTTCTGTCAGCAACGCTTCCTGCCCAATCTGCATCGGTATATCCACTCAATGTGAAGTCATGATCTCCATCATAGCTGAGACCATAATCCATTGTACCTTTAAGGTACCTCATCACATGTTTTATAGCCACTAGGTGAACACATCTGGGCTCTACCAGAAAATGACTCAAGGTGTTCACTACAAAACATATGTTTGGTTTGGTGTTCGTCAGGTACATCAACGATCCAATAATTTGTTTGTACAGTGTGGCATCTATCAAGTTTGACGAAGTATGGACCAACAGCTTCAGCTTCGCTTCCATGGGTGTATTCATGGGCTTACATTCTAGCATGTCAAATCTCTTTAAGATTTCGACCATGTACTTCCCTTGGTTAAGGAAGATCCTTTCTGGACTCTTCCATACCTCAAGGCCTAATAAGTAATGCATTAGACCAAGGTCTTTCATTTAATATTTTGCGGCAAGTCTCTTTTTACATTCAACGATGAGCTTTTCTTCTCCGGTTAAGAATAAGTCATTTACATATAGTAGTAATATTACCGGTTCATTATCCATAATTTTGAAGTAGAGATTTGAGTCCGCTTTACTCTTGGTAAAGCCTAAGCTCATCAAGAAACTGTCTATACGGCCATACCAAGCTCTGGGAGCTTGCTTCAATCCGTATAAGGCTTTCTTCAATCAGCAGACATGAGACTTCCTGTCTTCAACCTCAAATCCTTGGGGTTTCTCTATATACACTTCCTCTTCGATAACACCATTCAGGAAAGTTGTCTTCACGTCCATATGGTGCATCTTCCATTTCATCTTAGCTACAAGAGATATGATGGTTCTGATCGAAGTGTATCTGGCTACAGGAGCGAATGTCTCTTCATAGTCAATGCCTTCTTTCTACGAAAATCCACGAGCGACAAATCTTTCTTTATATTTCTCAATACTTCCATCAGCAGCATGTTTTATTTTGAAGAGCCATCTGTAGGATACCCCATCTTTATTCTTTGATCTAGGAACTATTTCCCATACTTCATTCTTCATTATGGATTGGTATTCCTCTGTCATGGCATTTTCCCATTCTTTTCTCTGAATGGCTTCTTCAGAGAAGGTAGGCTCTTCTTCTAGAAGATCACACATCAAAGCCATATAGTTGGAGAATGTCTTTGGTCTTTTCACCTATCTCGAGGTTCCTTCTGGAACACCATACTTTTCTCCATCTTGAATACGCTCTCTTGCCCAAGCATGCTTTCTTTTATGGGAGAAGATCATTTGAGGAGGTTCTTGAACTTTTGTTATATCATGGTCTTCAGGAGTCTCCTCATCAGGGGAAGTTACGACTTTCCTCTCTGGTTTTGCAGCTCTAGGAACTTCCCTCACGGATTATGCAATCCTGGGAATTACGGGTTCCTCTTCATATAATTCTTTAAGTTGGCATCTTCTTGATTTCTTAAGTGTTGCTTCTTCATCAAAGGTCACGTCCCTGCTGATCTCAATGTGGTAGTGACCAGGTATGTAGATTCTGAAGGCCTTGGAGACCTCACAGTATCCCACAAATATTCCATTCTTTCCAGAGGGTTCCAACTTGTTTCTTTTTTCTTTCGGTATATGAATAAACAATGGATAGCCAAATATTTTGAGATGGCTTACCTTTGGGTTCTTTCTGGTGAAAATCTCTTCCGGTGTCTTGAGCCCAAGTGTGCTATAGGATAATCGGTTCTGCACATAAACAATTGTCATTGTTGCTTCCGCCCATAAGCACATAGGAAGATCTTAATCATGGATCATAGTCTTCACAGCTTCCAGTATGGTTATGTTCTTCTATTCAGCTACACCGTTTTGTTGGGGATCTTATTCCCAACATCTTTGCAGATATTTATGAACTCTTTTGAGGTATATTCTCCTCCATTATCTGACCTGAGTATCTTAATCTTCCTTACAGAGAGGTTTTCTATCAAGGCTTTGAATTCCTTGATCTTGTTGAACACTTCAAATATATCTAGGTCTTTTACGAGAATAATCATTAATGAATGATACATAGTAGACATACCCATTAATGGAGGATGATGTCATTGGGCCACACACGTCTGAATGAATGAGTTCTAGTACTCCTTCTGCTTTGCTACCCCTCTTTGGAAAAGGGTTCTTGATATTCTATTCCACTGATGATTTCTTCATTTATGATCTCTCCTTTAGCACATTTCCTTCTGCAACCTTCACTATAGCTTCCTCATGTGACTTGGATCAAGGTCAACAAAACAACAAGCAAGAATAATATCCTTCTGATAATATTAAGCAATAGCATGAACAATCATCACAGTAGCTCCTTTAGAGCTATCACTTATAACTTATCTAAAGCAAAGATTAAAGGTAAGGAATACAATACGAAATGAGGTCAACACTCTCATAGTGTTGTGACCAAGCATTCTTCCATGGCAATCTAGAACTAACACTCGAGGTTTCTCCTAGAGGAGGTGTTAGTCATATCAGACAAAGTATTTACCTCTATATTCTCACATGCTATCAAGTATAATACTTTACGACGATTGCTATATCAACTAAAGTCATTAGCTTGTCATGTGTACCTTTGAATCTTGATTAATCAAACCTGGAGCCTTGTCCTCAAGAGTGAGTGCTTGCTTTTCTTCCAGGTGTCCTTCACTCAAGTGATGAGTACTTTCTTCAACCTGTCTATTGTACTAATACAATACGCTATCTTGACAGAAGGTTAGGTTAGAGGATAATCTCTATGATCAACTTTTAATTATTCTAATAATTTGACCATAGCTTCAACATGCAACACTGATCAAGATAATTTCATAACAAATAGATGCATATTAGAATAATCACACCTGGGTTACATCATTCCTCTGAATGTGTTGGATGTTGAGATCCTTCTGGATCTATGGCAAGAGATCCCTTCTCCTGCAAATACTCTTTAGGGTTTAACCATTAAACATATGTGAGTACATACCTTGGATAGCATTTGCAGGTAGTGGCTCCATCTGGTAGCAACGGTAATCATTACCAAAAACTTCAAGGGTGATTACAATTGGTTCTACGGCTACAAATGCAACTGGTGCTACAACTGCAACTAGTTCTGAGACTGCAACTGCAACTGCAACTTAGGGTTTTATGAGGAAACCCTAATTTTTCAAACTTCAAATTTTGAAATTCTGATCCAGGGGATAGATGCACTGAGCTAGGGCGAGTTAGCTGGTGCAGTTGGAATTTCGAAAATCCAACTTTTACCCCCTCAAACTTGATCTGCGGATTTTTGGACTGGTGCTTCTAGTTTTCTGGTACTTCTGGTACTCTGGTACTTCTGGTACTTCTAGTACTCAGGTTTTTTGGTACTTTGCAAAACTA
>ML777217.1:676129-707493 GCA_009831015.1 Picea engelmannii | reverse complement strand
AGCAAAACATCCTTAATATAGATAGTCAATACAATGCCAAGAGATCTCTATGCTAAAACAGAAACTCCTCTCCAAGATATGCGCCACTCTCTCTCTCCTTTGTCGGTAACAGATCAAAACTTGTCTCTCAAACTGAGCAAGTGAGTTATATCCAAGTGAGGCGCTAGCCTCCTTTATTTATACAAGTCTGGCACATGTGAAGTGTCTCTTCACTGGCAGGGCCGACTTCTCAATTTGGGTGGGTAAACCCACCTTTATTATATTTCTGGGTCTTTTTATTAACTGTCGGGGCCGACATATTATTCTGCCTATTATAATTGTCTTTTGACCAATCCACAAAAGGGGATTTGGTCCTATTACAATAACTAACACGATCAATCCACAATGGGGATTGATCCTATGAATAATATATCAATAATAATAAGAATACTCTTTGCAGTTACAATATTTCAACAAATCTTCCAATCTACAAGGGGGTCCCACCTACTAGTATTATATATATCATTAGATTATAATAATAGGCTTTATCAATACTTTGCGGGAAAAATCCTCGTTGCGATTTTAGTTGTCAACACCTGCCATGCCCCCTTGTGGAGGGGAAAGTTCTATGGCAACCAGGTTTTGAGGTTGAGGGGGGAAAGGATGGGTTAATACAACATGTTTTTTCGGGGCCCTCTACTGTGCCAAAAATATATGGACCTCTTCCTTTAGAGGAAATTGGTGAGTAGGGTGGTCATCCCCACAAATTGTGTAGGGAAAATGAGTCTTATTTTTCTCCTTAGTGCCTCCCTCCTAGGTGTTTTGGGTGGAGGTAGTCCCTCTCTCAGTATTGGAATTTTTCTTTTTGTTCCTTTTCTTCTTTCCTCTGGGTTGTTGAGGAATTTTCGATTGCGTGGAATACAGATAACTCACCTAGGAGGTTTGAGAGGGGACTACAATAGTTTGAGCATTAGTGCCAGAAGATGACGGGTGTGACTTAATGGACATTTGAACCATCTGATAAGGTAACTAGTTTACATATGTGTGGGAAACAGAACCAACCACACCATTGGAATGGGGTCCAAGGTTTGGTTTCCTCAGATCAGTTGATGGCCTAGGAGAATTTATAATTATGTCATAAAGTCTACCTGACTGAGAATAAATCAGATCTAAGTGTTGGGCATGCAAAATGGCCTGGTCCTCAGTGGTTTCCTCGGCCATAGCTACATCTCTTCAAATGGGTGGTAAGAGGGACTTGATGAACCACTCCATAAGGAGATGATTTGGAATCCAAGTATATCCTACGTCTTAGTCTCCACTCATGTATATGATAAAAAATGTGAGTGGCATTATTTTGATGCAATGAAGTCAAGATATCCATTCCTATCTCATACCGTATGGCCAATTGGTGATGCGTTAAGAAATCCATTTACAGGTCATTGAAATTTTTAAAGGAACCACCTTTTAATTCTATGTACCATTTGGTGGAGGCTCCAGTTAGGGATCTCTGGAAAAGACGCAGCTTCACACTATAATCCATCAACGAGTTGAATGAGAACCATAAGTGATATGTCATTATGTGTGTGGAGGGGTCCTCTCCTGGTTTTCTGATGAATTTTGGAATATTTGATGGCAACTTGGAGGATTTAAACAATGAAAATGAATACTGGGAGGGATTTAAACTCTTGGTTGTCCCAGATAGACCTTGCAGTCCCCCTATGTTGGTACTACTGGAGGTTTGTGTAGCTCTTGAATAATGGGTGCCTGCTAGGATGGTGGCACCTCTAGGAGCATGACTACTCCAAAAACCAAAGATTCCCCCAAAGGGGTTTCCACTGGGGATAAATGTGGACCCTCTAGGAAAAACATTCTTGAAGTTGGTCCCAGGAAAGAAACCCCCAGGACCTTATGAGGTAACAAAGGGAAAACCTCACCAAGGTGAACTATTTCCCCCAAGGATGTACCCCTAGGGAAAGGTGTGCGAACCCATGGAAAGTTAAAACCTCATGATGTAGTATTGCCCCCATCCTGGCTAGGAATAGCCCCAAAACCACTAGACATATTCCACTCAAAAGGTGAATTAGTTCCTAATGATACCGGGCCACTCATGGGGATGGTGGAGGTGGAGGTAATTATACTCCCTATGCTAGAAACAAATCTTGGCCCCCCACTGGAAGAAGATCCAATGGTGGGTGTTGGGATAGACGGGATGGGTGTATAAATTCTTGGTAAACTAACGAATGGAGATCATGACATGTTTTTTGTCCTCTAGATCGAAGAACCGAAAGAGAATGGTATATATGGTGTAGGTCCAATGGATATAAGGGGTGGAAATGTAGACATCACTAAGATGTTCCATAGGGGATTTCCCCTTGTCCCACTTGAGGATGGGCTCATAGCCTTAGCTACACTAGACAAAACACTTATTCCTGACATGGTGGGAGGATAATTTAACAAAGAAAAATGCTTACTAAATATTTCCCGCAATTTGACTAGTAGAGGTGTGTCTCGCTCAGTCAAAGGAGGATTAAAATTTTGTTGAGGACATTCGTCTACCACTTCTACTTTGACCAAACCAGTCTTGTTGAACCAAAGTTCATTCCCTTCAAAGTCTTCATCAACTATATCACATTGCTTGATAGGTGGTTGTTCCTCTATAATGGGTTCAAGTCCTCGTATTCGACTGGACCCACAAGGTATTTCAACCACAATGAATATACTATATTAAAATCCAAACACAATTCAACTTAAGGTTGACTTAGACTCAAACTCAAAGATCACACCCCTAAAAAAATCTAGGCTAACAACAAGAAAACCAATTGCCTCAGGTTCCTTCCGAAAACCAACCCTATGGGGGAGTTGAAGTCCCCACAAGATTGGCTAGCGAAGGTATGAAGAGAAACTATGATAATCTATGTGAAACAATCATGACTGATGCAAGTACCCTTTATTAAGGCGGGAACACTCTGGGGTAATTGAGATTGTGAACGATCGTCTTCCCCATGTACTGCAGTAACGTCCCACCTACAATCACCTTTGTAGCTCCTTGGGAAAGGTCATTAAGGCTACCGCCAAACAATCAATGATCGGGTGAACAATCATAGGTCTGACCACATGTAATATTAGGGTAACAAATCTTGAATCTATGAAGGTTTTAACCAACAAAACCACCATATACGTAGAAATTGAAGCAGTATCACAAACAAACAAACAAAAGCAGAGAGGGTTAATCTCCCTACTTTCCCTGATGCAACCTTGTGCTTAACTCCCATTTTAGAGGAGGATCCTAACACACTGGTTGTAAGGATAGATTTAACACTCTTTAATGACTCATAATTTTAATTTTGTGGCCTTGGAGAGTTTACTCTCCAATCCTAATCTAAGGCCCTAAGCATATCTAATGTTGGTTCACTATTAAAAGAAAGATGTCTAATTTATTTTAGAGTACACTTTCTTTTTAAGGTTTTTTCTTAAGTCCAAGGGTAGAAGATGAAATTTTAGTGATGATTTGACTCTTGACCCAACCAACAAAATGCAAGAATAACAATGCAATTTGTTCACTTCGATCAACTCTAACTATGGGAGAGAGAGATATTTTGTTCTTTTTCTTTGAAAACTTTTAGAAACACAACCTCACACACACCAAAAAACCAACAATCACTTCAGATACGAAACCAAACAATGCTCCTAATGCATTCTCTTCACTAGTGCTTCAAAGGAAAATATAGCATGCAACAAATGTTTTTTTCTTTTTGATATTTTTCCAATTGAAATGTAACAAATATTCTTGATCTATGAAAGAACATATAATGCAAATGGAAACCAACAATAAATAACAAGCAAGTGGGTTGTAGGATATTGGAAATGAGGTCGAATCAACACACTCCAATATATCTACTTAGATATCACCCAAAACTCACCTAGGAGAGTAGATTTAGTGATGAACAATGATTGCAAAAGGATATCTAAAAAAACTAATGACAAGTACTAATATATCACTTCATATCAGTTGGGTTATTTTCCCAACCTGATTGAAACTCTCAGATAGAAAAAGACCATATCCAAAAAATGAAAACAAACCACACACAAGCATTCAACAAACCAACTAATAGAAAATTATGTGACCAAAAACAATCAAATAGAAAAAGAGACAAGATCATAAAATTCCACAAAAAAACCCTATTTCTTAGAGGACAGACCTAACCTCAAATTTCTAGGATTTTCTCTGCAAATGTACAGTTCTTGTAGATCCTCACGGGATAGAGACCTATCAATCAGTGAGGGTCCTTGCGGGACTCCTATAGTGCAACAGGAGAGGAATTGAGATTTTTTTTTTTAAGAATGATGGACCTATTCTTGATATTCTACATCTATTTCATATCTCTCAAATCTACCAGATATAGGCTCTGAATCAATCAAAATAAGAATCACAAGAAAACATAATCAAACAAAGGGAAGGATTGGTCAAGAGACTCAAACTAGAGAAGAATTTTTCTATGGGATTATTTCTCACGGGGATATTGCTAAATACACAAAAAAATATCCTTAGTATTAGCCTAGGAATACTAGACAGAAAAGGGGTTTTAGACTCCTATGGTCTTCCTAGATCTAAAGGAAACAATTCCTTTTATACTAAATAAGAGTAGATCACCATACCTTTTGTTTGAAGGTTGTTCCTGTATGTCTTGGTTGATGTATATCTACAACTCCATCTCTATCTCCTATCATTTGCTTCTTGCACACAAGTAGTAAACACTAACAATCCTTCTCTTTCTCTAGTGTTAGGAATAATCAATTTCACTAGATCTACTTTGATATATAACTTATGATATCAAATCCAAACCACTCATGAAAAAAACACAAGTAATCTGGAGGAAAACCAATGCTCTATTAATAAATGTAATAATAATACATCAAACTCATACCTTGGTTGTTGATGCATGCTTCGTTGACCTCCTTGATCCTTGCTCCTTACTCCTCCTTTACCTCCTTGGTCAAGCTAGGATTCATCGACTTCTGGCTATGGTAGATGGAACATCTACCTATTCAATTGGACAACATAACATTACTCTGAATTCTCTCTCCTCTTGCCCAAGATTTGAATTTGTTATATATCTCTTGGAGGAGGCTTGGGAGAGGTTCTAGATATTATAGAGACCACTAGAGACTCGAATTATGTGAGTTCCCAGGCCCTTGACATGAAGATCAAACTCATCTCTCTCTTATAACCTCATAACTCTTCGAGTATAGAAGTTTTTCAGAGCCTCGCTTGTTGAGCCACTGGTGACCAACGAGGGGCCTTTATTGTTGATCCACTAGTGACCAGTGAGGGGCCTTGCTTTTTGAGGAAGTAGTGACTAGAGAGGGGCCTCACTTTTTGTCTACTATGTGTCCCGCGAGGATGCCCAAAAAGGCTCCAAAACTGCTCAAATCTTAGGAAAAATGTGTATTTTGGATTTTATCCTCTTGTGGATTCCTCTATGACCTATAGGGTGGAAATTGAGGCTATAACAGATATTCCCTCACAGGACACATAGTAGAAAACAATTGAGGCCCCTCGTTGGTCACTAGTGGCTCAACAAGTGAGGCTCTACAAAAAAGGAACTGAAAGGGCTCAAATCTTAGGCAAAATGTGTATTCTGTATTTTATCCTCTTGTGGATTCCTCTCTAGACTATAGGGTGGAAAATAAGGCTTTAACAAGAAAATGACACCAATAATATTGTTGAGCCAGATGATGGGACACATATATTGATCCAGTACATATTTTCTCATGTTGATGAGGAAAAATTTGATGATATTCATGATGTACCTCTGCTTGATAAGGAAGAACAACCAATTTATGAAGGCTTAAGAACAAATATTCTCTCTAATATAATGTTGTTGGTGAACTTGAAGGTATTGGATGGTGTTTCAAACACTTGTCTCACACAAATCCTAAGGTACGTGATATAATTAGTCACATACTATATGTAAAGGTCGAATTTATTTTTCTCCATTTTTAGTGTCAATTAATGTGTAAATTAAGGATGCAATATTTTTTATTACTATTATTTACATTAACTAGTTATTTTTATGTTGTATATTGTTAGGTGTATTTTTCTTACCACCATCAAATAATTTACCTCGCACATACCGAGAGTTGTGTGCCATTATGAAAGATATTGGAATGGAGTATCAGGCTCTTGATGGATGTCTGAATGATTATATTATATATTATGGACAATATGCATTGGAAATGAAATTCCAGCAATGTTAAATCAGTAGATATCAAACCAATCAAGTAACAAAAAAGGTGACTCACAAGGTTCTTCGTCATATTCCGATAATTCCATGTTTGCAACAATTGTTTAGGTGCCAAATAATTGCACATTTTATGGATTACCATGCATGAAATAGAAGTGAATATGGTGTTCTTCGAATTCCTGCATATGGTTCTGCATTTAGGAACATCTAAGAAAGATGGATAATTTTTAAAGAAGAATATTGTAATGTTAGACTTTCATTGGTAGTTGACGGTGTCAATCCATTTGGTGAGCTCATGTCTATTTACTCAGTATGGCCTATTTTTGTTATAAACAATAACCTTCCTCCTTGGATGTCAATAAAGAGGGAGCACACAATGTTGGCAAAGATTGTTCCGGGTATTTGTTTTCAAAATTGGTTTGAACGTGCATTTCATTTGTCTTATTTGTTGCATAATATGTGTACTTTCACCCAATTAGGTAAGTACCAAGTGAAAGATATGAATTTATATATTGAGCCTCTTGTCGATGAGCTACTAAATTTTTGGGCTGACATCACTATGTGCGACATCTCTAGACCAATAAAGAAAAAGAGATTTCAATTCCATGGAATACTTACATGGAAAATTCATGATGCCCCAGGGATAACACATTTTTTTGGTATGTAACATATTGTTGCACTTTAATAGTACATAATTTTATGAAAATATGATGCATTCTTCTTAAATATTAATTCCTTTTTATATAAATAATATTGGAATTAATCCATATCTTGTAGGTCTTCAAACAAAGGGTAATTTTTAATGTCCAGTTTGTGGTCCTAGGATGAAATCATGTCATTCAAGAATTATAGGAAATGAGGTAATTGATTAGTATAGGCACTTCCTCCCTAAGAACCATAGGTATAGAACTACAAAAAAATATCTTTTCAATTTGAAAGAAGAGACTGGAATAAAACCACGAAGAATAACACATCACCTATGGAATTTGGAATATAATAGAAATCGTCAATGTTAGCATTTATTCTATGTGTCGTATATATTAATGTTTTATAATTGTAATTTGTATTGAATTATTTTTATTGTATCTAACAATTATTGTTGTAATCTCATTAAATATTTTTCATAAATGTCATCAAGAAATTAATGGGTTTCCACGAGGAATGAAAAGTTACCTTATACAATTTAATAGGTTTCCCTACTATGAACACCTACAAATAGCTCAGTGTTTTGGTGCAATGCATATCGGGAAGAATATAACATAAACATTGTGGAGAATCGTAGATACAAGGAGTAACAAAGAAACGTTTTTCAAAATTTGTACTGACATTCAGGAATCCAATCATGCATTGATAAATGTTATTTATTCAAATAGAAATGGACACTAAAATAGTATTCCATGGTTATTTACATAGCGGGAAAGAAATGTTGTAAAAGAGTTCATTTGGAAAATTAAATTTCCCACGGGATTTGCTCCAAACACAAAGAATATCTTAATGAAGAAAGGTGAATTTGGTGGGGTGAAAACTCATGAATGGCATACCTTCATTAAGGTAAATATTTTTCTATATTTCTATATTGGTAAATATACAAATTTTTACTATTATAATTTGGTTTTCTTTTCCAAAAAATTAATGATCCCTTTGTTGTTATAGTATGTTCTACCTCTATCTCTCCTTGACATCTTTGACAACAATGTAAAACAAGTTATATATGATCTTGGAAAACACATGAGGTAAATAATAATGACTTATATGCAAAATTCGTGTTGCTCAACTTTTCGGCGTCTATTTTACTTTCAATGTATATACGTTGTTGTTGAAACCTATGATTTAATTTTTTATATCATGTGTAGGCGGTTTTCATATAAAGAAATCCATAAAGAAGATATAAAATATCGGAGGAGAGAAATTCCTCGGCTAATGTGCGAAATGGAAAAGTATCTACCTCCGATATTTTTCAATGCACAAGAACACTACCTCATACACCAAGTTGAGTATATTGAAATGTATGAACCTCTACACACAAGGTCAATTTGGATGGTGGAGAGGCACTTGAATTCATTGAAGGATTTCATTAGACAAAGATCATGTCCCGATATCATCATCATTGCAGTCATCATCATCATCAATATCATCATCATCATCATCATCATTGCATTCATAATCATCATCAATATCATCATCATTATCATCATCATCATCATCATCATCATCATCATCATCATCATCGTAGTCATCGTCATCGTCATCATCATCATTTTCATGGTCATCATCATTATTGTCATGGTCATCATCATCATCTTCATCATGATTGTCACAGTTCTCATCATCATTATCATTGTCATGATTATCAACGAGATACTAAAGTTATGGGCTGACATCACTATGTACGATATGGATCATCATTGTGTATTCATCGTCATCATCATTGTCATTATTTTTCATTGTCATCACCATAATCAACATTGTTGTCATCTTACTCCTCCTCTTCATAATCATCATCTTCATTGTCATCATTGTCATTATCATCATCATTGTCATCATCATCTTCGTTATCGTCATTATTGTCATTATTGTCATCATCATCATCATCATCATCATCATCGGCGTCGTCATTGTCATTGTCATCATCATCGTCATATCCATGTCATGATCATCATCATAATCAAAATTTTCATCCTCCTCATCATCATCGACGTCATAATCATCATTTTCATTGTCATAATATCCATTGTCATCATTGCCATCATCATCATTGTCATCATCATCATTGTCATCATCATCATTTTCATCATTGTCATCACCATAATCAACATTGTCGTCATCATCATCATCATCATCCTCATCATCGTCATCCTCATCCTCATCATTGTCTTTGTCGTCATCATCAACATCATCATCGTCATTGTCATTTTCATCATCATCGTCATTTCCATTGCCATGATCATAATCATATCATCATCGTCATTTCCATTTCCATGATCATCATCATATCATCATCGTCATCGTCATCATCATCATTGTTGTCATTTTCTTCATTGTAATCAACATTTTTTTCATCGTCCTCCTCATCCTCCTCATCTTCATCATCATCATCATCATTGTCATAGTCATCATCGTCGTCATCATCATCATTGTTATTTTCGTCATCATCTCATACTATAACTATAACCCATTACCATTTTAACATTATCACCCTTATTATATAACCCCTTACCCTTTTAAGATTATCACCCATAACCTCCCTTACCTTATAACTATAACCAATGTAACCCGTCACTTTTTAAATCCATATAAGATCTTAATCCATAAAACCTCTTGTTAGCTCCCAAATAAACTTTCTTTTATTTGGAGTCTTAGGTGGTTAATTGAGTCATGAAATTGTTTTAGGGCCAATCACAAGTTGTTTAAGTCATTTATGGTCCATAATGATCCATCATTTCACTTCAAAACACAAATGGATGTCCATTTTGAAATAATTCCTCATTATGACAAGTTGGTAGCGCAAAGCGCTATTTTAACACTAAGTGCACTACCAACTCGTGAAAAAGATATGTTTTTGTATTTGAATACTTTTGAAGTGAAAAAGGTATATCAGAAAGTTTTTCATGGTTATTAAATCATCATCAAGTCTTGAGATCCTCTTCTAAAGCTGCAGCTAGCCATCAAAGAAGTATTGTTAAGGTTTTCTGGGAACCAAGGAAGTTTTGTCCTTAGGGTTTTTGCTCTAATTTTCTTATGTGCATAAGTATTTGCAGTAGGTGCTTGGATATCAAATGGCTCCAAGGAAAGACCCTATCCCCGGGAAGAGGTCAGGCTCTGTGGTCAGGTTTGAACCTACTGATACTACTCTTATTGAGAAAAAATCTAACCATGTGGAATCCTTCAAGCGCATAGTATGTTAGAGGTTTTTTCAAAATCTAGAAGGCGTCATTTGGAGAAAGAGAGGAAGATGCATATGGTAGCAACATAGAGGAACCTTTTTATCAGTTTATGTTGAAGATAAAAAAAAACCTAGCAAGTTCTAAATACATAAGAAATGCATATCACAAGCATACTCTATTTTTAGAGTTTATTGATGGAATTTGTCAAGGAGGGATATGTTTACAGTGACAGTGTGGAAAATGGTTCTCTTCAGGGTGAAGGGTATTCATCTTCCAAGAAGAAATTCCAGAGGCATTGAGTGTTTTTCTAAAGCACTTGGAGTATTACATTTTGGCATAAACCTTTTTTGTAAAATGAAGTATGGGGAAGTTTAAATGATTAAGTCTGATATATTGCAACATTTTATATGTTATGATGTCAAAGTTCAGGTCTTAAAGCAGCCTTTTCCAGCATTCATTTCAAGTTTTAAAATAATTTTGGACAAAATTGTTGAAAACAGTCACCTACAGGAGTTTGTAGCGCAAACTGTGTTTTTTCTATGTATTGCACTACCAACTCTTCAAACTTTCAACATGGATGAGATTTGGTCCAAATTCAACTTGGAAAGAGGATTTTTGGGTCAAGGTGGCCACATATATTTGAATATAATATCATCCCCCATAAAATCATGTAGGTGGTGCATCGTTTCCACAATGGAAACATTCTAGGGATCAAATCCTAGATTGTAGGAATATGACTAGATTTTGGAAATCTGTGTTTTCCTGTTTTAGTCATATTTTTTGGAGATAGATTATGATGACATGGAGAGTTATTTTTGGAAAGTGAGAGAGTTTTTTTCACAAGAACGATCTCCTCTTCAAAAACCTCTCTCAGTTTTTCAACAGCTATTTGTATTCGGGAGACATAGGTGAATCTTTGAGCATCATTTTCCAGAAATTTGACAGTTTGTATTTTCCATCCACCTCATAAATTCGAATTTGACTTGGATAACTAAAGATAGTTGAAGAGGTTATGATATCAATTTATTTTTGATATAGATGAGAATGTAATCTCTATAAATAGAACTAAAGGGAGGAGCTAAAGGGAGGTTGGATTGGGAGGACTTGGAGAGACTCCTTTGTAAAACACTTTTGAATGCATATTGGAATATAAGCTTCTTTTGTTGTAGATGTTCAGACCTTCATCTTCTTTCTTTTTTGTACCTGTGGGTGAATACTATATTCATGTTTATCTAATGACTAATAATTTTCATCATATCTTGGCATTTATAAACTAGAATTGCAAGTACTCTTACATGTTATAGCTAGCCATTCATGTAAGATTTTGTATGTATGTTTATGCTGGTATAATAAGTATTCGTCATCATTTACATCTTTATAAAAACCTTATGAACAAGTATATTTGAAAGCCTTATTTTTCTGAGTGTATTCATATGTGTCTGGAGCGAGTGAGATCATATCAATTCATTTAATTTGATCCAATTTATACCCTTATTTACACATTTGATTAAGTTACCAAGCTCACTTGATTTGCAACCTAGAGTGACTCTTTGAGTGATAACACCTCTTATCCATAAGACATATAAATATATAATTCTCACCTTTAAACATTATTACTCTCAATAACTAACCCTTATAACCATAACCATTATCCCTCATAACTATGTATCCTTAACCATATTAGTCCCATCACCTAACTCTTATAACCATAACCATTATCCCTTATAACCCTTTATGTAACTACTAACACCTAATCCATTTAACCCCTATTTACTATAGCCTTTTACCACTAACCCATGTTGACCCATAATATAAACTTAAATCCCTATAAACTCTCACTTATGACCATGAATGTTTTAAAAGGCTAATGAGTTATATAATATTTTAGTTATATAAGAGTAAGGGTAATGTTTTAGTCGTCATCATACTACATAATATTTATTAATTGTATAATATATTTATTATGTTATTATATAATATATATTAATTATTATTATTATTATATATATATATATATATATATATATATAAGAAATAAAGAAACAAAGAAACAAAACCCAACCCGCGCGTAAAGATATTCGAACCCACCCAAGACAACAAGGAGACAACCCAACTTGGGCGAGCTGTGAAGATATTCGATAGTCCAACCCACTCGAGATAGCAAGGAGACATCTGGAACCTAATAAACTGTGAATATATTCAATCAAACCTGCTCGATGCAAGAAGGGTACAATGTGAACCCACTAGCAAGGAGGCCTTAGCCCATAGTGCGAGTGACAGAGGAGACCAACAATGTCACCAAAATCGGTGAGCACCTCTATATTTTACTTTTTATAGGGTTATTTTTTTTGTGTGTCGAAATGGTTTATTTATGCCTAGGATTGAACCCACGACTTCATCATGGACACAAATTTGGGGTTTATGGTTTATAGTCCATCCATGCTCCATACTAGAAGCGATTCCAGGAACTCCAACAACCAACAAATTATTTGAAAATTCCTAGCCCACATAACATTGGTGCCCATAACATTTATAGCCCACATAACATTGGTGCCCATAACATCTATTTGAAATTTCTAGACCCCGAAACAAGAAAACTTTTCATTGTACTCCAGGAACCTTCCAACCCACATAATGCTTTCATATTTAGTGATATATGATTTCAAATAAATATGATTCACTGCCCAAATTTAATTTCCTTTTTTTCCACTAAAGGTACTTCAGGAAACATTCCATGAGGAGGATCCAACGATTCATGCTCGAGTAATAAAGAAAAGCATTTTCAATATCCATGGCAAGGATTCGATCCTCCCTGGGCTTCCCCTGCATTAATACATGCTATCAAT
This sequence comes from Picea engelmannii, assembly GCA_009831015.1. NCBI lineage: Eukaryota > Viridiplantae > Streptophyta > Pinopsida > Pinales > Pinaceae > Picea > Picea engelmannii. Next base: position 694,539 of record ML777217.1, on the reverse strand, counting down.
AATGTGTGGCAAGCATATGAAGCCATGAATAATGTGTGGCAAGCATATGAATCCATGTGATTTTGATACCATAGAATCCCCTACAAAGTAGTTTCTTGGTCAAAGCCTCTAAGATTGATAGTGCATACTCTATATTAGTGCACGTAGCTTTTCACTAAATATAAAATAATTTGGTTTTACACTAATGTACTAGAAATTCCTACCATCTATTCTTATCTACAACATATGGAATGATTTTAATATAGAGATAAAATTTTGGACTTGGTATGTTTACACCTCTCTTATATGTACATGCCCACATAGTTTTGTGTGATAGATAGTTGTCTGAAATTTAGAGTAAGGGGACTGAAATTTAGAGTAGGGGGACAGTATTAATGTTTTGGGGTGATTAAGATAATAAAAAAATTCATATGGGAAGATTACCTTGTAGAATTAAAACTACACTAATTGTCACACTAGAGGATGATAGAAAGATAATCGAGGAACCACTGGTAATTTGGATTGGATGAGATAAGAGACCTAACATTCTTATGCTAGTGTACAATCACATGTGACATAGAAAAATTGTTCTAATTTGTGAGTATTACAAAAATGGGAAGACAAATGTATATGAAAGGGATATTATCATTCATGGAGTCCTAAAAAATTAGTGTGTAAGAGAAAGTCCCTAGCACAAGAGATACATGTATAGTAGAGTATAGTGAGGAACTAGACACGAGTTTTTTTACCTCTATGAAGAAATTGTTACTCAAAAGAAGCATAAGGAGCTCACAACACACAAAATCACTCCCTATTGAGCATATGGACATAAATTGATATGGATTGCTAGAATAATGAAAAGATATATCTTGAACAAGAAGCACCCTTCTATCCTCTATAATCTTGACTTTAGATTATTGGTAGTTTTGAAGAAGGGAAAGAATAAATTTGGCCAAAATATTCTGGAAATTGATATGGAAAAATCTAGAAAATAATATATTAAGGATATTAAGCATCCCAACCTCATCCAAATGCTCATTAATAATTCCTTGAACCTTGATGTGATATTTCTCCCCCTTACTAAAGCTCCAAGGTTGCATAAATGTATGTATGAATGATGTTTAAAAGAAATAATATGAACCAGTAAAGGAAGAAAACTAGAGTGCCTCTGAAATATTGCTCAACATTTAGTAGAATGAGTGTGAATAACTCACCCTCCAAAGTAATAAATATAATCAACCTTGAAAAATTTGAAGGCCTTGAGCAAATAGAAAAAAAATTACCATTAATGGAGGGTAAGACAATTGATTATGATGAAAAACTAAAAGCTGTAAAAGTTCATTTCAAGAAACAATAGATCTCGTTAATGCCTTTTAAAAATGCTTTCATGAAAACCAATTGAACATGAGTAGCATTGCATGGAAAACCAATTGAATGTGACATGAGAAGTGAGTTAAAACAAAGGAACATGAATATAACGAATCTTTGAGAAACCAAATATATGAGTATGTCAAATCAATTTAACATTTTAATCATACCATAGTGTGTCATTATGACTACACATGCATAAGAGTTATGGGTAGTAATTGATAACTTAAAAATACAAGTGGAATACCTGAAGGCATATCATCTACTAAGATTAGACATAATCCAATCTCTACATAGGGAAAAAATATGCTTATGGAAACAATAATCATCTTATATAATGAGGAGCTCCATAATAATGTGGTGTTAGAAAGTCAAGTTCAAAAAAGGAAGCAATCACAACTTTTTCACTATCTTTCTAATAGTTTTGACAAATATTTTACAATGGAAATATGAGAGGTATATTGTATTAGTTTTGATGCTACAATATTCCCCACAATGGACTTCTAATCTCTGAAGGAAAGTGAATTTAAGTACAGTACAAATGATGTCACCCATAAGGATCCATCATCCAATCATTTTAACACCATTTTAGTATGCATACTATTGATTTTTATTTAACAAACCTTGCTACCCTCTTATACCATGTTGATATTCTCCAACCCAACACCCAACAGTTAGCTCAAAATAAAATCACTTTATATACTACAAGAATAATTGAGTAATCAATTAAACATCCAACGGAAGCATAAACTAGGAAACCAAAATCTCACACATAATACGTCAATATTTTTGGGTATAAACCCCTAAAAAAAAACCATAGGGAAAACTAGTACTTAGATGCTTTTATTAAGGTCAAATCAAGGCTCCCATAATACGGAAAATGGCCCACTTAGAGAAATACCACAGACAAACCTGACATGGTTTACTCTATTGTATGCCCCCTAAACAACACATTTTTTGAGGTGTATGTCTTCTTGTGAATCGTGTATGTATGCAACTGCCTACACTATGACCTGCGTACATGTATGAAAAACCCATACGGACACTTTGGTATGACACACCCCTTGCATGTGGCTTCAATCCTATGAAACCCACCCGCAGTTGCCTTTTCTCTCTCTCCTCCTTGATCTGTATGATATCTAGATGGAAGTCATTCTCCAGCTATCCATGATCTTGAATCATGGTCCTTTATGATCCAACCCTATTTGAATCAATACTTGGATGAGATATCTTCACCCAACCAATGAGATCTCCTTACTCTTTTGTAAGAAAAAATATTTTTTTGATTCTACGCTCCTCACACTAGCAAAAGTCCCTCTTTTCTATCCTCAACCTTGGCGTCTCATCAAAAGTATCAACCTTGATCTCTCACCAAAGTCACTTTGTCAAATCCCTCAACACAAGTCTCTCACAAGTGTATCTTAGAAAAATTCCCTTAACCTTGGTATCTCACCAAAGTTCCTTTTCTCTTGGCATGTCACCAAAAAAACCCAAGTTTAATTTCCCACTGAAGAGAAGTGTGTTTCGTCCATTGAAAATAAGTTTAAAAAAGCTTGGCGACAATGAGTTGAAGAAGTCCGTCGATAAACAAGAATTTGAAGTTCACTAAAGTGCATTTTGAGGTTTGTTGAAGTGCATTTTGAAATTCAACGAAGTACATTTTGTAGTATGCCTAAGTGCAATTTGTAGTATGTCAAAGTGCATTTTGAATGTTGTTGAAAAACAGTTTTGAAGTCTGTTGAAAGAATAAATTCAGGAGTCTACTTAAAGATAAAATTTCAAGTTTTATGAGGAGGAAGTTTGAGTCCATTGAAGGAAAAAAATTTAGTTCATCGAAGAGGAAGTTTGAGTCCACTGAAGGAAAAATTTAGAGATCGTCGAAGAGGAAGCTTGAATCTATTGAATGAAAAATTTCGAGTTTGCTAAAGAGGAAGTTTGAGCCCGTCAAAGGAAATTTTTGGGTTCTCTAACGATGAAGTTTGAGTTTTCCGAAGGAAATTTTTTTATTTCGCCGAAGAGGAAGTTTGAGTCCTCTAAATACAAAATTTTGAGTTTGTTGAAGAGGAAGTTTGAGCCTTTTGAAGAAAAAAATTGGAGTTTGTCAAAGAGGACGTTAGAATCCACCGAATGTAAAATTTTGAGTTCGCTGAGGAAAAAATTTGTGTGGCTCGTGGATGGAGAAGAAAATAGAAGAGAAGAGAAAGGAGGAAAGGAAAGGAAAATATGGACAAAGATTAAAAAAACAAGTCTGGAGACAAAAACTTGTTTTGGCCATAACAGGAGACGAAAATGTCTGAATCAGATGAAATTTAAGGGGTATGTCTGCAATGATGAGGGATACAAAAGTGTTTGTTGGGGCCATGGGCCCATTTTGCTTCAATTTTTTGAAAATGCAAATTAGTGAATTTTGAATATCTGGGTCACGCTTAGTAACTGGGGGCCAGATAAAGGTGAATTTTCTATAGGGAGTCTAAAAAGTGGGCATGAAGATACCCGTTTGGTATTTTGGCCAAAGTCAAAAGGGTTTTGAGTGGGGATGCCAAAACAGGGCAAAAACTATTATTCCTGGACACTTTTTGGGGATTCTTGAAATCTTCAGAGGAGGAAAAAGTACTCTAGATTGCCAATCCAAAAAAAAAAATATTTAGTAAACATTTTATCTACACATCAATCTGGACAACTTTGTCCTGGGGGATTTTCCCCTAGTTTTGCTCCATTTGGGAGATAACCTTTTTTGGCTAAAAATTCCAAGTCTGGAGAAAATGTAAAAGTGCAAAGTCGTCAATTCAAGATTTATACAAAAATTGACGGAACCATCTAATTTCAATTATGAAAGTTGTTGTGTGTTCAAAATAATAATAAAAAAATTGCACCTGATACAAAAAAATGATTCATGATATAGGTGGCAGAAAATGGTCTCTTAGATAAATTGCACCAGTTAAAATAGGTCACAAATCAGTATAAATCGCAAACTTCAAAAGGCTGTAATTTTTAGCTCAAAACTTGAAATGAGGCATGAGTACAATCATCGGAAATATAATTCATATGATAATTTATCTAAATAATCATGGTTTAGTTCAATGCATCCATATTATTCATAAAATGAAAGGAAGAATGACCTGTAGCCTAAATAATAAAATATTTTTATAGTATGCATAATTCTAACAACAATTGTTGCATGCACATTTTTGCAAAATTAGAGGCACAAAAAACACGTAATTGGTTCATGTATGAGGATCAGAGATATGGAGGATGTCTAGGGTTCCTACAGCCATGAATATGAGATAAAAGGTTTACATGTCAGCATGGGAAATGCAGAGACCGAGTCTAATGGACATAGAAGCAAAGTAGAGCATGTGGAGTTGGTTGAAACTATGAGAAGGTTGCAGAAAGAAGTGAAAATATATAGATAATAAAATGAAAGGATGATGAGATCTCAGGAAGAGAAAAAATTCTGACTATGTTGCAGAGACAAGTCAATAAATATTCAGGCAAAAATCAAGCTTCCGGTGGAAGGAAAGTACAAGCATCCATATCTCATGATAGGAGGATGGCCATGGGGGATATAGGAAATCAAGGATTGTTAGTAGACATCATCATCATTCACCTAGACACTTGACCAGAAGAGAACATGCATGTTCAGGTTCAGAGACCATCCCAAGTGTGCCATGTTGAGTCTCCATTTTGACACCTCTATTACCCTATATTATCCTCTATCTGAGTCAATTTTACCTCTCACATGTGTATATAATTGACCATTTCCTCCAAAAACCTAATTTGTGACCTTGTCCATGTGCATAGAGAGGTAACTTATGTTAAAGCATGATTTGTTTGATTTTCTTGATTAAAATGGATTAGATGGTTGATTAGTTATGCTCCTAACTACTTTGACTCTTAAGAAACTCCATCTGATACTGCAACAATCACTTGATCTGGTACTTTGTAGGGTCCGGTACTCCGCAGGATCTAGTACCTCACTGATCTGATACTCTACTATTACATCTATTCCAGTACTACCATTTCAGCACCTATTCCAGTACTCTGCAACGCCTATTCTAGTACCAACACATCGATTCTTCCAATACTACCCACTCAGCATTTATTCTGGTACCATCACAATGCCTCATCTGGTCCCACCATCTCAGCGCCTCATCTAGTACCAACCTCGCACCTATTCTGGTACTAACTTTGCGTTGGTCCAGTACCCATGGTCGTGACTATGTTCATCCGGTACTAAACCCTTGTCTACGAGATTTACATGTTGAACGAGTATGTTGATGGAGATTCCAAGAAGTTAGTTGGATAGAAGTCTCTTGAGATATTTTTGAGATCATGATAGACTTCATCGCTCATGCACTTCGTTTCATAAGCATGAAGTCCATCCCTAGAGATTCGATATGAATTACAAATGGTAATATTTTAAAACCATTTGATAATTATCTTTAGATATTGGTAATAATGGCTCAACTTATTTATAAGGGATGTTGTATAGATGATAGGAAGGAATGAGAAAGAAGCAAGTAGAGAATGATATACAGTGTTGTGCTGATGTATTGGTTTGTGAACATATATTCTTTGTAAGTCTCTTTACTGGAAAGTAAAATGAATTACAATTGTTGATCTTGTGCATTTTTTGAACCTACTACCCTGTGATTTTTTCAAGCTTCAATGTTGGAATCGGTAAGGGCCCACCATTCTAACGTGGTAAGATTGATGTAAATATATCTTAGATTTTTTATTCCTGTACATGTATGTTTTATTCCGGTACTCATTTGTGTGTGTCTTGTACCTATTATTTTGATTTCTTGTCTGAGTTAAAATATGAATTCATAAAGTGTACATATTGTGTTGGACTTGTATAATTGTTAGATCTTTCGAGTAAATTGTGAATGGGATTGTGTTAGTGTAAATTTTATAAGTGTGGTGCACTAGATCTTTAGTAATTTTACTTAGTTTTATAACCAGTAATTTGTGTTGAGATAGTTGTAGAGATTTATAAAATTTTGCATTCCTGAAACTATGTTCTTTATAGCGACTTTCATAATTTACTTTGAAATTTCAAGTGTGTTAGTACAGGAACAATTAATATCCCATCATTCACCCTACATGGACCATTAAATGGAGAATCTTAATACACCTAGTGTTTCCTGTGTAGGAACAAAGAGTTTCTTCTAGAATTGATTAAGTTATGAATGATTGCCTTTTAAAATATTGTGTGCAGAAAGTTGATTACAGTTTACTGTTGAAATTGGTTACTACAAGGGACAGATTCAAAGTCCATGTTTTTATTTCATGAGCCTGCAAATGGACAGATTCATTACCTAAGCAATAACCTTTAGATCACATGCTTGTTGGATTTTGTTTATGAGTTTTTCTTTCTGATCTTTAGGTTGTGTGAGGAAGATAGATTAAAAATTGGAAAACAAAGTATTGGTTTTAAGTGTTTCTTATTTAGGATATACTCATCAGACATATTTAAACCATTGGTTGTCGGCACATATAGTGTAACAACTCTGTTGATTATGAATCACATTCAATAATTTATGTTTGGTAATATGTTATGCATATAGTTGCACCAACATTTTGACGTCGTTGTCGGGGAGCTGTAAATGGTAATAGGTAGTATTTGAATCAGATTGTTTTAATTATTTTGGATTGGTTTTATGGATTACCTAAGGGTGGAGAGAAGACGGTAAGATGTGAGGGAATAGCCCACACATCCACTTTGGTGGGGCTTCTCCAAAGTTAGGTTGTCCTATCTTTTTTTAACGCAAGTGTGTTTTTCCCTCTTTTATGCAAAATTGTGTTTTCATGATGGGATAGATTGTAGAAACTGATAACGTGGTGACAGAAGGGTCCCAGTAATGCAAGTAGTTCAAGTTTGGTGTGTTTTATTTTTGCAAAGAGTTTTAATTTCTTAGTTTTAAAATTCAAATATATGATGATAAATCATTTTTGGGGTGTTGTAAGAACCCTTGAGTACTAATTTGTGTTGCAAGACAGGGATCATCAACCAGCCAGAGTAATTCAAGGATGATCAAGAGCTTGAAGAATGTTCCTCTGAGAACTTTCTCGCATTCTAGCAGCAGCTGGGATATCCGCCTCTCAGGAAGAGCATATCTTGACAAAAGTCAAGAATTTAGTTCTCTCTCCACGGGAAGATTTAAAAGTTCCGTCGGATTCCTCTTGTCAATTTGTTGAGGAGAATAAAGAATCATGGATAGAAGTCAATGGAGAGAAACCATTGGAACTTGAGATTGAGGATTTCTCATCATGCCTCTCAGCAAATCCTCTATGTACTCCAAAGACCAATCATCTTGAAGAGGATAATATGCATAGCATGGGAGAGGAAGACATTCGGTGTGACCTAAACAAAGAAGAGAAACAAGAATATAGTGATCCTATTGAAATCTGGTTTCAATTAGTTATTAGGTCACACCACTCTTTTATTTTTCATTATTACTTGATCTCATCATCAAAGAAATTGGTCCTTCATACTCTAGTATGCATTAAAATTTATCTTTTAAACCTGAGTATGGATATATTTCTAACCATGCTATGCACATGGCTTCACTGGAAGTATTCCTATACTTGAAGGACATTTTATTGTGTTCAAATAGAGTAGGATAGTAAATAAATAAATAAATGTTACATATAAGTGCAATGCAACCTATATTTCATACTTTTCATAAAAGGGAATGTCAAAAGTTAACAAAGCAATCGGTTTAAGATCTTTTGTTCCTATAGTAGATTTCTTTGTAAAATTTATGATAATTTTTTTTGGAAGCTAATGAAAAGGTAATCTCTTCATCCTCTGAATGCACACATAGTACTGGAAGGGTTTCAAAAGTGGAGAAGGAATCCTTGTCAACAGAAGATAACACTTAAGGGAGTGCTTCATGAATTATTTCTTCAAATTTCTTCTTTTTCCTTAAGTTGTTAAAATAAATGCATTCGTGCTTTATCCTTACCTATCTATTTTAAGACCACTATTTCACAAGGATAATCGATTAAGTGATATTTTTAATAGAAATTAAAACTGAAATTCCAAACTATTGTATTCATAAGTAATAATTCAACTTTTGACATTTTCCCTGAATTTTCTATTTGTAAGCATGAATAAATATCTAGTTTAAATTAGTTCTATTGGTTTGTTTTTAGCATATGTTCACAACCCTTTGAGAAGCCTTTGTTAGCATCTCACATTGTTTGCATGAGGCCATGCAAAACCTTAATCATGGGGGAGTGGTTGCTGAGACAATAGTATTTAGGTTTATTTTCTAATAAAATGGAAGTGGAAACAGAAGAAGTGATTAGATTGATTCCAAAAAGAGGAGTTTTTTTGCATCTCAAAAGGAGGTTGCCCAACTACATTTTATTTCTTGTTACAGATCTTGGAACCTAATCATTTTATGACATTTCCATTTCAATCTCAACATTCCTACATCAATGTGTTGATTGCAGTTTTTCCAGCATGATACTTCAACAGAACAAAATCATATGTTTCTTCTTGCAGCAGTAATTTCTAGAATCTTCTACATCTTGATACTCAATGTATGTCATCCATAAGGAGAAGCCTACAAATTCAAGTTTTCAGAATACATCTTTAGATACCTCATCAAATTTTCATCTGGTACTGAAGAAACAATTTTCTTGTGGTGGTCCGGTACTAAGCGTGTGGTGGTCCAGTACTAAGCCTGTGGCCCGATACTAGTGGTGGAATTTTGGTAAAATTGTTCTATACTTGATATTTCTCTTGTTTAAACAAAACACACTTCAGGCAATGGACGTACGAGCTGGTTATTACATTATTTCCATTAAGGATTATATAAATTATGTGCTAAAATGTTTGGTTATTTTCATGTACAATTTCCATCTTAAGCTATCAATATCACCATCATTTTAAGTGCAACTTCCATGTGTATTCCACTCTTGTTTTCTAAGATTACCAATGCATCCATCCTATTATCACTAAATTCCTTTGAGAAGTGGTTGTCGTCATGAATGAGAAAAAATCATCCATCTTGTCACTATGTTTCTGCCCCCTGTTACTTATTTTTGTTTTTCAGTTCTAGTACTGCTCTGTTCCGATATTGCAAAATTTTGTTTCGGTACTACTCTATTCCAGTACTGCAAAATTTTGTTCTGGTACCGTTCTGTTCCGGTACTGCTTTGTTCCAGTACTGCAAAATTTTGTTCCAGTACTGTTATGTTCCGGTACTATCTTGTTCTGGTACTATCTTGTTCCAGTACTATCTATTCCGGTGCTGCAAAAACCTACTTCGTTACTTATCTGGTATTGATGCCAAAGTGATATGATATTTGTCATGTTCTTAACATTGTTTTCACTTCAAGTAATTGGGGGTATGAGCTAATATTTTCATGTTCTTTCTATCAAGGATCATTTAAGTCTCGTTTTGAACTGTCTTTACTCTCATATACATCTTCCTCCTACATTGTTACACTCACCCCTAAATGAATCATCCTTGCTATCCTTTAAGGATATATTTTCACATTTAGCTCTATATGATAATGGGTGCACCTATCTTATTACCTCATCATTTTGAAAAAAGTGATTGCTAATTGAAATATCCATTGAAAAGTGGTGACACCATTATGTCTAATACTAACCTAGTTGATTCAACAAGTTCTTATCCAAGTTTGTCTTGGGAGGTATTGATGAAAACCTCGTGTGGCAGACTACCCTTGCAAACCTCAATGAACTTTAATGAGAACCCTAATAGGATTAACTAGAGAGACCTCTTAGTCATTATCTGAAATGATCCATTATACATTGAATAACTGATATTTAATTCTAATGTGGATGATTTCACCCTTGGGATAATTGCAAGCAATTAATTATGTGCCTAATAACTCTAAAACACTCTCGTACGACCTACCTTCCTTATACTCTAAAGTAGTCAATGAACAGTATACATCATTCTAAATCTTTTTGAGTAATATAATAAAAAGCAAGTATCAAGAAGTACAAGTAAACCCGCCAAGGTACTAAACAGACTTGATGGCAGCATGGCCATGCTTGTATGGTACTAAGGTAAACCCGTCAGGGTACTGAACATGCTTGCTAGCAGCAGGGCTATATCAGGTAAATGGAGTTGAAAAACATAAAGTGGCACACCTAAAATTGAACAAAAACCCTTGGGTCTCATTGTGAAGCAATTATTATCAAATCAAGGCTAGGAGATGACCTTTATATATCTCGGATGATGTTCTTAAGAACCTTCAAGTATCCACTTTAGGGTTCTATATTTAAAATAAGAAGGTTTTCATGAAAGTGGGACCCTCAGTATATGTAATTCACCTTACCTAAGCAAGAAGAACTTCATCTCTAAAAACTTGGATAAGAAACGAGTTAATCATCTTGGGATGTATTCTTTTACATGTTCCTCTCTTCAAATGAGATCTAAACTATTACTATATCACTTTTATTTTAAAGGTAATCTATCCAGGGGGGTTATTATTCAAAGTCGTTATGAAATCTCTTGGCCACTATCCTATAATCATATTAGAGTCACATCCAACCCTTTCTCCTAACTATGATCCACAACAGATTGGATAAGACTTAACGTCAAATCACTAACATATCTAATATATTACACATAACTCCACTTTTCCATCATAACTACTTTTCCATGGGTAAGAAGTGTGAAGCATAGATCAGGAAGTTTACATTGTATAGCAGGTTACTTAAAAGAGAACTTATGGAGCTGAAGAAGGGTGGAACATCAGGGAATTCTTGATCGAGTGAGGAGTACCATCAATTTTGAATGTTTGAAGATCATTGTTCCATGAGGACATGCAATGAATTAAGCATGGGGGAATGTTGAGTCTCCATTTTGACACCTCTATTACCCTATATTATCCTCTATTTGAGTCAATTTTACCTCTTGCATGTGTATATAATTGACCATTTCCTCCAAAAACCTAATTTGCGACCTTGTCCATATGCATAGAGAGGTAACTTATGTTAAATCATTATTTGTTTGATTTTCTGTATTAAAATGGATTAGATGGTTGATCATTTATGCTCCTAACTACTTTGAATCTTAAGCAGCTCCATCTGATACTACAACAATCTCTTGATCTGGTACTCCGTAGGGTTCGGTACTTCATTGATTCAGTACTCCACAGGATCTGGTACCTCACTGATCTGGTACTCTATTATTCCATCTATTTTGGTACTACCAGTTCAACACCTATTTCGGTACTCTACAACACCTATTCCGGTACCAGCACATCGGTTCTTCCGGTACTACCCGCTCAACGTTTATTCTGGTACCAACACAATGCCTCATCCGGTACCACCATTTCAATGCCTCATCCGGTACCAGCCTCATGCTTATTTCGATACTACCTTTTCATTGGTCCAGTACCCATGGTTGTGACTATGTTCATCCGGTACTAAACCCTTGTCTACAGGATTTACATGTTGAACAAGTATGTTGATGGAGATTCCAAGAAGTTAGTTGGATATAAGTCTCTTGAGTTAGTTTTGAGATCACGATAGACTTCATCACTCATGCACTTCATGTCATGAGGATGAAGTCCATCCCTAGAGATTTGATATGAATTATCAATTGTAATATTTTAAAACCATTTGATAATTATCCTTAGATCTTGGTAATAACGACTCACCTTCTTTATAAGGTATGTTGTATAGATGATAGGAAGGAATGAGAAAGAGGCAAGTAGAGAATGATATACATTGTTGTGTTGTGTATTGGTTTGTGAAAATATATTCTTTGTAAGTCTCTTTACTGGAAAGTAAAATGAATTACAGTTGTTGATCTTGTGCATTTTTGGAACCTACTATCGTGTGAATTTTTTGAGCTTCCATGTTGGAATCATTAAGGGGCCATTGTTCTAACGTGGTAAGCTTGATGTAAATATAGCTTAGCTTTTTTATTCTTGTACATGTCTGTTTTATTTTGGTACTCATTTGTGCGTGTCCTGTACCTATTATTTTGATTTCTTGTCTGAGTTAAAATATGAATTCATAAAGTGTATGTATTGTGTTGGAGTTGTATAATTGTTAGATCTTTTGAGTAAATTGTGAATGGGATTGTGTTAGTGTAAGTTTGATAAGTGTGGTGCACCAGATCTTAAGTAATTTTACTTAGTTTTATAATCAGTAATTTGTGTTGAGATAGTCGTAGATATTTATAAAATTTTGCATTCCTGAAACTGTGTTCTTTATAGAGACTTTCATAATTTACTTTGAAATTTCAAGTGTGTTAGTACAGGAACAGTTAAGATCCCGTCATTCACCATACATGGACCATTAAATGGAGAATCTTAATACACCTAGTGTTTCTTGTGTAGGAACAAAGAGTTTCTTCCATAATTTATTAAGTTATGAGTGATTGCCTTTTTAAATATTGTGTGCAAGTGATTACAATTTACTATTGAAATTGGTTGCTACATGGGACAGATTCAAAGTCCATCTTTTTATTTCATGAGCTTGTAAATGGACAAATTCATTACCTGAGAAAGAACCTTTAGATCACATGCTTGTTGGATTCTGTTTATGAGTTTTTCTTTTTGATCTTTAAGTTGAGTGAGGAAGATAGATTAAAATTTGGAAAACAGAGTATTGGTTTTGAGTGTTTCTTATTTAGTCTATACTCATCAGACATAGTTAAACCACATGTTGTCAGTACATATAGTGTAACAACTCTGTTGATTACAAATTTCGATCTATAATTTATGTTTGGTAATATATTATGCATATAATTGCACCAACATATCCCATGTCAAACATTAGAGGAGGCGATATGGGTCAAACATCTTGCAAGGAGAGCTCAGGAAATTCAAGCCACCATCCTTTGATGGAGACCATAGGAAGGGAGAATATGTTGAAGCTTGGTTGTCAGGCATGAGAAAATATTTTTAGTTGCATGATTACTCATCAAATGTAGAATCCAGAATTGAAATCTACCATATGCACCCTTTTGTTGAGTGCATCAACCATCTTGTTATCTTTTCCTTTTATGTTCTTGATGTCAAAGTCATATTCACTAAGAAACTATAGCCATCTAGTTTGTCTAGTATTTAGTGTTGGTTTCTCAAATAAGTATTTCAGACCACTATGGTCTGTCCTTATTTAAATTTTTCTTCCCATAAGGTAATGCCTCCACATTCTTAAGGAATGTATTGTGGCTTCCAACTCTAAGTCATATGTGGCATAATTTATTTCATGCTCCTTCAATATTCTAGACTCATAACAAATACATGTTTCATTTGTGTAAGGAATTTGATGAACCCTTCATTGCATGCCTCTGTAGATACAACAAAATCCTCATCTAGATATGTAACTTTTAAAACTGGTCCACTGGTTAATAAATCCTTTATGAACTGAAATTTTTTTTCACACTTAGCACTCCATTCAAACTTTACTTCTTTCTTTGGCAAAGATTTTATTGGGTGTGCAATCCTAGATAATATCACAATGAATCACCTATAATAACCAACTAGACCCATAAATGATATAACCTTTGAAATGTGTGTTGGCATTAGCTAAATATTGATTTCTTCAATAATTTTTTGGATCCATTTCTATGCCATCTTATTTAACAATGTGGCCCAAATAATGGATATGCTTTTGATAAAAAGTGCATTTACTAAACTTGGCATATAATTGGTGCTCTCTCAACACTTGTAGAACCATTTGCAAATGTTTCTCATGCTCCTCCTCTGTCTTGTAATAGATAATAATATCATCCAAGAATACAATGACAAACTTGTCTAGGAAATCTTTGAACACCCCATTCATCAGACACATAAATGTAGTGGGTGAATTTGTCAAACCAAAAGGAACCACTGCAAATTTATAGTATCCATACCTTGTCTGAGAGGTTGTTTTGCTAGTGTCTTCTTCTCTAATTCTCACTTGATGATTAGCTAACCTCAAGTCAATCTTGGAGAATATCTTTGCTCCTTTCAGCTGATAAAAAATATCATCAATCCTTAGCAAAGGATATTTATTATTGACCCTAACCTTGTTCAACTGCCTAAAGTCAATACATAACCTCAACTTTCCATATTTTTTCTTGACAAAAAGGACCAAGGCACCCCAAGGAGAAACACTTGGATGTATGTACCCTTTCTTTAAAAACTCTTCTAGCTACATTTGCAACTCTTTTGTCTCTGGCATGATCATTTTGTAGGGAGTTTCAGGAATGGGGAAGCTCTAGGAATTAATTTAATAGAGAAATATGTATCCCTCTTTGGTGGAAATCCTAGAAACTCCCCAAACACATCTTCATATTCTTTCAATACTGGATAATCTTAAAAATTTGGCTCCTTATCCTTTGGGTTGCATATATCTGACACCCTTCTCTAAAACATATTTTCAATTGCAATGCTGAAATATCTTGGATAGATATATGCCTTGGAATACCTTGAATTGTCCTTGAATTACCTTCCTCATCAAGACATGTGAAATCCTTGTTATAACAATCTAAAATAGCATGATGTTTTTTTATCCAATCAATAAAAATCAAGTTTCCATAAGAACCAAGCGATATTTTGTTCAAATATTCCTTAGCATTTATTCCATTAATATTTATAGGGAATTCTTTAACAAGCTCATTAATTATTCTCTTGGTTCTAGTAGCTAGCTAAACTAACCAAGACTTTTCATGCTTACATTTATTCAATTTAAATAGTTCAACTAGATTTGGATTTATATAGCTATGACTAGCTCTAGAGTCAATCAAAATAGATATGCAATGATTATCAATCTTACCTTCTATTATCCCCATTTTGTGGGATAAATAAGGAGATTATGTCTCGAGGCCCTCAGGTTGTAGATATTGAGTGTCGAGAGACTTCATGATGAGAAATGTCCACTTGCACAGATGGAGACTCTTCTCAACACCACAGAGGTCAATATTTTCACATGGAATCCAACACACCCATTGGCTTCTGAGAGGCACTAGGCCTTGATCCATGAGGTACAAGTCAGGTATTATGGTGAGTGTCATTTCAATATTTGAGTCATTTGAGTATGTTGTATCTTAGAATGATTTAGATTTCATGAAACATGCTTGGACATTATGCCTTTTTCCTTATTTCACCTTGGTGGTTGACATTGTTCCCTAGTAAGTGGTTTTCCTCGGGAATGGGTTTACTACTAGGAACTCCCTTGAATATCCATCGTACTGCTCCTGACCAAACTTACCATTTTTCATCACTTAAACCCCCCATTTCATTATCTCTTGAGATTTTAGGGTGTATTGAACCAAGAAGGGGTTGTCCCTCATTATATGGGGAGAAGGGGTTGAAGGCCTAGAGGGATTGTTGTTGGGTAAAAGATAAAATCCTATATATAAACCTTCTATATGATTCTCCTAGGGATTCCCCAAGAAAGAAATGAAACACGTATCTATAAGAAAAGGGGGACCCATAAGAATAAATGATAGAATTCTTAGGGGGTTAGTTGGAATATAGGAGGGCTCATCACGAGCCTACCTATCATGATCAAGGGTATCTAGTGCTATGAAATTACCATCATCTGGTCACCAAGCCAGGGTTATGAATCTCAATTGCATGAATCAGAGAAAGGGGGTCTCATTACGAGCCAACCTTTTCATTTCCACAAGGTATTTGTGAGTGTCATTGTCATTATCTGAACACCATGCTGGGATAGTGGACTTCAACTCGTCCTTCAAAAATGAAAGAAACAAAGAATGTAAAAATGATGGGCTTAAAAAAATTACATTGCAAATGAAGGTGCCACACACCCTCTACAAAGGAACCCATGAATGAGACACTACAACCCCTTGTATATCATGATCCCCATGCCCATTGAGTCTTGATCCATAATCACTTCATCCACTTTACATGGCTTAGAGAGGGATCACTTGGGAAACACTTCTTGACCTAGGAAATATCAACCCAATAGGACACCTTGTCAACCCTCCCATATCCAATCTTGGAAAGTCCTATAATGTCTTTTAGCACTTGTTTGATAGGGTAATATTTGATGCACATGCTTGGGTGGCTCATTTAATGATTTGATTTAATCATCATGATATTTTGACTTGATATCCTTTGAGGTCGTGCTTATTTGTCTTTGCGGGACCTAATTGGTGGACAATTTTGGAGGAACAAGCCTAGCTTGGGCTTCCATGGGGCTTGAAGCCCACAGGTTGTATTCCAAGGGCCCACATTCTAGATTAGAAATATGAACCTTTGTAGAGCTAGAATATGACTTGAGATATAGTACCTAGCCCTCACATGCCAAACGTTTTTCCTAGAAGAGGCAAAAAGTCATCTTTTGGAGGCTTGATGTCATGCTTGAGAAGCTTGAGGTGGTGATGGCTACACATGGCACATTTTGAAGGAAGAAACCCTTGGATCATGAAGAAGAAGGTTGGATTGGAGACAAATGACCTTTGGAGGCCCAACCCTACCATATCCAACTTAATGTTTGGCCTAAAAGTGCCAAAGCATCCCTCCTAAAGGGGTGATGTCACTCTTAGGGTTTTCATTTGCGCAAAAAGTAAATTTAAAGATGAATTGTTTAATATTATTTGTGTAAATGGGAAATATTAGGCTTTTTTACCCCTAATCTTGTGGTTTACTCTAAAATTATGTAACATACCCTTCTGTATCACAACGCAAGTAATAAACACGACGAAAAATAGTGATGCAATTTTTTGTTGTTGTTCTTCAATCAATATAAATTTCACATCTATGTTGTGATTCATTTTCATCGATACCTTACAAGATATAACATGTGTAAAATCTAGCGAATAAATATATAAAGAAATCAAAAAGTAATAAGGTCTACCCGCCCAACCTACCCTGCAAGGTTAGGACCTTCAAGACACATAATCGACGCTCAAGTACAGGATTCATCCAATTGATTTTGACCATTTAAGGTCTCAGGACTGGCAGTCATTCTGAGGAACATGAAGCTATCTATTTCTATAACCCAATCTAGTCTAAAATTCTAGACTAAAATTAAATGAGAGAAATTATAGAAAAATCATCAATACCAAGAAATGATCAGTTCATTATTTTAAGATCTACTTAAGTGCACTGCAATTTCTAAATTTAAATATGTAAAAGTGTAAGGTAGATTGTAATACTCTTTTCAAATTTCACATTACTCTTATTGAATTAACCAACGCAAAAAAAAAAAAAAAAATCAATCGTTTTTAAATCAAAAAACATAGAGGCATTAGTAACTTTGTAATGTAAAATTTTATAGTTAGAGATCAAATTTCAGTCAAGAATGACATCAATAACCCTAATAATCAACAATATTTTCATTTCTTCCTTTTCGCAATTATAAATTGGTAGTACTATTAAATTAACTATAACTCAAATAATTAGAGATCAAATACACCAGGAGTAGAAGTGATTTCGACCTTTCAACTTGAATTTGAATCTCCTGCACTAACCTTACATAAGAATTTCAATTGCATAAGGTAAAATATTCAATATAAAATAAACCATTCGCCAAATTCAATTTTATGAAGCAAGAGTAACACTATCAGTCGATAGTTCGAAAAGTGTAAATGAGTGAAAGAAAAATCTCTCAAACAAACATATCTCAGTTGTCTTAAGCATTCTATGACATATTGAACCAAATCATCCTAATCTACTTCCTTGAAAATAAAAATAAAACTTGACAATACATATGTTTACTCCAATTAAATGATTAGATTATTCTAGTCAAATAATAGAAATTAGATTTCTCATTTTGAGCTCGACTTTAAATCACTAGATCTAGTTTCAGGTTCAAAGTGGTGCTAAAATGCATCTCAATTAAAGTTGAGCTTTTTCACAAATATGATATTTTTTATATCGGTTATGGATAATTGTTTTAAGAATTAAATCGTAGTCGAGCTCAAATAAACAATTCATTTGGTTTAAAATATCATAAAATGGGCCCCCGGGGGGGCAGCTCAATTGGCAAGTGCCGTGAAAATGAAGTTCCATGAGGTTTCGAGTTCAATTCCCCCCGACTTACCTTGTGTGCCGCGTAAGGGGCATCGTGGGCACACCTGGAGGTTATAGGGGTAGCGGTT
>ML777217.1:614344-676079 GCA_009831015.1 Picea engelmannii | reverse complement strand
AAAAAAAAAAAAAAAAAAAAAAAAAAAAAAAATATCATAAAATGGTAACACCATCAGAATTGTAGCATGTTATTTTTCCCCACAAGTTTCAAAAACTTACAAACGAAGGGGGCTTGACCATAAAGACCCATTTTCAGCCTTAAAAACTAATATTGCAAAGTACTCTCAACTAAGTGAAGTCTTTATTGTGGGGGATTTCAATGCTAAGACAACAAGTGAACAAGCTAGTATTCTTCGTTGCAAGGAAGATCGCAATCCCATTTGGCTTACAGAACAAAGGAATCATCAGTGGACAATAGTTTCAGAAGACAACAAAAGTTGCAAACTTTTTTGGGAACAATTGCTTACTCTATGTCGGGCATTTGACTTAGTCATTTGTAATGGGTTGGCTAGATGGGAAAAATCAGGTAATTTCACCTGCAATACCTACAATGGAGCAAGTGTAGTAGAGTATGCAATTTTCTCGCATGGCTTGTGTGAGAAAATGAAAGAAGTTGTGATTGGTGAACAATTGTGGGAGTTGAAATCTGATCATAGACTGATCTATTTAAGTTTCACTTGGGTTGAACAACAACAAAGTGGGACAAAAAATCAGCGCATTCAACAACCTCCTTCAAAGGGGAGAATTATTTTGACTCAAAAAAACTGTAACACCTTCAAGATAGCGCTAGAGAGGTTATTTAACAAGGATAAAATTTGGTCCCAGGGCCTCCATAGTCTTGAGATAACAAAGCTAATTCAAAGCGCACTTACAAAATGCAAAAGAGCAAAAAACAAGAAATCTGAAACAAACTATTCCCCAGTTAATGCTTGGTTTGATGACGATTGAAAAACAAAAAAGAAAACTTTGAAAGAGTCAAGCGAGAAAGAAATAAGCATAAAATCCTACAAGCAAATTGTAAGAAAGAAAAAAGCTGATTTCATGATCTCAAGGAGGGAGGAACTAATTTTCTTGGGGAAAAATAACCCCAAGTTATTTTGGAAGGAACTTCAAACGAGAAAGAAACAAACTAAAAATAATATCACAACTTATCAATGGTTTGAGTATCCAAAGCAGCTTTATGAGCAAGATCCTAAGATTGACCCCCCTCCCTTGGTCAACACTACTACTAAGCTCTTGACCGTGCAAGAAATTGAGGTGGGTATAAAAAAATTGGGGGTTGGAAAAGAAAAAGATTTAGTCGAATTCCAAGAAGAATATCTAAAATGGGGTTCAAAAACTCTTGCACCTCACATTATGAAAATTTTCAACAACATCATTCAGCAGGGATTCCCTATAGATTGGACAATGAGTCTAGAAATACCTCTTTTCAAGAGTGGGGATGTCAACAATCCCTCCAACTATAGGACTATAATGATAAACCCCTTGTTCACAAAATTATTCGAAAGCATGCTAGAAAATAGAATCAACAGGTGGGTGGAAGAAAGAGATAAGCACGCCAAAGGGAAAGAAGGTTTCAGATCTAAACACTCAATGATTCATCACGGTATAAATCTAAGGCACATCATTGAAAAAGTGTGGGAGAAAAAAGAGGAAGTCTTTTGTTGCTTTGTCGATTTCAAAAAATATTTTGACACGGTACCTAGAGAGAAGCTTTGGCATAGAATGGAGGAACTTGGGGTTCCTATGCACCTTAGAGCAGTCGTCCATAGGCTATATGAGGAGGTTGTTCGAAAACACAGCTATTCCAACAGAGGATGAACACCTTCAGTAACCACTCACTTAACCAGATCAAAGATCGACACACCGATGTTTTCACGTGGTAAAACCCCTACGGGGAAACATCCACAGCCCCAGCCAACGAGGCCACTTGGAGAAGTTTATTAATGCAAAAGAAAAATATTACAGAGAGATTTTACAATAGATTTTCTCACAATCGATCATCGGAAAATGACCCTCCATTATCTTTAAATAGAGATCATGGACCAATCGGGTGTTAAGCCACAGATCAATGGTTGTTAAGATCGAGGAAGTATGAATTGTTGGATCACTCTATGTCGAGAACATATCGTGACCGTTGGATTTCCTAACTACAAATGCATACTAATGCATACTAAAGAGACACATGTTTACCTAACGACACACTAGACCAAGTAGATCTTAACTAACTCCTAAGTGTTTAAATATCCTAACATCCCCCCTTAAGAACAACTTGGGATAGGATTGAAGGATTTACAATGTTGACACAATAGGAGAAGGAAGGAGGCATTAGAGCCTATCCCCCCTTAATGGCAGCTTCCTAAACTCCTAACATAGATTGAAGTTTGGAAAACTTCGCTTCTGTAAGAGACTTTGTGAAAATGTCTACAACTTGATATTCTGTAGGGCAAAAGAGTACTTCAATAACTTGATCATGAATGAGCTTTCTAATGAAGTGCATGTGTATCTCGATGTGCTTGTTGCGATGATGTTGAACTGGGTCTTTGGTGAGCTTGATGGAACTCGGATTGTCGCACCAAAGGCTGGACAGATGTTGGTGCTCGAATCCAAACTCTGAAAGGATCTGTCAAAGCCACAAGGCTTCCTGACTTGCATTTACCGTTGCTCGGTACTTTGCTTCTGCTGAAGAAAGTGCAATAGCCTGTTCTTTCTTATAGGCCCAAGTGATAGGTCCTGAACCAAGGCTGAAAACATAACCTGTAGTAGACTTCTGATCATCAGGGTCTCCAGCCCAATCTGAATCATTGAAACCAACCAATAAAGGAGTCCCCCCTGAACTGTAATGTATCCCAAACTTAATTGTACCATGGACATAGAGAAGTATCATTTTAGATGCTTTCAAATGGATTTCATGGGGTGTTTGCATATACCGGGCAACAAGACCAACAACAAAGGAAAGATCAGGATGGGTATGAGTCAATTATAAGAGGCTACCAACTAATTGACGATACAGGATGGCATCAACTTCAGGAGAGCTACAGGTGGTAGTAATCTTGACTATAGACTAAAAGGGAGAAGGGGTTGGTTTACAATTATCCATGTGAAAGTGACAAAGAAAAATTCCTTCATTTGTTTGCAAAACTTGGAGGCCAATAAAATAGTGCAAAAAGCCTAAGTTTGTCATTTCAAATTTCTTCTTAAGGCTGGTTTTCACATGGTTTAAAATTTTTGAATCACTACCAGTAAGGATAAGGTCATCAACATAAAGGACAAGGATTATGAGATGGATTCCTACTTTCTTGGTATAGACATTAGGATCAGAATGGCATCTAGAGAATCCGGTGTCAATCAGAAAGTTGTCCATTTTGGCATACCAAGATTGGGGAGCTTTCTTAAGACCATAAAGAGATTTCTTAAGGCAAAAAACAAGGCTAGAGTCATTCCGGACATAGCCAGGAGGTTGTTCCATGTAGATTTATTCTTTCAAATCGCCATGCAAGAAGGTGGATTTAACATCCATCTGATGGACCTCCCATTTATGTGAGGTAGCAAGGGAAAGAACAAGGCAGATGGAATTCATTTTGGCTACAAGGGAAAAGGTTTCATTATAGTCAATTCCTTCAACTTGGGAGAATCCTTTGGCAACTAATAGAGCCTTCTGTCTTTCAACACTTCCATCTGATGCATACTTAGTTCTGTAGACCCATTTACATATGACAAGTTTTCTTCCTTTTGTAAGAGGTACCAGATCCCAAGTATCGTTTTCCATTAAAGAATGATACTCTTCATTCATTGTTGTATACCAATTTGGATTACCTGAAGCTTCTGCAAATGTCTCTGGATCACGAGTCTCTGAAACTTGAGCCAAAAGAGAAGAGTCTTGTTGGAATTGTGAACGTGTTCAACGTTGATTTGAAGGATCACCGACAAGATCACTAGCTTATTCTCGTGTTGAATGGACCCATCTAGGAAGCAGTGGAACTGGTGCTTGTTCAGGTTCAAAGGAATCGTCTGGAGGAAGTTTAGAAGGTGGAGGTGGATTTTCATCCTCATTGTCATCATCTGAAGAAGAAACCAGATTAGGAACAGTATAAGGCACAAATGTTGAAGATGGCTCGCAGGACGAAGAAGGCACAATCGTCGAATTAGGCTTGCAATCCAAGAACTTTTCATCAAATTTAACATCTCTTCTAATAATAATTTCATTACAATGTGGTTGAAGATGTCTATAACCTTTGACATCTTCAGAATAACCAACAAATATACACTTCTCACTTTTATGGTGCAATGCTTTCCTTTTCTCATCAGGAATGTGATCCCATGCTATACTGCCAAATACACAGAAGTGACTTACATCTGGTTTAATTTTAGTCCAAGCTTCTTCCAGTGTTATATTTTTAAGAGCCTTTGTGGGAATGTGATTTACTATGTAATTGGCACAGTTGATGGCTTCCACCCAATACTTTAGACTTAATCCCTTATATTGGATCATACAATTAGCCATTTATTTTAATGTGTAGTTCCTTCTCTTAGCAACACCATTTTGTTGTGGTGTATATGGAACAATGTGTTGCATTTGGATTCCCTATGTAGTGTAGTAATTTGTAAAATTATTGTTCACATATTCACCTCCATTATCTGTTCTTAACCTTTGAATTTGATGTCCAGATTTCTTTTCTACAAGGTCCTTGTAGGCCAAAAACTTCGCTCTTAAGTTTTAAGAAGTAAACCCAAGTACGTCTAGAAAAGTCATCAATGAAATTTAAGAAATACTTGCACCCAGAAAAAGAAGGAGAAGAAAGTGGACCACAAAAATCATTGTGAACAAGCTGCAAAGGACCCGAGGCATGCCAAGAGTCACGTTTTTCAAAATTGTCCCGATGATGTTTGTCGAGAACACAACCGGCACAAACACCATCTCTGCATGAAACAAGAGGAAGACAGTCACCATCTGTTGATTACATAGTTTTTGTAATGAGAGTTAGTTTAGATGACCAAACCACTCATGCCAAAGTTTGCTCAAGTCATCGCTATGAGCAATAAAAACTGATGAAAAGGATGATGACCCAAAGTTGTCAAACTTGTAGAACCTGGTAATATCATCAGTAATTCCAGTTGCAAGAACATGATTAGGATATTTTAGATCCTTGATTAGAACTTGGTGAGGTGAAAACTCTACGGCTTTACCTTTACCTGCATGACTGATTTGATATACGGATAGAATGTTACAAGAAAGACTTGGAACACATAATACATCATTGAAATGGCCACTTTCTACTTGTACTGTTCCATATCCTTCAACACTAAGAGATCTATCATCACCAACAAATATTTTCTTGCTGTTACATTCATTTAGAGTAGAAAATATGTCTCTATCCTTAGCCATATGATAAGATGTTCCAGAATCAATAAGCCACTTATCAGAAGTAGAAGTAGAATGTGTATTGAAGGAGAAACCAGAAGCAGAAAGTGCATGTCCATGAGAAGAAGAAGAAGAAGTAGGATCAATATTGATGTTCTTCTTCTTCATCGTTGCTTCTAAAGCTGTCATATTCTTGAAACATTTGGACTCATCATGACCATCTTTATCACAAAAATTGCAATGTCTATCAGTCTTCTTATTTTTATATTTTGCTCCTTTGTCTCTATTCGTAGAAAAAGTTGTTTGAGTGGGTTTCAGACCCTTATATTGCTTGTTGTTGTGGAGAGGATGTTGATTCTTGGGATTCTTGGGTTTATCTTTCTGTTGGGAAACTAAGGCTTTGTTCGAGGTACCTGCAGTGTTGATCACTCCAAGTTGTACAAGCTTATCTTCCTTTCTAATCAAAGCAGCACAAAAGGACTCAAGAGTGGGTTTTTCATAAGCATTCCCTAGAGCCTCTCTCATGGCATAAAAGGCAGATACAAACACAGAATATGCACTGCCTATCTTAGAAAGAATAAGATAGATGTAATGCTCTTCCTCCATTTTTATCTTGCATTCTTCACATAAAATTCTGAGTGTTTTAAACCTAGATAGATAGTCTCCAAGGCAAGAAAAAACACTTGGACTCAATGTCAGTACTTGATTTTATAATTTTTGTGCTCGAATAATATTGAGTTTACCAAACACAGATTCAATCTTGTCCCAAGCTTCTTCGGGATCATCAATTTCTTGGAGGTGGTATCTTAAATTAGAAGAGATGGACATTTCGATTAGTCCATGTGCTTCATCACTCCTATTAGCCCATTTGGCTTTCTTATCATCATCATTGGGTTTTTTTTCATTTCCCAAGGTAATCTGGTACAAGCCTTTACTTCTTAATAAATCTTCCATACGAGATTTCCATTGGAAGTAGCTGTTGTTGGTAAGCAAGACATTACTTGTAGAATCCATATTAAATATGTAGATAATGTGGATTTAAAAACTGAAATTGATGATCTAGATGGAAATATCTTGAAAATTTATGTGGTTTAAAAAAAACGACACTGAAAACAGACTTCCGATGTGAGAGTTATGCCCTTTTAAAAAAAGGCATAAACGGTAACCAACTGACCACGTGATAGTGTAAGTTGCTTTATGAAGTGACCCACTTTTATAAAGAGAAGTGAGGATCACTTTTACAATGAAGTTACTTTATAATATAAAAGTAAAATATTAAAGTTACTTATAGTGATTCACTTTTATACTTGAAGTGAAATACACTTTACAATTTTAGCATGAACTTTTTCAAAAAAGTAACAAAAGAGAGACTTGAACTCAAGACCTGTTACTTAATAAGACCAGTTTTAACCAAATGGTCTAGCAAAACATATTGTAATGTTTAGAAGGAGGATTGTTGTTGTTGTTGATGATGATGGCCATGGAAAGCGTGCTAAAAAAAAACTCTTTTCACACAAGAAAAAAATTCCACTTCTCGATGAAAACAACGGTTGTTGTTGTTGAATACGGCCTTGGAGAGCGTGCTAAAAAAAATTATTTTCACACAAGAAAAAAAATTTGCTTCTCGATGGCAACAAGGGTTAGATATCGATTAGCTTACCCGGAAGATGCACCTTTTCCTATATGTTTCTGATTTTCCGAGATCACACAGGGTGCGGGGCAAAGAGAATATGCAAATCTAAAAGAGTAGCAACCCAGAAATAAAAAAATACAAACCAAAATAAAACTTTGTAGAAATTTAAAAAATGTGTGTTCAGGCTTTATACCTTCGGATCTGACTGTAATGGTCGTATCTTGGGCAAACGGAAACCTTTTCGAGTGAAACGAAAAGTGTTCCTGAATGAAACGAGTGCTCCAGATGCAATGGAATAGTCCTCTCATCCCATAAATGTACGAAAATGACATAAAATGGAGATGAAGAAACTTGGCTTCACGATCTCGATCTACAACAGGAGCGGGTCTTCAAACAGGCTCTAATACCATGTTCGACAACACAGTTATTCCAACAGAGGAGGAACACCTTCAGTAACCACTCACATAACCAGATCAATGATCAACACACCAATTTTTTCACGTGGTAAAACCCCTAAGGGGAAACATCCACGGCCCCAACTAAAGCGACCACTTGGAGCAGTTTATTAATGCAAAAGAAAAAGATTACAGAGAGATTTTACAATAGAGTTTCTCAAAATCGATCATCGGCAAATGACCCTCCATGCTCTTTAAATATAAATCATGGACCAATCGGGTGTTAAGCCACAGATCAATGGTCGTTAAGATCGAGGAGAGTATGAACCGTCGGATCACTCTATGTCGGGAACATATCGTGACCATCGGATTTCCTAACTACAAATGCATACTAAAGAAACACACTAAGAAACACACTTTTACCTAATGAAACACTAGACCAAGTAGTGTTAAATTTGGTAGCATTGACATTCATTCTCCAATGAGAGGCCATATGGGCCACCCTAAGGCTAGCCAGG
Source organism: Picea engelmannii (assembly GCA_009831015.1). Lineage (NCBI taxonomy): Eukaryota > Viridiplantae > Streptophyta > Pinopsida > Pinales > Pinaceae > Picea > Picea engelmannii. The sequence goes on along the minus strand of ML777217.1, from coordinate 668,290 downwards.
GAGATTTGGAGAATCAACCAGTCTTGTGAGGTATTGACAAAAGCCAGGGGGAATGTACAACCTCTGTGAGTCAAACCAAAAGTTAGCATGAACAAGATGCTATGTGAGTCTAATGAAAAATTCAGGGGGAACATACAACCTCTGTGAGCATGGACAGTCTAGTGCAAAATTCAGGGGGAAAGTACAACCTCTGTGAGCATAGACAGACTAGTGCAAAAGTCAGGGGGAACATACAACCTTTGTGAGCCTAGTCAAACCTTGTGAGCCATGAACAAACGTCAAGGCATCTAGAAAAAGTTAGGTTGAATATAAAATTCCTATGAGCTAGAAACAAACGATATTCATAATATTGCCAATGATGTAATTGTATTGATCTAGTGTGTTGGCACATTTAAATATTATCTGCCATGAAGAGAATTTTGAATTGCCTTGTCAAGAGTTGTAACGAAAGTCTTGAGTCTAGTTCTATGTTAGAACTAAAGTTTAATGTTGAGTTGCAACTAAAGTCTTGAGTCTAGTTCTATTTTAGTAATGTTGAGTTGCAACTAACGTCTTGAGTCTAGTTCTAATTTAGAACTAAAGTGTAATGTTGAGTTGCAACTAAAGTCTTGAGTATAGTTATATTTTAGAACTAAATTGTAATGTTGAGTTGCAACTAAAGTCTTAAGTCTAGTTCTAAGTTTGAACTAAAGCAAGTCAATCTAAAGTCTAGTTCTAAGTTTGAACTAAAGTGTAAAGTTGAGTTGTAACCAATCTCAAGTCTAGTTCTAAATTCAAACTAAAGCATGAAGTTGAGTTATGTTTAATGCATGAAATCAAGTTACTATTTTGAGCTTCCCCTCTTAAGCCTATATAAGAAGAGGTTGAACCCTCTCTTCAACATAGTTCTCCAACACAATTTTGAAACACAGTTTTCATATGTAGGTTGAGGGTGAAGCAATAGAGGAGCACATCAGTGATAAAGAGGCAGCATATCAAAGGTGTATTTCAGAAAGGTATGGTAAGTCTTTATTAGGTCAGAGTCATCTTGGCAAGCTCTTTGAGAGAAGAACATTCATGGTGGATATTTGTAAGAGATATTACATTATTAATGCAATAAAGGAATATTGTTTGCTGGGGTTTTTCTCCCTATACAGGGTTTCCCCAGGGTATATGTGTTTTTGATATGCATGTTTACTTATCTACATAATTATTTCTATTCGATTATGATTTGGAATTGTTGAAATATATTAAGCTAGAATCAAAGTATTGAAGAAAATAAAATAATTAATTCGCATAAGAAATCAAGCTCATAATTTAACATGGTATCAGAGCTTAGGGTGTGTTAAACGTGTTGAAGTGCAGCAGCAGGTACACATAGATCCAAGAAAGCTTGATTAAGTTTCCAGTGTGAGGACCATGGAATCCTCCATTTCAGTCAGGGTCAAAGATAGGCTCGAAGGAGCTACCAACTTTAATGTGTGGAATCTCTATATAACAAATATCTTGCAAGAGCATGATCTTGAGAAGTATGTGAACACAGTGGTGGAGGAACCAATGAATAATGTAGGAAGAATGACTTTCAGGAAGATTCAAGCAAAGGCCAAGTGAATCATCTTTGACTCAGTCAAAGACAATATAATGCCTGCAATGACTTTGTTCATGACTGCCAAGGACTGTATGGATACCTTGGTGAATCTGTATTAGAAATGGCGTCCAAGTCAGAACAGGACACTTAAGCACAAGATTAAGTACTTGAAGATGCAGAAAGGTGAATCAGTGGCATATTTTTGTTCCAGGATAGCTCAGATCAGAGATCATCTTTTGATCGCAGGGGTGACAGTGGACGATGATGATTTAGTGCAGGCCATTTTTTACGGTCTTCCTTCTTCATGGGAGACATTCTTATCCAATGTAAGTGGGAGAGATATTCAACCCATGTTTGAGAGGTTATGGCATGATTGCCTCCAGGAGTAGAGTTGCACGGCTACCAAGAGTGAGCCAACAAAAGAAGAGTACTTAGTTTTAGCATCAAGATTCAAGGGAAAGAAGAAAGGCACTTTCCAGAAAGACTCTTAGTGGAATCCAAACACCAAAGGTACATTCAAAGGCAAGAATATTGATACATCTAAGATTAAATGCTTTAGTTGTAATAAGTTGGGTCATTTTGCTAAAGATTGTTGGTTTAGAAAGAAATATCCTAGGAAAGGCAAACATCATGCCTCAATTGTTGAGGATGATGAATCCAAAAGAAATCAGAAAAGTCCTTCTAATGAGAAAGAAAATATGAAAGAATATTATTTGGTTTCTGCCTTATCCAATTCAGTTTAAATGGGCCCGAAAACTTGGTTAGTAGACAATGGTGCATCAAAGCACATGACAGGGTACAAGGAGATCCTCTCAGATTTTGAGACAAAATATTTTGCAAAGCAGGTCGAGCTTGGGGATGAAAAATGTTACAAGATAGAGGGAGTAGGCTCTATCTCCTTTATATTGGAATCTGGAGCTAGGCTTCATGTTGATGAAGTATTATATGTTCCAGGACTCAAGAAGAATCTACTATCAGTTGCAACCCTTGAGGACAAGGGATATTGGGTGATATTCAAGGACAAGAAGGCACTACTATGGGCTAACGGTAGCTACTTAAGTACAACAGAACCCATTGGAACTCGTAGTGGAGGACTGTACATCTTGTTAGGATAGTTAGTTCAGGCATTGGCTCATGATGTGACTAGCTCCAGCAAGTTGTGGCACAGAAGACTTGGACATATTCATTACAAAGCTCTTCTAGATCTACAGAACATGGTATGTGGCATGCCCTCTATTTCTCTTAGTAAAAATGAAATTTGCAAGGGATGCATGCTAGGTAAAAATATAAAGAAAGCATTTCCTAGTAGTGACAATAGAGCTTAGGGCATCTTAGATCTGGTTCATTATGATGTATGTGGTCCCATGTCATCTCCCTCACTCAGTGGTTGTTTGTATTATGTCATTTTTATTGATGATTACTCAAGAAAATGTTGGATATATTTTCTTAAAGCTAAAAGTGACACATTTGATAAATTCAAAGAGTATAAAGCCTTTATTGAAAAGCAGACAAGGAAACACATCAAAATCCTTAGAACAGACAATGGAGGAGAGTTTGAATCAGGGATGATTTTAAGGATGGAAATTTATTTTAAAATTTAGAAACCTTGGCGAATCTTTCTAATCCTTCATATGTCAACTATAAATGTTTGGCGATATTTTTGTAAAAATAGTCAAATTTCTAAGTATTTTATATAGTTTTTATAAAATTTTGGCGATTGTTAAGGTAAAATAATTTTATCCTATAGAATTTGGGCGAATCATTTTTAAAATAGTGAATCTCGTTTTGGAAAAACCATGGAAAATTAGCCCATGAGAGAAATTTAGCCCCTAAAATCATCCATGGTTTGAATCTCTTCAGTTTGAGGATTTCTGCAAGTCAGCAAGAATCAAGAGACAGTTGACTGTGCCATATAACCCTCAGCAAAATGGTGTTGCTAAGAGGAAAAACATGATTATTTGTGAGGCAGCGAAAGAAATGATGTTTGACCAGGATCTGCCAAATTATTTATGGGCAGAAGCTACCTCCACTGTCGTGTCTATTTATAACAGGTGTCCTCATGCTATTTTGAAGGAAAAGACTCCTAAAGAAGTCTTCTTAGGGATCAAACCTGAAGTAGGGAATCTAAGGATATTTGGATTTCCTGTGTATATTTATGTCCCTAAGGAAAAGAGGACAAAGATGGAACCCTCATGCAAGAAAGGGGTGTTTGTGGGGTACAGTGAGAAATCCAAGACTTATAGGATGTATGTACCAGGTCAGAGGCAAATAGATGTAAGAAGATATGCGACCTTCCATGAGGAATTCATATTTAAGAAATCCAGAGAGATTCAACAGGATTCAGAAGCAGTTCATCCAGCTTCACCCTCTTTTGAAATGAAGAGTCGGATGATCAGAGGGAGGAACCTCATGAAGGGCCAAGTGATGAGCCCCTAGAACCTGTTGAAGTGTTAGAAAGAACTCTTGAAGAACCTCCAGCCAAAAGGAAGCCAGGGTGGCTTAAAGAAATAGTGCAGGAATCAGAAAGGATAGTTGCTCCCAAAGGAACTTTCAGGGAAAATAAGAGGCATCATAGGTTTGGAGGATATGTTGCACTGATGAGTAGCATTAGTGATGTCAAACCTTCTTCATTTGAAGAAGCAGATAAATTACAAGTATTGAAGGATGTCATGCTTGAGGAATACATCTCTATTATAAAGAAAAATGTTTGGGACATTGTGCCAAGGCCAAAAGACAAATCAATGGTTTCTTCCAAATGGATCTATAAGATCAAACATGTAGCTGATGGAAGTGTGGAAAAGTTCAAAGCAATATTTGTAGCCAGAGGCTTCACTCAGAAAGAAGGAATCGACTACGAAGAGACTTTTTCCCCTGTAGCCAAGTATACCTCCATTTGAGCTATTATTTCTTTAGCTTTCGCACTTGGTTGGAAGCTACATCATATGGATGTAAAAACAACATTCTTGAATGTAAAGATTGAACCATATGTCTTTGTGGAAAACTAGATGGTTTTATACTGCATAACAAAGGAACTCATGTAAGCAATCTAAGGAAGGCCTTGTATGGTCTTAAGAAGGCACCCAGATTTTGGTATGACAGGATTGATGGCTTTCTTAAAATCCTGGGCTTTCATAAAAGTGATGTTGATGCAAATATATACTTGAAGGTAAGAGGTAACCAACCTATTATACTAACAATGTATGTTGATGATCTCTTTCTAATAGGATATGAAGGGCTAATAGCCTGGTGTAAGAGGGAGCTAACCTCAGAATTCGAGATGAAATACTTAGTCTTGATACATTACTTCCTAGGATTGGAAGTGTGGAAAAGACAAGGATAGATATTTCTGGCACAAGGAAAATACACAGTGGATGTACTAAAAAGGTTTGGTATGGTGGATTGAAAATCCTTGTCTACTCTGATGGTTACCAACCTGAGGAAGCTACATGATTCTGATACAGGTTCATATTTGGTGGATCCCACCATGTATAGGTAGTTGATTGGATCATTGATGTACATGATCCACACTAGGCCAGATATATGCTATGCAGTGATTGCAATGAGTCAGTTCATGAATGAACCGAGACAGAGACACTGGATGGAAGCAAAGCACATATTGAGATATCTCAGAGGGACCATTACTTATGGTCTGATATATACATCCAGTGGTGGTTTATTTCTGCATGGGTATGCAGATGCTGACTGGGCAAGAAGCCTAGTGGATCGGAAGAGTACTTTCGGATACTGCTTCAGTTCAGGATCCGTTATGAAATCTTGGTCAAGTATAAAGCAGGGATCCATTGCATAGAGTACAACAGAGGCTGAGTACATTACAGGAAGTGATGCTAGCAAGGAAGCAGTATGGCTCAAAAAATTGGTTTATGGGTTGTTTGGTGACAAGCTCGAGACGTCGGTGGTTCATTGTGATAATCAAAGTTGCATAAAATTGATAGAGAACCTGGTATTTCACGACAGGTCAAAACATATTGACATGAGGTACCACTACATCCGAGACTTGGTCTAGAAAAAAACTATAAAGTTACAGTACATAGCCATGAGCGAGCAAGTAGCTGATATCCTAACCAAGCCTCTGACCTCGAGACAGTTTGTGCAGCTAAGAGGCAAGCTTGGTGTGGCTAAGAATGACTCCCTCACTGAGAGGGAGTGTTAAATTTGGCAGCATCAACATTCATTCTCCAATGAGAGGCCATATGGGCCACCCTGAGACTAGCCAGGGAGATTTAGAGAATCAACCAGTCTTGTGAGGTATTGACAAAAGCTAGGGGGAACGTACAACCTCTGTGAGTCAAACCAAAAGTCAGGATGAACGAGATTCTATGTGAGTCTAATGAAAAATTCAAGGGGAATGTACAACCTCTGTGAGCATAGACAGTCTAGTGAAAAAGTCAGGGGGAACGTACAACCTCTGTGAGCATAGATAGACTAGTGCAAAATTTAGGGGGAACATACAACCTCTGTGAGCCTAGTTAAACCTTGTGACCCATGAGCAAAAGTGAAGGCATCTAGAAAAATTTAGGTTGAATATTAAATTCCTATGAGCTAGAAAAAAACGATATTCCTAATATTGCAAATGATGTAATTGTATTGATCTAGTGTGTTGGCACGTGTAAACATTATCCACCGTGAAGAGAATTTTGAATTTCCTTGTCAAGAGTTGTAACTAAAGTCTTGAGTCTAGTTCTATGTTAGAACTAAAGTGTAATGTTGAGTTGCAACTAAAGTCTTGAGTCTAGTTCTATTTTAGAACTAAAGTGTAATGTTGAGTTGCAACTAAATTCTTAAGTCTAGTTCTAAGTTAGAACTAAAGCATGTCAATCTCAAGTCTAGTTCTAAGTTCGAACTAAAGTGTAAAGCTGAGTTGTAACCAATCTCAACTCTAGTTCTAAATTCAAACTAAAGCATGAAGTTGAGTTATGTTTAATGCATGCAATCAAGTTACTATTTTGAGCTTCCCCTCTTCCCCTCTTCAACCTATATAAGAAGAGGCCGAACCCTCTCTTCAACACAGTTCTGCAACACAATTTTCATATGCAGGTTGAGGGTGAAGCAATAGAGGAGCACATCAGTGATAAAGAGGCAGCATATCAAAGGTGTATTTCAGCAAGGTCTTGTAAGTCTTTGTCAGGTCAGAGTCATCTTGGCAAGTTCTTTGAGAGAAGAACATTCACGGTGGATATTTGTAAGAGATATTACATTATTAATGCAATAAAGGAATATTTTTTGTTGGGGATTTTCTCCATGTACAAGGTTTCCCCAGGGTATATGTGTTGTTGATATGCATGTTTACTTATCTACATAATTATTGTTATTCGATTATGATTTGGAATTGTTGAAATATATTAAGCTAGAATCAAAGTATTGAAGAAAATAAAAGAATTAATCTGCATAATAAATCAAGCTCATAATTTAACAAGTAGATCTTAACTAACTCATAAGTGTCTAAATATCCTAACAGAGGTTAAAGTCAAAATCAGAACGTCAGTTGGTATCTCTGAAAGTTTTAGGAGTGATATAGGGGTCAAGCAAGGGTGTCCATTGTCCCCTACCCTTTTTGGTTTATATATAGACAAACTTGAAGAGTGGTTAAACTTGCAAGAGGGTGATGGTGCTCTTTTGGGTGAGTTTGTGATAAGGCTTCTCTTGTATGCAGTTGACCTTATTCTAATTGCTAAATCTCCTTCTGGGTTGCAAGAGCACTTAATTTCCCTTGAGCACTTTTGTAGTACAATGGGGATGCAAGTCAATACTAGCAAGATGAAAGTGGTGGTTTTCTCTAGCAAAAGAAAACAAAATCATAATCATCATAAGTTCTACTTTGAAGGAAACACTCTTGATGAAGTGGCAGATTACAAATACCTCGGAATTGACTTCAACAAAAACCTTAGTTAGGAAGGTTGTAGAAAGAAAATAACTTTGGGAGGTAGAAAGCGTTATATGCTTTCCAAAATAGGTGCAGAGAGGCAGAGTTATGGGATTGGAAGACTATGAAAACTCTTTTTGGGCTTTTAGTGATCCCGGTGGTTCTCTATGGTTGTGAAGTGTGGGCCAGCAGTACATCTAACTTACAATGGAAGCAACCTGAGAAGATTAAAAAATGCTTGATTACAAACAAGTTTAAAATTAAAAGGTCAGTTCCTTATGATATCATGTTGAGTGAAATGGGGGTTGCTCCTATTGAAGCAATTGCTATGGTGTGTCTCATAAGATATCTAAAAGACATTGAGCAAATGGAAGACGTTCGGTGGCCTAAGGTCGTCTTCAATGACATATTATACAAAAGAAACAAGATGTGGATGTGGTAAAATATTAAATGGATTAGTAAATGGGATATTCACTTGAACAGGTGCCCTACAAATAGTAAAGAGATAAAGGATTTTGTTATTGATAGGTTCCATAAGCGATCCTAGGATAAAGGGCTAGGGAGAAAGAAAAAGTATTACATTGAAGAGTTTAACCCCACTTACAACCACCATAAAAAAGTGTACATAGGGGCCAATATATCTTGGAGAACCAAAATGCTTATTGCTCAATTAAGAACTAATTCCCATCAACTCTGTTGTGAAACCGAGCATTGGAAAAAACCAAAGGAATCTTGGGAAGAAAGAGTGTGTATGTTCTGCAACTCCAGAAAAGTGGAAACAGAAAAACATTAAATTTTAGAGTGTGAAGCTTTCAAATACAACAGGGACAGTTATGCGAGTATTTTAACAGCTAACTCTTGGAATAATTTATTCAGCGAGGGGACTGTGGAGAAAGTGGGAGAGCTCATCATCAAGCTGAACAAGAAAAGGACTGAAATGCATAAATCGGTGTATGAGGCGATATGTGCCATAGGCTATTGTTAGCCGCGTGGACATTAAAATTTCTTCTTATTATTATTAATCAACCAAGTACCATAGATAGTAAAACATACTACTCCAAGATGTTAAAGGTACAATATTTCATAAACTCCCATTAATTAATAGGAAAAATAGTGATGTGTAAAGACAGTGTAACGAAAGATTTACTACGAGTTCGTTGCACAACTAAGAAATTAAGAACCCCGTAAGGAGGTGAGGACTAGAGTTGGAAGGAGTATCGACGAGATAACACTTCGATCGTTTGGGGCATTGCATTTCTGCTACAATAAGTTTTTTTTTTTTTTTTTTTTTTTTTTTTTTTTTTATATCAAGCATCTGCACAGGTGGTATCAATGAGATACCTTTGCACTGGGTTTAGAAAATTGAAACAAATCTAGATTTATCATAAATAGGTATGAATGCATGTTCTTTACAGTTTAAGAGGAAGAGTGTAAGCTAAACTATTGGTGAAAAGAAAAGTTTAAATTAACAGAATATCCATTGGTAAGCTATTCCTTAAGTAAAATATAAAGCGCTGATGTTTTCCTATAAGTGCATGCAGATTATTAATTGCATCGATAAAAACAGAGTCAATCGATTCAATCAATAATCCAGACTTGGATTTGCAAATGTTAAATGCAATGCATAACAAAGTAATTTCTAGATACTAAATATAATAAATTGACCTTGGAATAGTTGGATATGAGACGATGAAATATAGCATAGAAACTCATATTTGTATTGCGCATGAAATCTATAGCCATTCTAATTCTTATAGTAACCTTATATAGAGACACTTTTAAATTATCAGGCTTTCAACTACACAGATAACAAAATTTTGTATATGACAATGAATTGTAATTTAAATATATACAACAGAAATTTTCAATATTTTCTTTTATTCTTTCAGTTCAGAGTTATATCAATTCTCATAAGGTAAAAACAATATTGAAATAAAATACCATAACAATAACACTAACGTTGATGAAGAATGATGTTGATGATGAAATCAACTTGAACTTGCGCCTAAATCCTCCACTTTCCAATCCAGGAACTTCACCGGTACCTCCCAGACAATGCTAGGGGTACTCTTCTTCCCCTGTAGCTCCTCGAGCAGCAAAGGGGCCACACAGAGTAAACTAGAAATAGTAGCTCCAATATTTCCTCGCAAGGAAGAGTTTCCACTCTTTCTTCAAGCTTGGTATCCCAACTCTCACAAGTAAAACATAGTCGACCAAAATTTTGGTAGCATAACCTTGCCAAGAATAAGTGAATCCATTTCCCATATACACCATTTGATTCATAGAAATTTTCTCAGTGACACATGTCCACATGCACAATTAATTAACTTTTTAATTAATTTAAATAGGATTATTTACCCACACACTTGTCACTCTCTCCCCAAGATGCACAAGTAATTACTAATTTTATTTTATTTACAAATTCAATTTCCCTCACATTCCCTAATGTGTTCCCTATTTTTGCTCTTGGGTGTCCCTTTGTTCCCCAAATTCTCATTTAAAGAGTGTCTCCTAACTATATATTAGTTAGAGTTGGAATAGGAGTCTTCTTCTAGTTATACTAGTGGTAGCTTGACTCTAGATACTATTCTATGTGTACACCTATTCTCTCGTATTTTATTTCTTTCTATTTTAAAAAATCATTTTTATTATTTTCATGGACACATGTGCAACTTATCCAATCTTTAGATTTTATTCCTCTTTTTCCTAGAGTTTGATTATTCTCCAATATTTTAACTTATGTCATAATTCATTTAGTCCCTTAATTAAATTTAGACTTAGAGTTAGACTTTTATTGGGCTTATAATTAATAAATTCATTGTTTAATTAATTATTTTAATCCAATAAGGTCTAATCATCTAAATGTTTTCTAGGCCACCCAAATTTATTGACTCAAGTTTTTAATTATGCGATGTGCCCTTCAAGATGCACCTTCGTGCTCCAAGGGTGCCACTCGCCTTTGACTGGTTTTTGGAAGTTGTTCGACCCTTTGGAGTCAACACTCCATTCAGTCAACCTTGTGAGAGACTAATGGATTCTAAGGAATGCGGACTTCAACTTATTGCACGCCCCTTAGAATCTTTGTGAGTGACTGTCTCATTCCTCCCTCATGACATCATGGACCTCTCAAACTAGGTTATCGTTAACCTACAGTTCAGACCACGACGGGAGTGCTAGTAGGCTGTGACAAGGATGTCGCCACACCTCTCCCTCAATGTATGGTTTATGTGCATGGACCCTCTACTCCTTATGTGATTCATATTAGCAAGCATCGTCAAGCTTGCATCCACTAATAATAAATGTGTCAATAATCCATATACATAAATCATATTGTAATCAACCATATGTCACAAGTGCATAAAATGAAATACTCAATAAAAATAAAATTTACTCCTTGACTCAATCTGAAGTCCAATAAATTCCATTGATGCCATCAGCATCCATAACCTATCGTGTGTCTTGTCCACTCAAGAAAACTCATCAATAGCATCTGCCAATATATATACATACACTAATCCATAATTGAAACGAAATCACAATGTACCATAATCGGATCACTTGCACGCAAGTATCTTCAAAAAATAAATCAATAAAAGTGTGCTCAGTAGAGCGGGATGTTTTACAAATTATGTGGACAAACTATGTTAGTGACATTTTATATAAATAGAGATCATAAGATCTCATTTTAAAGAATAATTCTCCCATATTGGAGAGGTACTTGGACTAAAATTTTCGCTATCTTTAGCTATTACTCTCTTTTTCTCTTGTGTATGGCTACTTTCTTGGTTATATGGTTGATGGAAGTGATGCACTAGCCTTGGAAGGCTCTTCTTTGCTATTGTGGTGGTTTATCTTAGCATTTTCCTTGAATTGGTAAGGATTTTTTGCATTGTATTATCATTTTGTTTCAAGAAAAGGTTATTTTTCTAAAGTTAGGTGGGAAGTATAAGGGAATACATCCCCACCTTAGCCTACATCACTTTATGATTAAATTTTATTGGTTTAACAAGGGTTTGGTAAGAGAAGTATAAGTGCATACACCCTCTTAGCCTAAACCCTAGCTAGGGATAATTTCCTTGGGGAGTAAGAAGATTTACACCCCCAAGGAAGTAGTACCTTTAGATCTTTATTTTCTTAAGTCCATTAACTCAATCATTAAAGGAACTAGTCATCACTTGTTGCATTGGAGAAATAAAATTGTTGCTTTGGGAAATGTGAAATTTCATGATTTTGAAGTTGTTCCTAGCGGAATCAAATCTATGTTATAAATGCTTACTTGAGCCACTAGGGAATTTAATTTCTCCAAGTATTTATTTTTTATATTACAAATTTAACCTACAACCATTAGGGTTTCATAAAACCCTAACCAAACTCTTCAATAACTCCTAATTTAACCATTGAAAATTGCCTAAAATCTGCCCACATAATCTATTAGGTACAACACATCTTTTGGCAAGTTTTGAGAAATTTTTAGTGGTTAAATATCTTGTTGTAATAACAAGTTTGTTACAGCCATAAGGATGATAAATATCACTGTAGTTAGATTTTTATGATAGCCTTTCTTTTTGTGCTAAAGTCTTGTTCTATCATTGTTGAGCTAAACTAGTTTTACTAGCTTGTCTCATGCTTATTCAATTGAAATTTTAGCATTTATATTGCAGCATTTATTATATTTTATGTGATGATATATATCATTTATTATTTTTTAATTTAGGGACAACAAGCTTAACTTTATTGTACACCTAACATTACTATATGCAAGTGTTGTTTTTCTTGTGTCTCGGGAAGGTACAAACACCCTTTGCAGGCATCCAAAGACTTGGAAACCTTAAACCACCCAAAGATGAGTCATCAAATACATATGTCCCCTTCCATTACTAACCTTTATGGGGATACCTCTCTTATTTCCCTTCCATCCATGCCAATCCCCCCAGGGTCACCGAGATCGCCTCCCTAGAGTGATCTAGTCACCCTCGAATTGTGGGACCTATATCGAGGTGACATTGGATATAATGTCCCTTAGTTATTGCCATTTTGGTGGTTGGGTCAGTTTTTTCCCAACCTACAACTAAGGATGATTTTAAGGATGGAAATTTATTTTAAAATGTAGAAACCTTGGCGAATCTTACAATCATTCATATTCCAACTATAAAATGTTTGGCGATATTTTTGTAAAAATATTTAAATTTTTAAGGATTTTATATAGTTTGTATAAAATTTTGGCTATTTTTAAGGTAAAATAATTTTATCCTATAGAATTTGAATGAATCATTTTTAGAATAACGAATCTTTTGGGGGGAAAAACCATGGAAAATTATCCCATGAGCGAAATTTAGCCCCTAAAATCATCCCTGCCTACAACTTGTGCAATAAAATTTTGGCATCGTTGTCGAGGAGGATTTTGAATCCTCTTCATGCCCTAATGACAATTTGGCAAGCTTCCCTCCCAAAGCATCTATCCCTTATATTTTCTAGCGACTCCATTGAAGAATGTTCCCTTTTCCACCCTTGATAAGTTTCCCTTGAAGCTTGTCTGGCGACTTCACTTTCCACAAACCCACCTTTCCTTATTTCCCCCTTTCCCTCCTTCGGTGAGACTTTATCTCACCTGGAGAATCCATTGAGATGTCCATTCGGTCAATGGAACTATGGAACCATGGTATGGACCCTCATACATAACTTGTTATGACTCCAAGATGGAATTTTTACAGTTGGAAAAGGAAAAGGATGCTAAGGAAATGATGAATCGCATAAGAGAGTTATTTCATGGCCTTGATAGTGAAGAGGTTCTTGAAGAAAAAATACATGAAGAAATTTACCAAGAAGATTTTGATGAATATATGGAAGAGACATTGGATCAAGAAGAAGCGCTCATATCTACCCTTCCATTTGACGAAGACATCCAGGCCTTTATTCTCTCGCACATCAAGAAGAGAACATGATGAGTTGTAATCCTTTTGAAGATATTTATGACACTTTTTTATGTGACTTTGGAAGTGAATAGGTCTTAAAGGAACCCTTTGACGCAATAGATATTTCTGAAAAATAGAACACAAAGCAACCTGCATTAAAAATCAAGCCTCATGTAATGAAGAGGCGATGGAGGAGCATGCCCATGAAGAGAAAACATAATCTTGATGAAGCACAACATTTTGAGGCTTCATTCTCTTTTTTCCCACTTGTTGTAGTTGAGGTTGTCCATTCGTTCTCTCGTCCTATTCATGAAGTTCAAGAAGAAACTAGCCTCAATGATGAATTTGAGGAGCCTGTTGAAGACATCCATGTTTGTACTCCTCTTGCACGTGAAGACAAAGAAATGGTCACTTTTGTTGATTTTCTTGTGAGAGAAAATTTACATATGGTTGATGAGCATATAGACACTTTCATAGAGATTGGTAGACACATGTGGGATTTTGGTCGTCTCATTTTCAATAGAGACCCATTTATGACATTGAGGGTAGCCCTCAAGAAAATGGGCTTGATTTGTCATCTACATAGGACTACTTTTCATGCATATATGATTCATATGTTTCGGATCTTGATCATGACATGATTACAGATTTATTCGAGGACTCTCAACCACTTTATTCCTCAAAATTTGAGGAATACCAGAATGTGGCCACCTCAGAGCGATTAGAGGCTCATTCTTCAAAGCAAAAGTATTTTCATATTGGATATTTTCATGAATATTTGCAGGTGAAGGGGTGGTGTTTTTCTACACCTAAACTTGTCCCTTACCTCTTTCCCTCTTCTCCAAGAGACCATGCAGTATTCTTTCGATCTCTCATTTCGTCTCATTCCTCGACAAGCAATGAGTCTTTGTGTGCAGATGAAGATAATCCTTCATCTACATATAGTAGCCCCCTTCAAAGATGGATTGATCAAGATTGTGGCTATCACTTTAGGCAACATTCCTTGCATAATTAGAGTGGTGGATATTCTTTCCCATAGAATTTCCTCCCCCCCACCCATATCCATGAGTTTCATTTCACAAATGATTATATATTTATTTATTCTCATTATCATTATGTGGTTGACTTATCTTTTTTGTTTTACATAATCAAGCACAGAGGGAGATACTTTTATGGGATGATCAACTGGTTGCACTTGTTGTATATCTTCACTTGACATCACCCATCACCTAATATTTAGGGCCCCACGGCCCCATGTAAGTAGGTAGGTCATATTGATTTCCTACATTTGCATCTTGATTGCTCATATTAGTTTAGATGCATTTCATTTTCATTTTTCTCTACTTGCATATTTATTTCATGCTTAGTTTAGAATTTAAAAAAAAAAAATGAAAATTTTATTTTCTACATTAGCTTTTATTTTGGATTTTTTATGTATATGGATGAAGGGTGAGAGCACCACCCTAGATGCTCTGATTATTTTGTCTATTTTTTGTCAGGCATGGGTCTACCAGGAGATATTGTGGTTTTCATGCACTCTATGACGAGCACATGTCCCCAAGTAGGAGCCAGATGTTATCCTCATTTTGTGGGATAACTAAGGAGATTATGTCTCGAGGCCCTCAAGTTGCAAATATGGAGTTTCGAGAGACTTCATGACCAATAGTGTCAACTTGCATAGATGGAGACCCTTCTCAACACCACAGAGGTCAGTATTTTCAGATGGCATCCACCACACATGTTGGCTTCCAAGAGGCACTAGGCATTTCTCCATGAGGTACAAGTCAGGTATTATGGTGAGTTTCATTTCAATATTTGAGGCATTTAAGTACGTTGTATCTTAGACTGCTTTATATTTCATGACATATGCTTGGACATTATGCCTTTTTCCATATTTCACCTTGGTGGTTGACATTATGCCCTAGTAAGTGGTCTTCCTCAGGAATGGGTTTACTACTAGGAACTCCCTTGAAGAGCCATTGTACCACTCCTGACCATACTTACCACATTTCATCACATAAAACCCCCATTTCATTATCTCTTGGGATTTTAGGGTGTATTGACCCAAGAAGGGCTTGCCCCTCATTCTATGGGGAGAAGGGGTTGAAGTACCAGAGGGATTTTTGTTAGGTAAAAGATAAAATCCTATATATAAACCTTCTATATTCTTCGCCCAGGGATTCCCCAAGAAAGCAATGAAATGCTTATCTATAAGAAAATGGATAGCCAAAAGAATAAATGATACAATGCTTAGAGGGTCAGTTGGAGGATAGGAGGTATCATCACGATCTATCCTATCATGATCATGGGTATCTATTGGTATGACATTACCATCATTTGTTCACCAAGCCAGGGTAATGACTCTCAGTTGCATGGCAGAGAGAAAGGGGGTCTCATCACGATCCAACCTTTTCATTTCCACAAGGTATTTGTGAGTGACATTGTCATTATTTGGACACCACACCAGGACAATGGCCTTCAAATCATCCTTTAAACATGAAAGAAACAAAGAATGGAAAAAAATGGACTTGGAAAAATTGCATTGCAAACAAAGGTGCCACACACCATCTACAAAGGCACCCATGACTGAGACACTACAACCCCTTGCATGTCATGAACCCCATTTGCATTTAGTCTTGATGCTTAACCACTTCATGCACTTTACATGGCTTAGATATGGATCACTTGGGAAACAATCCTTGACCTAGGAAACATCTACCCAATAGGACCCCTTGTCAACCCTCCCATATCCAAGATTGGAAAGTCGCATAATGTCTTTGAGAACTTGTTTGATAAGGTAATATTTGATGCATGTGCTTGGGTGGCTCATTTATTAATATTATTTACTCATAATGATATTTTGACTTGAGATCCTTTGAGGGCATGCTTATTTGTCTTTGCAAGACCTAGTTGGTGGACAGTTTTGGAGGAACAAACCTAGCTTAGGCCTCCATTTGGCTTGAATCCCACAGGTTGGATGCTAATGTTCTGCATGTCAGATGAGAAATATGAACCTTTGGAAGCCTAGAATATGACTTGAGAGACATGACCTATCCCTCACATGCCAAACGTTTTTCCTAGAATAGGCAAAACGTCATCTTTTGGAGGCTCGACGTTATGCTTGAGGGGCTTGAGGTGGTGATGGATACACATGGAATTTTTTTAAGGGAGAAACCCTTGTATCATGAAGAAGAAGTTTGGATTGGAGACACATGGCCTTTGGAGGCCCAAACCTACCATCTTCAACTCAATGTTTGGCCTAGACATTCCAAAACGTCCCACCTAAAGGGGTGATGTCACTCTTAGGGTTTTCATTTGTGAAAAAAGTGAATTTAAAGATGAATTGTTTAATATTATTTTTGTAAAGGGGAAATATTATGGCTGTTGACCCCTAATCCTGTGGTTTACCCTAAAATTATGTGGACAAATGATGTAGGAGAATCATCATCAAAGAGTGAGTGGAAGACATCTCAGCACACTAGCGCGCATTTTGAAATTATTTTGAATTTAAGAAGGGCATATCACACAAATATCTTGAAAAGAATGTAATTAAAGAACATATTAAATGTTTAGGAGCTAAGCCATCACATGAGATCGATGGGGAATGTGTTTTCCTTTAATGTAGTAGATTGCAGTACAAAATTTGAAGAACTTGCTCTTATCTGTCTGTTTCAAACATTTATTGCAATAAATCCTTAGTTGTTAAAATCTTTTATTTTGATAGGATAGTACTAAGGTAGTCGGAGGGAAAATATATATGAGCTCATCTTGTATAAATAAATGTAAGGTATGCCCGAATGAGACTTTTGAAGATTATTGTAGTTGTTGTTGTTGTTGCAATTTAGTTGAAGAGTATTGTACTTGAAGGTTATTGTAGCCAAAAGATAGTTGAAGCTTATCAGAGTGTATGAGCCTATGTACATATCATTTGGATGAATATAACAGAGAAGCGTTGTTCCAAATGTTTGGTGTTGTTGTTACTATGTCTATCTGAATGAATGAATCGTAGGCTTTATGTTAATTTCAATTTGTTGTTATTACTTGTTCTTATGTTATGAATGAATTTACATGGTTGAATGTATGAATATGTGAGATATTAGATAAGTTTCAATTGTTTCTCTTCTTTGATCATGTGCAAGGAGTGCATAGTGTCTGCAAGGTGTGAATTGACAGAGTCTATTTCGACTCAGGATCTTAGAAGAGATAATGTGAATCTTTTGTATGGAAGGAGTGCATAAGTGTTCTCAAGGTATGCGTCGACAAAGTATTTTTTGATATAGAAATCCAGGAGGGATAGCTTGAAGGTGTGCATAGGAGGAAATGTGCTTAGATTCATATTATTCAGGAGGAACAATTGAGATGTATAAGAACTGTTGCAAGGAGTGCACAGTCACCCATCAAGAGTTAAGTTGAAGGAATCCTGTCGCAAGGAGTGTGCAAGGTTGATACTTGGCTAAGTATCGAAGAGGTCATTCTAAGAAGTTCAGAGTGTCGAGGAGGAACAAGTCCAAGAGAGATAACTTAGAGATTTGTATTCAGAGAGTGCATATTGTCTGCAAGGAGTGTGTCGATTAAGTCTTTTGGAATCATAAGCTCAGGAGGAGTAACTTAAGAGTATTTACAGAAGAGTGTGAAGAATTGTCGCAAGGTGTGTGCAGTTTTCCACAAAGGAGTTAATTCATGGAGGAAAGCCTATTGCAAGGCATGCATAGGATAAATTTCGACTAAGTGTCGAAGAAAACTCCTTGAGGAGTTAATAGTTCAAAGGGGGAACAAGATCAAAAGAGGTAGCGAGAGAGAATTATTTAATAGGGAGGAGCCCTATAAGATTCCCCAAATTAACAAGAAAGATCCATTCAGAAGGAAGTGGGATCATTTCAAACCATCAAATCTAGGTGAGTTGCATGGAGGATAGTCTTGAAGTCTTTCGACACTTCGTAATTCAGAGGTTTGAGCATGGTTTAAAGAGTGTGGATCACAAAGTCCCCAAGCCATGAAGAAATCCTAGTCGTTGGTTTCAGCAAGGATACATGGTAGAATATTGGAGAGTTCGAAAGGTAGAGCTACGGAAGTGTTGCATAGAGAAAAAGGTCGATTTTTGTGAAGTCACGAAGAGCGAGGAGATATGGATCGTTGGATCCAGAAATGGCACGTGGCGAAGATCCACGATCTTTGAAGGAAGATTCCTTCGAAAGAAAGGTGAAGGCAGAGTATCCAAAAACTTCCGAAGGCCGATCTAGTGAAGGATGTTGTGGCCGTTGATTTGAAGTGGACATGTGTCGTCAGATCGCAGAGGGAAAATTTTAGTCGTTAATTGTTGGAGCACGTGGCAGTCGATCTACCGCTTCGGATATGAAGCGCTTTGGGAGGAAAAGGAGTTGGAACATTCTGAACTCCCGAACGTCGAAGTCTGAAGTGCCTTTCAGGGTTTATCCCCGGATCATAGCCTGAGGTCACATGTGGAGAGGGGCTAGCAGAAGGAACTAATGCATGTAAATTTAAAGTCTAAAGAGTGCTAAGAAAAGGGCCTATGAGTTCCATACAACCTACGCCTAAGGTGATAAAAGGGCCTGTGTTAAACATAATTGGGGGCTAACAGGGTCCCAAGGAGATAATTTGGCTCATCCTTTTGAAGATCCTTGGTCGGTAGGTCACAGAACCCCGGGAGAGAAGGGGGGGGTCCTACATCAAGTGGTATCAGAGCTGAAATTTACTTGCGGATAGTAGGAAAAAGAGAGAGGAGACAAAGGAGATAGTTTGATATCATCAAGTGGTAGCTATGTAAAGGAGAAAATTTCAGCACAATGCCACCCAGAAGATGTGCAGAGCCACCTGTAGCAAATCGAGCTATAGAAAGGGAGATAAGAGAACTTCGTGCAAGGTTGGATGTTATGGAAACAACACAAAGGAGAGCACTTGATGCTAGAGACATCAGTGATGCAAGGAACGAAGAAGTAGAAGGTGTCTTAGAGGATGTTGCAGAGGAACGCCTGTTGAAAGTGGTTGTCAATTTGGGAGCTAGAGCAAAGATAGACATCCCGATGTATGAAGGAAATTTAGATGTTGAAGAATTGTTGGATTGGATAAGGTCAATGGACAAGTACTTTGACTATGAAGACGTCAATGAGGAGAAGAAGGTGAAACATGATGTCACCAGATTAAAAGGACATGCAACGTTGTGGTGGGATGAACTGCAGGATGACAGAAGATGCAAAGGGAAGCAAAAGATCAATAATTGGGATAGAATGGTAGCCAAATTGAAAGCTAAATTCATACCCAAGTACTATCAGATAAATTTATTCAGGAATTTGCATAACCTGAGACAAAAGGGAATGATAGTGAAAGAATACACAGAGGAGTTCTACAATCTAAACATTAGTGTTGGACAGAGAGAAAAAGATGATGAAAAATTTGCTAGGTATATGAATGGCCTGAGATATGAAATCTAGGATGAAATTAGCATGATGATAGTAAGGACAGTGGAGGACGCTTATAATCTTGTGATGAAGGCAAAGGAGAAGTTGGCCATAAAACAGAGCTAGCGAAGCAGAGGAAGAAGTATAAACAGAGGTAAGGGAATTGTTCATGATAAGGCACATAATCCCAAGGTTGAGATTGAAAAACCACATAGTCACTCAGAAAGAGAAGGAAGTTCTTGAGGGATAAAGTATGGTGGAAGAACCTATTTCCCTAGAGGAAGAGGAAGAGGCAGATGAGGAGAAGTGAAGTGTTATTCATGTAGAAAGACCGGGCACATGTCTTGGGAATGTCCCAAGAGAAAGAAAGAAGGAGCAGGTGAAGCTCACATTTCGGAAGTGCAGAAGTGGAATGTTGAAGAAGAAGGTGCAGAAGATGAAAAATCTTTGATGATGAAGAAGGTTCTTTTGAAGTCAGAGCCAGAGGTTGAAAAACCAATGCAGAGGAACAATTTGTTCAGAACTTCTTGCAAGACTAAAGATAGAGTATGCAAGGTGATAATTCACAGTGGGAGGACTGATAAGTTAGTATCCACATATATGGTGGATAAATTGGAGCTGGAGACAACTGCACATCTGAGTCTGTATAGATTCTCATGCTTGCAGAAAGGACACCAAGTAATAGTGACTAAACAATGCCTAGTCGAATTTAAGATAGGCGGATATAGGGATGAGATTTTGTGTGATGTGATTCCCATGGATGTATGTCATGTTTTGTTGGGGACACCATGTTTGTTTGACATAAATGTCATTCATGATGGGAGAAAAAATATGTATACCTTGGAGAATAATGGTAGGACACACATGTTACTGCCAATTGAGGAAAATAAAGTAAAGGAAGAAGCCAACGCAAGTATACTTCTCATGAGTGGGAAGGAAATCCTGAGTGAAGTTAAGAAGGAACAAGAGATGAAAGTTTTTGTAGTGAGGAATCCCAGAGCCATCCTTACAAGTACTTCTATGTATGATTTGCCTGACGAAATTCAGGACCTGTTAGAGAATTTTGTTGACATAGTAATGGATGAGTTATTGATCTCTTTGCTACCCATCAGGAGTATCAACCATCACATTGATTTAATACTAGCAGAGAGTCTTTCAAACAAAGAAGCATACATATTGACACCTCAAGAGAATGAGGAGGTAAAGAGACAAGTACAGAATTTGATGGACAAAGGATTAGTCAGAGAAATCTTGAGTCCATGCGCAGTACCAACTATGTTGAGTCCGAAAAAGGATGGAGGATGGAGAATGTGTATAGACTCAAGATCCATAAATAAGATCACCATCAGGTATAGATTTCATTTACCAAGGATGGATGACTTAATGGATTGTTTGAGTGGAGAAAATCATTTTTCAAAGATAGATCTGAAAGGTGGATATCAGCAGATAAGAATGAGAGAAGGTGATGAGTGGAAAACAACCTTCAAAACAAATGAAGGGTTGTATGAATGGATTTTTATGCCATTTGGCTTAACAAATTCCCTGAGTACTTTTATGAGGTTGATGAATGAGGTATTAAGATATTTCATTGGTAAGTTTGTGATTATATATCTAGATGATATATTAGTCTTCAGTAAAATTGAAGAAGAGCATTTGAGGCACTTAGCATTGGAGATGAAAAGATTGTAGCGGGAGAAGTTGTTGATAAATTTGAAGAAGTCCTCTTGTATGAATACAAAACTCATTTACTTGGGTTTTGTAATATCTTCAAATGAATTGAATATGGATCCATAGAAGGTGAGAGAAATCATAGAATGGCCATCGCCAAGAAGAATGTTTGAGGTGAGAAACTTCCATGGATTAGCAAGTTTATATCGGAAGTTCATTAGAAATTTCAGTGGCATTTGTACACTAATGATGGATATGGTGAAGAAGAGACACAAGTCTTTTAAGTGGACAGAAGAAGCTGAGGAAATTTTTCAGATATTAAAGGAGAAAATAACAGAACAAACGATTATGGTCTTGTCAGATTTAGGGAAGACATTTCAAGTAAGATGCGATGCTAGTGGAGTAGAAATTGGAGCAGTCTTAAGCTAAGATAATAGGCCTATTTCATATTTCAATGAGAATCTTAAGGACACTAAGCAGAAGTAATCCACATATGATAAAGAATTTTATGCAATAATTCAAGCCTTGAAGAAATGGAGGCACTACCTTGTTCTGATGGAATTTGTTTTGTATAGTGATAATCAGGCTTTACAATTCATAACCAGACATGAGAAGTTAAATCAAAGACATGATAAGTGGATAGATTTTATGCATAATTTCACTTCTGTCATTAAACATATTTTTGGTAATGCTAACAAGGTTGTTGATGCATTAAGAAGGAGATGTCTAATTCTGCAGGAATTTCAAGTGAAAATCTTAGGGTTTGAACACCTTAAGGAGATGTACTGTGATGACCCAGATTTTAAAGAGGCATATGAAGCATGTGCAAATCATGTGCTTAGAAACAGAATCCAGTGGAAAGAGTATCTGATTCAAGATGGATTGTTGTTTAAGGGTTTCTAGTTATGCATACCAAAATGCTCAATGAGAGAAAATCTATTGAAGGAAAAACATAGTGGAGGTCTAGCGGGACATTTTGGGCATGACAAGACATTTGCACAGCTGAACAGTTCATACTATTGGCCAGGTATAAGGGCAGAAGTGGAGAAATTTGTAAATAGATGTAAGATTTTCCAGTATGAAAAATGGAAGAGACAGAACACTGGATTGTATCAACCCTTGAATATTCCAGATAGGCCTTGGGATGCAATAAGTATGGATTTTGTGTTGGGATTGCCAAGGACATAAAGAGGAAGTGATTCCATATTTGTGGTAGTTGATATATTTTCAAATATGGCACACTTTATCCCATACCAAAAGACTAATGATGCAACACACATTGCAATTTTTTTTTTAAAGGAGGTTGTGAGACTTCATGGGTTTCCTAAGAGAATTGTCTTAGACAGAGACACTAAATTTGTTGGTCAATTCATGAAAACATTGTGGAAGAAGTTGGGGACAGAATTGTCTTTTAGTTCATCATATCACCCTCAAACGGATGGATAGACTGAGGTGGTAAATTGGAGTTTAGGAAAAATTTTGAGGAGTCTCGTCACTGAACATCATAGCCAGTGGGATCAAATTATTTCACAAGAAGAGTTTGCATACAATGACTCACCAAATAGAAGTACAGGAAAGAACCCATTCTAGATAGTATATGGGATGAATCCAAGAGGAGTATCAAAATTGAGAGATCTAGAGTAAATGAATTCAGAAGCACTTGAGAAGAAGACTTCGTTGCATAAATGCAGAAGCTTCATAATCATATCAAAGAGAAGTTGCAGAATAGTAGAAGAGAATACAAACGCAGAGTTGATCAACATAGGAGAAAACTTCAATTTGAAGTGGGAGATCAAGTTCTAACACATCTCATGAAGGAAAGGTTCCCAAGGGGAACATATAAAAAATTGAAGTTGAAGAAGATAGGATCGTGCAAGATACTAAGGAAATTTGATGAAAATTCTTATGAGATAGAGCTGCCAGAAGATGTGGGTATATCACCCATATTCAACATTTCAGACCTGTATCCTTACAGGGAATATGGCAGAGGATCAGAAGATCATAAACAGATCCAGTGGGAGAAGAAGATGCATGTAGCAGAAAAGCCACAGATGGAGAAGATCGTAGATCAGAGAACTAGTAAGAAGACCAAGAGAAAGACTTATTTTGAATATTTGTTAAAGTGGAAAGGACACCCAATAGAAGATTCTAGTTGGGTAAATGAAGCAGATATTCAGAAGCATGGAAATATAGTGCAGGATCTCATGGACAAGAGTCCATGATTTTTTGTCCAGAGGAGTATGATGTAGGAGCATCGTCATCAAAGCACGAGTGGAAGACAACTTAATGTACTAGCGCACATTTTGAAATGATTTTGAATTTAAGAAGGGAATATTACACGAATATCTTGAAAATATTGTGATTAAAGAACATCTTAGATGTTTAGGCGCTGAGCCATCGCATGAGATCGATGGGGAATGTATTTTCCTTTAATGTAGTAGATTATAGTACAAAATTTGAATCACTTTCTCTTATCTGTCTGTCTCAAACATTTATTGTAATAAATCCTTAGTAGTTGAAAGATTTTATTTCAATAGGATATCACTAAGGTAGTCAGAAGGAAAATCTCTATGAGATCGTCTTGTATAAATAAATGTAATGTATGCCCAAATGAGGCTGCTAAAGATTATTGTAGTTGTTGTTGTAGTTGAAATTTAGTTGAAGAGTATTGTAGCCGAAGGTTATTGTAGCCAACAGACTGTTTAAGCTTATCAGAGTGTATGAGCCTATGTACATATCATTTGGATGAATATTGTAGAGAAGTGTTGTTCCAAATGTTTGGTGTTGATGTTATTGTGTCTATATGAATGAATGAATGGTAGGCTTTCTGTTAATTGCAATTCTTTGTTATTACTTAGTCTTATGTTATGAATGCATTTACATGGTTGAATGTATGAATCTATGAGATATTAGATAAGTTTCAATTGTTTATCTTTTGCAAGCCTGTGCAAGGAGTGCATAGTGTCTGCAAGGTGTGCGTTGACAGAGTCTATTTCAACTCAGGAGCTCAGAAGAGATAACGTGAAGCTTTTGTATGCAAGGAGTGCATAAGTGTCTGCAAGGTGTGTGTCAACAGAGTCTGTTTTGACTCAGAAATCTAGGAGGGATAACTTGAAGGTGTGCATAGGAGGAAATGTGCTCAAAGTCATATTGTTCAGGAGGAACAATCGATATGTATAAGAACTGTTGCAAGGAGTGCACAGTCACCCATCAAGAGTTAAGTTGAAGGAAGCCTCTTGCAAGGAGTGCACAGGGTTGATACTTGACTAAGTATCGAAGAGGTCATTCTGAGAAGTTCAGAGTTTCAAGGATGAACAAGTCCAAGAGAGATAACTTGGATCTTTGTATGCAGAGAGTGCATATTGTCCGCAAAGAGTGTGTCGACAAAGTCTTTTGGAATCATAATCTCAGAAGAAGTAACTTAAGAGTATTTATACAAGAGTGTGAAGAATTGTCGCAAGGTGTGAGAAGTTTTTCACAAAGGAGTTAAGTCATAAAGAAAAACCTATTGCAAGGCATGTATAGGATAAATTTTGACTAAGTGTCAAAGAAAACGCCCTGAGGAGTTAACAGTTAGAAGGGGGAACAAGCTCAGAAGAGGTAGCGGGAGAGATTTATTCAATAGGGAGGAGCCCTATAAGATTCCCCAAATTAACGAGCAATATCGGTTCAGAAGGAAGTGGGATCGTTCCAGACCTTCAGATCTGGGTGAGGTTCATGGAGGATAGTCGTGAAGTCTTTCGTCACTTCATAGTTCGGAGGTTTGAGCGAGGTTCAAAGAGTGGGGATCGTGAATTCCTCAAGCCGCAAAGAAATACCATCCATTGGTTGTAGCGAGGATACATAGTAGAAGATTGGAGAGTTTGAAAGGTAGAGCTCCAGAAGTGTTGTGTATAGAAAAAGGTTGATTTTCGTGAAGTCACGAAGAGCGAGGAGATATGGATTGTTGGATCCATAAGCCGCAAAGAAATACCATCCATTGGTTGTAGCGAGGATACATAGTAGAAGATTGGAGAGTTTGAAAGGTAGAGCTCCAGAAGTGTTGTGTATAGAAAAAGGTTGATTTTCGTGAAGTCACGAAGAGCGAGGAGATATGGATTGTTGGATCCATAAATGGCACGTGGTGGAGATCCACGACCTTCGTAGGAAGAGTCCTTCAGATGAAAGGTGAAGGCAGAGTATCCAAAAACTCTCGAAGGTCGATCTAGCAAAGGAGATTATGACCTTTGATATGAAGTGGATGTGTGTCATCAAATTACAGAGGGAAAATTTCAATCATTAATTGTTGGAGCATGTGGCGCTCGATCTGTCGCTTCGGGTGTGAAGTTCTTTGGGAGGAAAAGGATTTGGAATGTTCGGAAATCCCAAACACTGAAGTCTAAAGCGCCTTTCAAGATTTATCCCCAGATCATAGTCCAAGGTCGCATGTGGAGAGGGGCTAGTAAAAGGAGCTAGCGCCCACAAGCTTAAAGTCTAAAGAGCGCTAAGAAAAGGGCCCATGGTTTCCATACAACATGTGCCTAAGGTGATAAAGGGGCATGTGTTAAACCGAATTGGGGGCTAACAGGGTCCTGAGGAGATAATTTGGCTCAGCCTTTTGAAGATCCTTGACCGAGAGGTCACAGAAACCTAAGAGAGAAGGGGGGGTCCTATATCAATAAACTATGTTAGTGACATTTTGTATAAATAGAGATCATAAGATCTCATTTTAAATCATAACTCTCCCATATTGGAGAGGTAATTGGATTCAAATTTTCGCTATCTTTACCTATTTCTCTCATTTTCTCTTGTGTATGGCTACTTTCTTAGTTATATGGTTGATGGAAGTGACGTGCCAACCTTGGAAGGCTCTTCTTTTCTATTGTGGTGGTTTCTCTTAGCATTTTCCTTGAATTGGTAAGACCTTTTTGCTTTGTATTATCATTTTTTTCATTACAATCTTGTTTTGTTAGAGCTAGGTGGGAAGTATAAGGGCATACATCCCCACCTTATCCTCCATCACTTTATGCTTAAATTGTCTTGGTTTAACAAGGGTTTTCTAAGAGATTATAAGTGCATACACCCTCTTAGACTAAACCCTAGCTAGGGATACTTGCCTTGGGGAGTAAGAGGATTTACACCCCCAAGGAGGAAGTACATTTAGCTCCTTATTTTATTAATTCCATTAACCCAATAATTAAAGGCACTAGTCATCACTTGTTGCATTGGAGATATAAAATTGTTCCTTTGGGAAACGTGAAATTTCATGATTTTGAAGTTGTTCCTAGTGGAATTAAATCTCTGTTATAAATGCTTTCTTGAGCCACTAGGGCGTTTCATTTCTCCAATTATTTATTTCTATTGTTACAAATTTAACCTACAGCCATTAGGGCTGCAAAAAACCCTAACCAAACTCTTCAATAACTCCTAATTTAACCGTTGAGAATTGTTTAAAATCTGCCCACATAATCTACTAAGTACAACACATATTTTGGAAAGTTTTGAGCAAGTTTTAGGGGTTAAATATATTGTTGTAATAACAAGTTTTTTACATCCATAAGGATAATAAATATCACTGCAGTTAGATTTTTATGACAACCTGGATTTTTGTGCTAAATTCTTGTTCTATCATTGTTGAGCCAAACTAGTTTTACTATCTTGTCTCATGCTTATTCAATTGGACTTTTAGCACTTATATTGCAACCCTTATTGTATTTTATGTGTTGATATATATCATTGATTATTTCTTCAATTAGGGACATCAAAATTAACTTGTTTTTCCACCTAGCATTACTATATGCAAGTGTTGTTTTTCTTGTGTCTCGGGCACGTACAATGATCCTTTGCAGGCATCCAAACACTTGGAAACCTTAAACCACCGGAAGACGAGTCATCAAAGCCATATTTCCTCTTCCATCACTGACTTTTAGGGGGATACCTCTCTTCCTTCCCTTCCATCCATCTCAATCCTCCCAGGGTCACCGGGATCACCTCGCTAGAGTGGCCTAGTCACCCTAAAAGTGTGGGACCTATATCGAGGTGACATTGGGTATAGTGTCCCTTAGTTATTGTCATTTTGGTGAATGGGTTGAAACTTTCCCAACCTACAATTTGTGTGATAAAACCTTCCATTTCAATCATGTGGGATTGATAGGTTGCTTGTTGATTGTCCATGGTTGCATAGATCATTAGCATGCTTCTTCCCATGTACTCTAATGTCTCCTTTTGCTTGATTTTATTCATAGTCTTAATTTTATCTCCTCGGTGAGGAAAATATTTATACATGTGATATATTTCACATCCCTAACACTTTATGGGTTGTTTTCTTGGCCTCTTTCCCAAGGAATCTATCATTTTATGATCATGTTGAGATGGTTTCCCTTGTTGATATGCTTGAGATATATTCCTTATGAAAGGTGGCTTGAATCATTTCTTTTGATCCAGATTGTGTTTCTTCTTGTCATTTTTTCCTTTTGGAAAGTTGGCCTTCCTCTGTTCTTCTTATACAAATACTTGTCTTTACTTATGGCTTCTTCTAAATTGCCTAGTTTATCGAATTGAATTTTATCCTTGTAAAATGATGGCAGTACACTCAGAAACCTCGGAATTTCAACCTTCTCATCCCTGATGAAGCTCAAATACCTAAGAAGTTACAAGAATTTCCTTTCATATTCATACATGGTCATGTTCCTAAGTTTGAGTTCAAATAACTTTTTCATTTTCTTGTCATAATATTGCTCTGACAAGTACTACTGCTAGAAATATTTCTTGAAGTGATTCCAAGAATTTATCTTCTAATTAGGGTGCTTGACCTGCTTCATCCGATCCCACCACATAGATGGATTTCCTTAAAAGTGGTAGGTTGCAATTCAGGATTCTACATTTGATGAGTAATCATGC
Organism: Picea engelmannii; assembly: GCA_009831015.1. NCBI lineage: Eukaryota > Viridiplantae > Streptophyta > Pinopsida > Pinales > Pinaceae > Picea > Picea engelmannii. Next base: position 639,967 of record ML777217.1, on the reverse strand, counting down.
AAGTAGAAATATTTTTTCATTCCCAGTAACCATGCTTCTGCATATTCTCCTTTCTTGTTCTCTCTAACAAATAATGGTGGCTTGATCTTCCTTAGCTCCCCTTGCAAGCTATCTGACCCATGTCTCATCATATTATGTCTAACAAGAGACACACTTGGGATTATTTCTGACCTTATATGTGCATTAGATCTTCTAGTCAATTTCCCTAGGGATTGATGATGTTTATGCCTACTAGTACTCCTTGACTATCTAGATCCTCTATGATCATCCCTCTTATCATAAGATCTAGATACTTCCACTTTCCTTGCACTAGCTTCCTACTTTGTTCCTGAATATTTTTTGACTTGATTTTGTAGCATATTTAGGATTTGTATTATCTTCTCATGGGATTTCATATTCTTTTTATTACAAACCCTATATCTCTGCACTTCTCTTTGTAGGATTCTCATAGTTACAAGTTGTTGCTCGTCTCTGCTTCCATTAGACTCTGTCTCATCATTACCCATTCTAACATGTATACCTATGATTTCTTCTTCATGGTTGTAAGACCCTTGAAAATCCTCCATATCTATAGTTCTCATATAGAAACTAAAGTCTATTTTCTTGTATCTCTAATTCTGCAAGAATATGCATGCAATAATTGTTGTTAGAATTAAGCATATTGAAAAATATTTATTAATTAGATTACATATTAGTATTCACATCAATTTATGAATAACACAATGCACCAAGTCAAAATATGATTCCTTAAACACATTCTTCTTCGAAACAACTCTCCAACAACTGTACTCATGCCTCATTTTGAGTTCTGAGAAAACAAATACAACATTCACAAGCTGCAATTCTCCACTGACTTACTACTACAGAATTTACTTTATTACTTCTGAGGAATTTTAGCACCCAATTCAAAATTATGGTTGGATCGATGTCTTCTCCCCCTCAATACCTTTCCAATGACAATTTTTTTGCTCAAATCTGAGCTCTAAGATGAAAGTTTTGGTCCAGAGAAGTTTAGACTGTTTTTCCCAATTTGTCCATGTATGCTACATATGTATTATTTCTCTTCTTGCACATTTTTACATACTTAGATCCAAAATATGTTTCCATTGTTGTCTTCAATGGTTCATAACATTTCCACAGATTTCTCTTGTGCCTCAAACGAATTTTTGAGCAATTAGTTATGCCCTCTAAAAGTAAATTGGCGTCAGAATTTTACCTTAATTGTTCCACCTATAAATTTCTCATACAATCTTTGTTTTTCATTCAAAGCAGCTCATTGTAAATCTCTCTTTGATTTATTTTATTTAAGTTGTAGAGACAAAGTGTACCAAAGGTACACTCTATTGTCATGGATTTTGATTAACTAAAAATGTCGTCTAGGCCCTCAAAAGTGACTATTTTTACTACTATAACATATGCAAGTTAATGACCTTTGAAAATAACAAAATTTCATATAAAAGTGACTATTTTTGCTGCTATAACATCCCTTCAATCTATATTGTTGATATAAGATCGAAAGAAATATGGACTCTTGATTCACTCTCCATCAAAGATTTCTTTTTGTAAACCAAACTTTCCCACTAATCTCCCTGACGCCCAATCATTAGTCATCAACCATTTCTCTTCGCAAACCAAATGTTTCCCACTAATATTTTCAATCCTCTATCATCTATGATCGACCATCGGCGAATTCCTTTGATGACTATCTTAGTTATAGTTTTTTCAAACCCCAACCATTGACCATCGACCATCTCTTGTCCGACGTGGAAACTATGCTGACGTATCATGACACATGGATGTTGACATGGCATGACATGTCATCCTAAGGTTTCAACTTGGTTGACATGGCATGACACGTCATCCTCCTCTTTTCTTCATCAACAATCGACAACTTCTCTTGGAAGAATTAAAATACCTCACTAAATCTGTCGACGACAGATCATCGACCATAAAAAATCAGAGATTTCATTTAGACACATGAAACCCTCGCCAAATTTTGTGGATCCTTGATCATTGGCCATTAGTGATCGAATATTTCTCTTGGATGAACCAAACAGTTTTCTTGTTTTGTCAATCTGACCATCAGTCATGGTGAATTCTATTGGTGAACTCCAACACTTAGAAATTTTGGCCCAATACCTCGACAAATATGAGTCATTGATATTCCATTCAAAATGATATTGATTATTGATTTGCTCCAACCTTCCAAAATAAAAAATTTAATCCAAACCATCGATCTATTTCATTTTCCCAATTGTTGAAAATGAAGCTCGTTCATTGATCTAGTAGCCTTCCCAAACTTTGAAAACATTAGAACTTTTTAAATTTATTAAGATGAATCTCAGTCATTGATCTCGAGATCAAACATGATCTCAGTCGTCGATTCATCAAATTCTCCCTAGCTCTTCGGTTACCATTAAAACATGAAATTCAACCTTGTGTGTCGAATCTAACTTTGCAATCCAGTCGATCGATGCCATTAAACCTATTATACAATTCTAGGTTATTTAAACTGTTATCACTCTGTAATTTTCTAGATTGTATGATAAAACCATAAAGGTAACCCTTTGAAACCAATCTTTAGTTGAAATTTGTCCCTTTCAGTCAGAGAGGGATCTCTCAGCAAGTTTGTTTCCCAATGTCACTTCAATAACAACTTGAAATGAAACACAGTGGCCAGATTTGAAATGTAATGCGGTTTCCTTCAAAATATAGTTGGTAGGACGGGGAAGCAAGGACCATTGGGCATGGATTTAAGAGATTGAAACTATCAATTAAAATTATCAATAATTGGTGAATAAGCATATTTATAATAGAGGCAAGAAGACAATGATCCCAAGGTTTTTAAAGATGGTTGTAGTATAGTGGAGGAATGAAGATTAATATCCCATCACACTTGAAGCATATAACACTGGATGAATTTCAAATGTAACTTTAGAAGGATGAATGATCCAGGTGGATATCGGTGGCCACCCACCTTTTCCAACTGGCTCAAAACAATTTTCTAGCAATTTTGACAATTTACTATTTTTAGCAATTTTAAACTTTCGGGGCCATTTTGAGGGCTTAAATGAAGTTTTTTCGGGATCGAGCTTCTCAATGATATTCAAAAGCATGATTGAGTCCCCAAAATGAATCTCCTCGACAATATCTTTCCAACATGCTATCATACGCCTAAAACAGAGATCGTATGCAAAAGTTACGACCTCGGGAAATTGATGTACTAACTTACCCAAATGGGGCCCACATGACTTTTGGCGCTTCATCTCCTAGGGTTAGGTTTTTGGATGTCTAGGGTTTTTGGCATTCTGTTTTATTGTAAAAAGGCCTTCAGAGCCTCATTGTAATCATCTTCTTGTGAATGCGAGTAGTCGTCACATCTCTTCCCAGAGATAAGATGCCACCATTCTAGCGAGTCTTTCACTCTGTATTTTTACAGTCTCTGTACATTTCTTTCATTAATATAAATCTTGTATTATTGTATTACTGTATATATGTATTTATGGTTGCATCTCTGATACATTTATGTTATATTATTGAATATCTTTGTGCATTTCTTTATTATATCTGTGCTCTCATTTCGTACCAAAAATAATCCAGATCAATACATAAAATACTCAAAGCATGAACAATGATGAATTTTGAATCCTTTTAAACAGGTTTAGAACAAGAAGAATGAACATTCAAATGAAAACAATAAGAATAACATACACATGAGAAAAAACACAAAACTTGGAAAACAATTGGCACATGAATCTTTGTTGCAAAAATACTTTGTACTTCTCTATTGATCTTTATTTAAAAGAAGAAGAAATGTACAATGCACAAGAGTCTCTCTTCTCTCCCAGGTCGATCCCCCTTCTTACTCATAAAATTTTGTACCTATAGGAAAAAATGCTTTAGAAATTACAATAATACATAAACTATATGGTTAATAGTTGCATAATCAAAATAGAAAATACATGATTATCATAAAAAAAAATTGTCTTCAAACTGATTCCAATCTCCTCGTGCCAACTGATAGCCTTGATCTGAGATCCTGCAAATACTCCAAAAAAATTTGGACAAAGTGTCGCCTTGAATGTTGGCTAACTCTACCAAATGTTCTAAAAATAGTTGATGTGCTATAGAGAGCATCTCTCGTTGAAAACTGAAAATCTTATCCTTAGGAAGATACAAGAGACAACTCACCACCAAAAGCTCATGAATATCTACTACAAAGTAGGGCCAAAATCCCTTGCTAATTTTCTCCATGAAATATGCATTGCATGTTTCCACTTCATCCTTTATCTATTGACTTTATGCCTTCAAATCTGGGGCTGCATCACATCTTTTTCCTTGAATTCTCCAATTGATCATTAAATACTAATTTTTCTGTTAAATATGTTGAACATGCTTCCTGAAAATGTGGAGACAATCTTTGATCCCTTAAATTTCTTTGCCACCAGTTGAAAAACCCCTGCCTCCATGAATGCCACTTTCTAACTTGAGAGGTACCAAGTGTCAATTATTATTTTCCTTCAATCAAAATAAATAATCCTTCCATTTTTCTCTTGGAGGATCCTTCATCAGAATGATATGACTGACCTTGACGAGCATAGTCATGTCATCCTTGGGAACAAATAAATGTTCAACCTTTGCGCAATAATTTAATCTCTTCTTCATACACTTGAAGTTTCTCATTTTCAACAGGCATGGCGATTGCCAGGAAGGGTGACCTAAGCTTGAATGAAACAACTAAAAAGACACAATGTTGGGCATTATTTGCAGTGCATAGGATTTGACAGTTTGTTTTGGCATGCTATGGTTACGTTCCAGCTCATCGATTTACCAATTCTCATTGACTAAGAAAGTGCCTGTGACCTGTAGCTGATTACCCTTGCAACAAACCATCTGTGGAAACTATCTCTGCATTTGGATTGGGTCTGTGCATGGAATAAAATGATTTTAATTTATCTCTGTCATTTGAATGCAAATGGCTCCAAAAAAAACTAACCATCCAAAAGAAACAAGCAATGATCAAGCTGAGACTGCTTGAGCAAAATCACAAATCGATATCGATTCATCTTCTTCTTTTGGTCAACAACTGGAACTTTCTATGACATACATTTGAAATGAATTCTATGACCTATTGACAATGGGCACAATTAATGATCTTTTAACCTTATTTAACCTTAAACCCTAATCTGATGGCTATGCATTGAAGATGCTGGCATATTCTTAGTCGTCCTCCAAAATCAATGGATCAGATTTATTGTTCATAACTTTCTTGCATTTATCAAGGCATCCGTTAACATGTTTACTTTTTAACATTTACCTAATTACATTAAAAAATTACTGTAAGGATATGTAATTGCCACGTTCCATTTATCAACCTAATGCAGCTAAACGTTTCATATTACCACAGACAGATTACCACAAACATTTTATATTGAGAGCACGGATTTTCAATGTATTGGAGACACGCATTCTCAACCGCTACCTTTCGGCGTTCTCAGCCGCGAGTTAGCGGCTGTGCTAGTATGATAACTAACTGGAAAATATACAAGCGACTTCGTAGACTTATCCTTCATCACCTTGTGTATTATTCGTCTCCGGAAACAGAATCGATGATATGCGTGTCGAACCTTGGCACCTCTGAATTCACCTTCATAACTGAACGACCCCATCTCCATACTTTTTATCCATGCATGAATGTTGGGCACTTGGCATTCATCTATCCATATTTGGCGCACGATGATCAACAAGCATGTCTACTCTGCCACATTTTAGTCATAAATCGATCCTTGAGAGATTTTAGAACTATCTCACGTTGATAAGACCCCTCTTCTCCATTGTTTCATAGCCTACAGGACGATGAGTTTTAGCAGGGAACCATTGTGTTAATTCACTTTGGTCAAAATTCTATAACCTTTGCACCCAAATTTTGGCAGTTGGCACATGACACTTGTTGCTTACAGAAAATTGGCACCTTTAATCCAACACTTGGCGGGAAGCGTTAGGGTTTCAGTCACGTTGTTGCATTTTAAATTGTATTGCTCTATGGATATAATACCACACGCAGGATGGGAACAAAAATTCTAGTATTTATAAGAGACCGAGGTTGCAACACCTTTGCACGCGTAGGACAACTATGCCCTCACGGGCTCCTCCTCCTCCTCCTCGTTGATTGGCGCTTGGTAGCTAGCTTGATGTGGCGATTGTATTTGGTGCACTGCTGTTTGTTGCCCTTGGTTTGGTGGACTTAGGATATTTGGCATATGCCTCGAGCACAACATTATCTTTTAGATAAAAAAAAATTATGCTCATGGGATACAAATAGCCTATATATATATATATCTCTTTAGGATAACCTTTCATTTTAATACAAACTTGAATATATATATATATAGAGAGAGAGAGAGATAGATAGATAGGATAACCTTTCATTTTAATACAAACTTGAAAACCCTAGAGAAAACCAAACTTAAAATTTTTGCACAAATTTCATATCATATTTGTAAATCTAGTCATCAATCATTTAGCACATTTGTTTATGTGAAGAAAATGCCATAGCAAGTGCCAAAACACTGTGAAAATTACTTGACGCTACAAAAGTGCCAAGACGCTGTGAAATATGAGTGCTAACATAAAACTCAAATTTGCTCACAAATTTGAGTTTCACTCAGATTTTTCATCGTTTTTCCCAAATTCGTCATAGATTGAAGTCTGTAACAACGAATTTGCCCAAATTCGTACCATTTCTTGATCCATACAGGTCCAGTGTTGAAATTAAGCTCTGATACCTCTCTGTAATGTACCCAGCCTTAAGTTAGATCACATCACTACTTAACGACGTAATAAAAATTTATGATACCAATTCAAAATGTGGAAATAATACACAACATGGCATTCAAGCTCATTCAATTGTTCATACTAAATAAAAACGTAAATGCAACTACTCTTAGTGTGCACAACAACAATTAAATATGTACAATATCATTCAACCATAAAATATAGATTTAAATACATTGTTTTGCTCACAGCAAGCAAAAATAACCAAGATAACTCAGAATAAAATGCACAACAACTATATCAACATTTAACATGAGAAGTGAAAGTGAATAAGAAAGTAGTGAGATAATGAAAAAATTGTTAAGTAAGAGATGAGAAGAGAAGTGAAGGGATAAGAGAGGAAAAATGGCTAAGTATGGAGATGGGGAGGAGATGGAAAGTGTTAAAATGACTAAGTATGAGAAGAGAGGAGAAAGGAGAGGGAAATGTAAGTTGAAAAAGGAGAGGGGAAGAAGGGAACACCACTTAGAAAAAATTCCATTTTTTGAAGTTCTTGCAATCTCTTTGTCGAACTTCTAAACAAAAACATGAGTATCTTGGGCATAAATACTCGGATTTTGATTCAAAAAAATGCATGACGAAGCTGAGACTGAGGGATACACTATGAATTGATAATTGTTCAAAATTTATTTCTTTTGATATCAATTTTTTTTATTTTTCCACGAGTAATAAATCTAGTTGATCAAAAATTTCGATCAACATCTAGCTCCAACTGTGGAATAGTGACCCCCTATGGATTGTTGAGAATCCATAATCCTAGTTTTGTTTCCTTCTCCATTGCGATATGGAGTCATATTCAAAATAAATTCTTGTAATTGCTCCTTCGTTGGTTCATTGAGTCATCTTCAAACATTGCCTCCATCTACCAACTGTTTTATTATGAAAAACTTTGATTGAAGAAACAAAATATGTACAAACCAGATCTACCTACCCTCTGTTACTTGAAATAAAAGGACACTTTTAAAGTGTAAGTAGACTTCCAATTGAGCCATTCAAGTATCCAACTGATTTTTGGCATGAACTTCAGAATTGGGGAACAAGTCAGGCATCAAGGAGTGAAAAGCATGCCCAAAGTATATTCAAGTAAGACTGAGTTGAATATGACCAAAATATGATTCCATTGCTTGGCTAACAATGCTTTGGAACCATGATTCAATATAATAAATTATTGGTTGCACATGATTGTTGTTGTCTTTGGTTGGATTATGAATTTTCAATTCGAAAATAATTTCATATTTCTCCTTCCCCATCTGAAACTCTCGATTCATTGGTGACGTCTTGAAATCATTTTTCCTCCATGGAATGGCAATATTTCCCATCGTTGTTCTCAAGATTAATTTATTCCACCAATTGTTCTTGTTTCCAATGCTCTTGTGACTTTTCATCATTTGTTACAACATATTCCATATGAGTATGTTGGATAAAATCTTCTTGTGCATTTGGTGCAGGCTCCTCAATTTCATTTTTTATTTTGTTGCTCAAAAGATCTTCATATGGAGTATATTAGAGGATGAAATCTCTCTCTTTCAAATTGGAATTTGTGTTTTTTTTTTTTCAGTAGTATGACTCGAAGAAAAAAATTTATATTCTTTTATTAGACTTTTCTTCCAAATCATTCACTTCATTGTTGTGTATCCATTGAAAACATTGAAAACATTTGGGATGAACTTTTGAACAAATAAAGTTTCCAACACATCTAAACAGGTAATGGTCCCAGGAAGATATGAATAGAACCAATCACGAGCATTCCCACGAAAATTTTGTGCAAATAATTGGCATGTAACATTATCTTCAGTGAGATTGAAAACATCACATGTGAATTTGAATCTAAACAGGTATTTCTCTGCATCCTATGAATTATTCCCAAAGAATGTGAAAAAAAATTCAATAGGAACATCAGACATCTGAAAATTTACTTATGGTAGATTTGAAGGGATTCTATGTAGTTGCCTCCTTCTTTGGCTAACTCTTCCTTTTGTTGCATATTGTAAATCCATTTATGAGCTTGGTGGAGAAGGCAAAGTATCTTCAAAACATGAAAAAAAATCTATGGTGGAACCGCCATGAGGATTTTCTTGATATTCGTGAATATTTCCAATGGAGTTTTCAGGTATTTTAAGAGTTCTTTCAATGGAATAGCCAAGGAGTTCATCCTCCCAAATTTTTGAAGGTTCTTGTCTCTTTTTGAGCTCATTCAAATATCTCTGAATAATATTTTTTTAAACCTTGTGCATCTATAACAAGTAGCAGTCTTCTTAAAACTTTGAACCATGGAGACTCTAGTTCTCAATCAAATCTGAAACGGATATCTTGAAAATAAATCATCCCCAGTATGATTTTCAAAAATGATTATCTAAAAGATTATTTTACGGTTTTAATTTCAATATTACAAGGATAAAATCCCCCTGCGTTTTTATAGAGGTGGTACTCTTCTTTGGTTGAAACATTGAAAGATTATTTATTTGATTATACAATAAATGAAAAGGGTGAATACTAAAGAGAAAACCCAGAAATATCTTCCAACAAAGCTTGTATATACAAATGTACAACCCTTATGTACTATTATGCAAATATACATGATTAGATCATTTAAAGAAAAGAAAGGATAAAGTGTGTCAGTAGAGATTTGTGTCTACAAGGTTTTGGAGTCTCCTTTCAACAAACATTCTTCCTTTCTTGTAAGATAAAATGAACCTGGAATATGCTATGACTTTTGCAAGATGAAGTAAAAATGAATAGGTCTTCAAAAAACTTTAAAGGATCATTTCTTTACAATCCAAAAACAATTTTGATAGGAAATCCATTTGAAATCACATGCTTTCAACTCAGGTCTACGAATCCATTAATGTAATACCCCAAAATAGTTATCTGCAGGAGAAATTAATAGCAATATCTCAATATGCCAAGTTCAATAATGTCTTGGACAAGAGAACTGAAACAATTTCAACAAGGTCTCAATGACAATTACATGAACTAAAATAAATCGCATCTACTTTTAACAAATAAATTGAAGCGTTGTTTAGAAGATTCCTTTGGGAGGGAGGGAAGCAGACAGGAAGGAAATTGCATCTTATAAGATGAGAAGAAATAACCAAGCCCTATCTAGAAGGGGGCCTCCAATTTAAAAACCCCCAAACCCAAAATTTAGCCTTCGGGGCAAAGATTTTATGGCACACAATCACCATAAATACCTCCTGGAGTAAAAGAGAGCTATGGAAGAAGTACTTTCGAGGCCCAAGTAAAATATGCCTTGATCGTCTAGCAAAGGTGGAGAAAGGATCTCCAATTTTCTCTCTGTGCCAGAAGGCTATTATACACTTTAAACCTCACCTCACTTGGATACTAGGAAATGGTAAATAAATCAATGTCTGGGAAGATTCAATCATGGGAGACCCACCACTATCCACGCAGCAGGGTCTCGGCCGACTTAAAGAATGGATGAGACTCCAGAATTTACATAGTATGTGGGACATCTCAAGTTGGGAAAATGATGAGAGCCATTCTTGGCTAAGTTGGGAAATTGCTAACATTCCCCCAGAGCTTGAAGAGGAATGGAATACGCTGAAGAACTGGCTACAAGGGAAATCCCCCTTAAATAAAAGGAAAAAAGACGAGAGGATGGGGACTGGGATCCAGACTTTACACTATAGCAGCAGGTTATCTACACACAACAACAGTTCCCCACGTCCCCCCAGATCCGACAATTTGGAAAGCCATCTGGATCTCCAAGTCAATACCGAAGATAGATATGTTTGTATGGACCATGGCACACAGAGGCATCCTCATGGGCGAAAATTTAAGAAGAAGAGGATGGGAAGGACCCTCCAGATGCCCTCTCTGCTGTCAAGAAGAGGAGACCATAGACCACCTGCTCTTAAGCTGCATTTACTCCAAGGAGGTCTAGCATTTAACCCTTGGATTGCATCCAGATACTATCTCTTTACCTCAAGATGTCAACACCCTGCTCTAGAATTGGCATTCTCTTTGTCCTTTTCAGACAACAAAAAAGGGTCAAATCTCCACCCTTTGGAGAACCATCCCAAAGTTTATTCTATGGAAGATCTGGCTCGAACAAAATAACAGGTTATTTAGGGAAGCCAAAAGTAATCAAACTCAAGTAGCCATAAAGATAAAGACCCAATTTGGTGAGAGCACCCCCTACTTCTGCAAAGCAAAGAACTCAAGGTCGTTTGAAAAGGAATAGAAACTCTAGATTGACCATCTAAATCTTAGAGATCAACAGCAGCAAACACATCACAATTCACACCGACAAGAATGGGAAATTAGGATGGAGGAGCAAGAGTTCGAAGAATGGAAAAGAAAGGAAAATAAGTATATTCTATTCTTTGACGAGGCCTCCAAAAGGAATCCAAGAGTGGCAGGTAGAGGAGGAATCCTGGTAAGCCCCACTGGACTCCCAGACATCAGATTTGCCTAGGGACTTGGCACATAAACCAACAACAGAGAAGAAGCACTGGGCCTATGGAAAGGGCTCAATCAAGCTATTATATACAACGTCCAGGATTTGGTGATAATAGGGGATTCACGGCTAATCATCCAAGCCTTAATTCTCCGCAACAAAGTCCAAAATGCAAAACTCCAACACATATTGGAGAAAATCAATATCCTCCTAGGAAAGCTTCAAACTTATCAGCTTTACCATGTCCTCCGAGGAATGAATGCTTCAGCAGACGTAGAGGCCAACAGAGGAGCCCTCTCAAGCATTGGAACCATGCAAATCAATGGAACCATGACCAGTTGGGAACTCCCATGAACGATTGGAATAGAACAGGGACACGAGAAGACAAGTGGGAAAGTCACGTCCACAAAGGTACAGGGTCAATTCCAACACATTCAACACTCAGGAGGATGTCATAAATGATGGAACTGTTCATCATTTGGTTGTTGAAATCTAGCAAGAGCCCATGCTACCCAGATCGTGCATATCGATTGGGTGCAGTGAACCTAACGATTTTTTAGTTAAAAGGAGGTGTAGGGAAGGAAGAAAGTAAGTCAGAAGAAGTCAAAGGGTGGGAAGGAAGCCAAGAAGAAGCATAGAGATTAGAGGAAGGAGAAACTTATGTAGGAGCAACAGCCTAGAAGCGGCAAGGGAAACGATGGCATCGAGCTCTGGAAGTAAGCCCACGACGGAGGAGCGGTTGGAAGCACTGGAGACAAACGTGGAGTGTCTCAAGCACCAACTCAACAACTTGGATGACTTCCTCTAGAACTTGGATGTCGATGTAGGGAGGCGCATGGAGATGCTGGAAAATGAAATCACAGCCACCAAATTCGGGCTATCTAAAGAGCTGGGGAAACTGCGCAAGGACCTCAAAGATCCAAAGTAATAATTTGAATATAGGGTCAACAACTTGGAACAACAGATGGAGCAGATGAATAAAGAATGGAATCAGGAGAGGGACCCAGGGGTGGCTCAAAGTAATTCGGCCAGTAGCTCCTAGGCCAGGAATTGGCCTTTGCAAAAAACTATGTGAGGATGGAATTTTGTATAGAAGCCTCTGCATATAGAGACTAAGTTAGAACTAATTGTCCATCATTGTTTAGTCATGCTTGACTAAATTCATATGTAACAGAACCAGTGGCTTGCCACTACTTTTCTATAATAAAATCCCATTATCCGTTACTGTCAAAAAAATAAAAAATAAAAAACAAGTAGATATTTCACTCCTTTAGACCTGAAATGTTACAAGATGACTAAATATTTCTAGAGAAAGAACTGCTAAGACCCAAATCTTCCTTTTTTTCATACATTCATGGAAGATTTGATGGAAAGAAACAAAAAGGAAGAAGATGTAGAAATAATTTTTTTAGCAGGATAATTCGAAGAATATTGGAAAGATAGAGGTTTTCTTCTTGTAGACTCTTCACCACTATAGAAACTTCTGACTCCCAACCCCCTGATAGTGCCTTCTCTTTCCTTTTTAAAATATGCTCTCAATGTTCTTGAAGTAGTTAGGGTTTGTCTTTCTAGAATTTTCCATATGATTCCTTTTTTAATTAATTATTTATTGAAGTCTCATTAATGAATTACGTCATCAATTTTTTTTCCTCCAAGTGGGACGGACTTTATCCCTTTATAAAATACATTTAATAAATTTTCAATTCCAAAACTTGAAGTTGTCTGCCTTAAACAAGAGTGGACTGTGTTTTAATTTTTTGAACATTATAGTTGATGTTTTAGCCATGGAAATCACTCTATAAGTAATCTTCATCATCCCATCTTTCCAACGAGTCTTCCTAAGCGTGATTCAGAGCTATGGATCTCAATTTATAGCCTCGAGAAGTCGAGGTTCCAAACAAATTTACTAGCAAACCATGAAAACAGAGTTGACTATTCTTTCAATTTCTAGGAGAATTATGGCCAAATTCAACCCTTAATACATGTTCAATTTTCTTCCTCGTTAAATTATCTTTCCAACAAGGTATAGTTTTCCCAAAAAAGACACCCAAATCTTCAGTTATAAACTTTTAAAGATCATTGCTTAATAGTATTTCATCAAATTTGTGGATCATTCCTAGCCCTTCATTAAAATTCTCCCTTTTAAATCCCACATGCATTGTGGTGATGAGGAGTTTAATGTTTATAATGAAAAGTTTTTCATAGTTTTCATGTGGAATAAAGGAGACTATAAAGACTTTGTTGTAGCTCTCATGCCTTAGGAAATTTAATGACTTAATAATCTTTTAATAACCCAGTTAGCATCACCCAGTCAACATCCATGCCATCACCTAGTCACTACCCAATCAACCTATGAATTCCTGACATGTCACATCCAATCACCACCCAGTCAGCTTCCATGTGTCACTCGTGGGTAGTTCCACATCATTGCTACGTGTCATTAAGGGATTGGTCCACTTCACCGCCACCTATCATTAGGAGATGGGTCCATTTCACCACCACATGTCCCAATATGGTAGGTCCATGAAAAGGGGGAAGAAACTTAGGATAGGAAATAATATTAAAAATTTAAATGTAGGGTTTGTGGAGTTAGGGGAATGTGGAGGTAAAGGAGGTAGGTGAGGGGATAAAAAATGGTAAAACGAAGAGTAAAACATGGTAAGTGTTGGAAAGGTATACAATTGAATTATGTGAAATATGGTACGTGAAATATAGAAATAACACGAATATCGAAAATAAAAAGAAAATAAGAAAGGAAAAGGGAAAATAGAAAAAGAAATTGGAAAATAAGAAGAATAAGAAGAAAATAGGAAAAGGAAAAAGAAAAAAAAATAGAAAATGAAATAATGGAAGTGAAAATGGAAAATAAAAATAAAAGAAAATGGGAATATGAACGTGAACATGGAAATGGATAAGGAAATGAGAGTAAGGAATAAAAGAGAGAAAAATGGATAAGTGTTGATTATGGAGACTAGAGTGGAAGAGGGAAAAATGGTTAAGTATGGAGAGGAGAGTAAAGAATGAAAAGTAGAAAAATGACTAAGTATGAGAAGATTATGGAGAGTAGAGTAAGGAATGAAAGGTAGAAAAATGGCTAAGTGTGGAATATGGAGACTAGAGTGGAAGAGAGAAAAATGGTTAAGTGTGGAGAGTAGAGTAAGAGAGAGAAGAGAGTAAAGAATGAAAAATATAAAAATGGCTAAGTATGAAAAGAGTATGGAGAGTAGAGTAATGAATGAAAGGTAGAGAAATGGCTAAGTATGAGAAGTGAAAGGAATAAGAGAGTAGTAAGAAAAATAAAAAATGGTTAAGTAAGAGATGAGAAGAAAAGTTAGAAGAGTATGGAGAGTAGAGTAAGGAATGAAAGGTAGATAAATGTCTAAGTATGAGAAGTGAAACGAATAAGAGAGTAGTATGAAAATGAAAAAATGGCTAAGAATGAGATGAGAAGCGAAGTGAACGGATGAGAGAGGAAAAATGGCTAAGTATGGAGATGGGGAGGGGATAGAAAGTGTTAAAATGACTAAGTATGAGAAGAGAGGAGAAGGGAGAGGGAAATGTAAGTTGAAAAAGGATAGAGGAAGAAGGGCACGCCACTTAGAAACATTTTCATTCTTCAAAGTTATTCGTGCAATCTCTTTTTTGAACTTCTAGAAAAAATCATGAGTATCTTGGGCATAGAGAATCGGATTTTGATTCTAAAAAATGCATGATGAAGCTGAGACTGAGGAATACACTATGAACTGATAATCGTTCAAAATTTATTTCTTTCGATATCAGAAAAAAATATTTTTCCAGGAGCAATAAATCTAGTTGATCAATAATTTTGATCAACACCTGAAAAACCAAAAGGATGGAATCCCCCTTCATTGATCACATCCCTCAGGCCTTTCCAATTACCTCTAGGTCTTCCATCATAGTTTAGAAAATAAATCTATTAGCTGGGACCTCAATAATTCTATAGTTGCAGCACAAATTCTCCTAGCAACAAAACACTTGCTTCTCTTAACGAATTTCGAACGGGATGTTACCCATAGGCACATAGCCTCTTTCTCCAAAAAATTGAAGCTCCAAAAAGATTCCAAACATGCCCGCAACAATTTCCTTCAAGCTTCAACACTCAAAAATCCTTTGTTGTCGAGAAAACTCCATGTAAAAACAACTCTCCATGCAAAAATGTGAATCTGTAATTCTTCTTTCCTACCCATATGAATTTCCCCTCTTCTCTTGCTTGTGTGACTTACACTCTTCCCCAAGATGATTGTACTCAAACCTCATGCTCTCAATAACTATGGGATGTGACTTTTCACACCCACCCCCTTACATGAATTCAATGACCGGGTTCTATAACACTCAACAAATAATGGAAGGTTCATGTTAAGGATAATTTAGAAAGAAATGGGATTGTATTTAATAGACATGGGTAAACTCTCCCCCTTGGAACCCTTCTCTCTCTTGTGGAAACTAAGCCCCCAAATATCCATCTGTGTCCATATGCAGCTGGAGATACATTTTATTCCTTATATTCAATTTACATCATTTACATATTACATCGCTTAGCCCTAATACATAGATTATATTTACAATGTACATCATTAGTTTGGGGTTTGAAAATGGGTATGTTACATCATTATCAAGTACAGTATGGATTCAGGAGGCCATAGGAAATGGATAGAAAATAGCGATATAAGGAAGCTCATCCAACAGCTTCAGGTAGATCCCAATCCACCTAAAAGTTATACATGGAAACAAGATACATTGCAGTATAAAGGGTGCATTGTTATTGCAAAATATTCGACCCTAAAACAATTATTCGTAGAGGATCTACATTCATCACCAATAATAGGTCACTCTGGCCTTCATAAAACCTATGAAAGAACTAAGAATTCATTATTCTGGGACAACATGAAAATAGATACACAAGTCTTTATAGCATCCTATGACACTTTCCAAAGAAACAAGGGAGAGAATGTGAAGATACCAGGGGCATTCCAACCACTATCAATCCTAACACATATTTGGACGAACATTTCAATGGATTTTATCATGGGACTCCCAAAAGTGGGTAACAAATTAGTCATCGTGGTGGTTTTTGACCATCTTTAAAAAGATGATCATTTTTGTGCCCTATATCATCCTTTCACTCCTTCCTCGGTGGCTAGGCCTTCATGGATCATATCTTTAAGCTACATGGTATGCACACTTCCATCATCTCAGATTGGAACCCCAAATTCACCAATAAATTTTGGAAAGAGTTATTTAAACTTCAAGGTACATTACTAAATATGAGAATTGCATATCATCCTCAAACTAATGGTCAAATAAAATTGGTCTATAAGTGCTTAGAAACCTATTTGAGATGATTTTCTTCTGAAAAGACACACCAATGGGCACAATGGATTCCCCTTTCTGAATGGTGGTACAATACAACTTATCATGGGGCTACCAAAATGATATTGTATGAAGTTATTTATGGCCAAAAATCCTTGTCAATGGAATCCTATGTACCATGCACCTCCAAGGTTCATTCAATAGATATAATGTTTCACACTAGATAATCCATTATCCCTATTCTCATGGACAACTTGGTTATGGAGAAAAATCAAATGAAACAATAAGTTGATCAACATAGATCTTAACATTGTTTTAATGAAGGGGATCACATGTATCTTCATATGTATCCTTATAAACAAATATCACTCAAAGATAAAGTTCCACATAAGTTAGCTCCCAAGTTCTATGGTCCCTATCAAATCATACAACGCATTGGTCACATCGCCTACAAGTTGGTTCTTCTAGCCCACTCCAAGATTCGTCTAGTCTTTCATGTGTCATGTTTGAATTAGGTTGTGGGATCAAATTGCAAAGTGTGGACCAACCCACTAGAACTTGATGAATAAAGTTCCATTTGGCTCTAGCCATAAGCAATATTGGATACGAAAGAGTGCTAGTTACACCAATGCACAATCAAGGAAGTATTGATACAATGGAAATATGTGATCGAAATATGTCACATGGGAACCGACAACAATTCTACAACAATTTCCTCACCTTCAACCTTGAGGAAAACGTTTTTTTTGAAGGGAGAGGGCATGTTAGGGTCATACCCTAACCACCTTACTTAGATACTTTATTAATGTATGGGGCCACCTTCCTTGAATAAGGTCCATTGAATAGTTAGTTAATATTCACTCATTGTAAAAATGATCATTTTTATTAATAAGGCCCAAATTATTTGGTCAACCCACATTATAAGGGGACCATAGGTAGTTAACATTATCTATGGATAGTTATATATTGAGTAGAAGGTTATGTAATGTTTTGTCAAGAATTGTTATTTTATTTGGAGAATTGTTCTTGGAGGTTTCCCCATTGAAGAGGTAAGTGAACATAGCTCTCTATTTTGATTATCAAAGAGATATTTTTTAGGGTTATCTCTCTTTTCTCTTTTGTTCTTGGGTTTTGCGCTACATTTTATGTGATTTCTTTCAAGTTTTGGGGTTAAGTACACTACATATTTTGATCTGTAATCGAGGAACTTATAATATCCCACTCACTTCACCAAAATGGATTATTTGTGTAAATATATTTCTTGTCTTTGTCTCAGCTCTATCCTTAGGCTTGTACATAAATATCTTCAATCACCTTGCTCTTCAATGACATGTAAATTCTACAACATGCTCAAGATGAATGGTTGGAAAAAGATAAAGTAGTTTTAATTCATCAGTAGAATACCATATACCCCATTCTCATAGACTCCCAAACATGATACAACATAGAAAGGTGCACCCACATCAATATGAGAATGGTTGATGTTGGAAAGGTTTGGCATTGCTCTTAAAATTATGGTGGAAACGTTAATGGGCATCTTTCCCTTTAGCAGAATGAGAGATCAAATAGCTTGGGTGGATTCAACCCAATCTATGCAATTGACTAGCGAAGGAATAAATCGACTCAATGAGGGATTAGTCGACCAACAAGACCCACGGTGAGGGATCGCTCCACCAAAAAGACCCAATCTACCCAAGAAGAACTCCAATTGACTAATGAGTAAGTCAATTACTTGGTATGGCCCGTACGGCCATGTACGAACACTATATGACCTTGTAGATGAAATAAAACATCCCAAAGGGATGTTTATTCACCAGGAAAGAGAAATTTTTGCCAACAATGTTTTAAAATGCCCAAGCATGCAACAATTCAACCTGGGAAATATTAAATCCATCCAACAATGTTTATAATTTCCCAGGAATAATGAAATTCTCCCCATACAAGAGAAAATCAACTAGTAATCAAATGAAATTCCTAGGAAAAGAGAAAACATATTTTGGGGAAGGAGAAACACTCAACCATCAAGCTAGATGTGGATGAAAAATTAGAGAATGAGCACCCTGCATTGAGGAAAGATAAAATTCCCAACAATTATCTAAACTAGATTAGAAAATCCCTATCAAGTAGAAACAACTCTGAAAAGAGAACCGTCTAATTCCAAAATCTAGATGGTGGAAAACAAGAGTTGTTAAAAGTGTATTTGCTCCATTAACCAGTGTAGTTTCAAGACTAACTTCTCAGTAAACAAAGCAATGAGTTCCTAGCTTCGTTAAATTATCAACAGAGGTATATTAAATAGTGAGTAGACACTAATATGAAACCATAACTCAATGAATCTCCCATTAACCAACACATCACAATACCCAATGGGAAAACCAAATTCGAACCAACTCAATGTATTCATATTAGCAATCTTTAGTAAGATCCGCTCCTCCTCTTAGTTCTCCCTTTATTCGCCAAAAGACCATTTTCTAATGAGAGGGAATGAGGAAATAAGGATATTTTTGGGCTAAGGGAAGGCCAACAGACATGGCTCTTCACTTCCCCTTCCTCGGTATTCTCCTCTATTATTCATTTCATTAAGTTCTCAAAAAACGTTTTTTCCTCACATTTTCATTTTTTCTTGTATTATTTGACTTTACATTTGCATTATATTTTACATAGTTTGTTGATCTTTGTCACTGCCAAATTGCATCATAGGTACTGAGCCTTACAACCATTCCTGGTTCAGATCCATTTTGGATCATCTTTACTATGTAAATCATGAAGATCCTTCTCTCCAATATGTCCCATTCTATAGAAGAGCATCTTATTTACACAAAGAGTAGGAGTTTTGTTAGTTTCATTCTTAGGAACAATGGTACTGTTACACCCATCAACAACACCATTACTCCTCGAACCATATTGCACGTATCCTTTTCAAATATAGTTTTCACACCTGCATCACTCATTTTACTCATAGATATTAGGTTTCTTCCCAATCCTGGAATATGTAGAACACTAAGAAGAATTTTAACCCTTCCATATTTAAGAAACAAATAGACCCTTCCACATTTTAATATTTTGGTTGTCGATTCATCTCCCAGGAATAAATTACCTCCATTATACTTTTC
This sequence comes from Picea engelmannii, assembly GCA_009831015.1. NCBI lineage: Eukaryota > Viridiplantae > Streptophyta > Pinopsida > Pinales > Pinaceae > Picea > Picea engelmannii. The sequence goes on along the minus strand of ML777217.1, from coordinate 620,269 downwards.
ATATTCACAAAATCATTCATTGTGAGGAGTCATGTGAAAATATTACCCTAAGTCGATCAACCATGCATTGTGATATGAGTGTGTATTTGTAGATTTCAAGTACATGTCCCCTCCTTTTGAGGTCTTTCCTTTTGTGGAACAAACATAATCAAATCCTTTGTTTTTATCAACATTTTTTTATACACAATTTTTCTTATAATTCCCAGTGTTACCGCATTTCCAACATTTCCTTATAGATTGTCTTGAATATTTAGCTCTACCTCTAGATTTAGACCTACCCCTCAAAGTCTTAATTTTATTTTTGTCTACAGGCTCATGTTTCACAAATAAGGAATCCTTGGCCATACCCTCCATGGAGTTTCTTTTCATTTCCTCTAATAACAAGGATGCAACTACATCCTCAAACTTTAATGTGGATTGAGTAGTACTACCAATTGCTACAACCAAATTATCCTAAGATACTGGTAAAGAATAAATAGGGTAATACACTTATCTTTTTCCTCCTTCTTAATATCAACAAACACAAGTTGACATAGTAGAGTATTAAAGTAATTTAAATTCTCTATCAACACTTCGTCATTCATTGCATCCAGTTTAGGTAGGAATGTGTGTTCCATAGTAGAGTGTCATCATCCATCCTAAGATGATACAACTTCTTTCAATTAAATAACTTGTTTACTAGGGACTTTGACTAATAAAAATTCCCTCACTTAACCCACAAATTATTTGTGCCATTTTATTCGAAGACATTTAACAAGACCGAACTAGAGAGACAAAGTCAAATTGTACTTTTCACTTTTATTTACAACCTCTCCTAATGTTCTTTCGATGCACCATTAGGTTTTGTACCTAGATCCATAACAACCTATTGTTCTCTATCTATAGGATCTTTAATCTTTAGCTTTCGACATGGCTCAAATATTTGACCGTTAAATTTATCAATCTTGATTTTGGAAATACTCGACATTCTCCTCCACACAAGAATCACTTCCACAAATCTCCCATTAAAATCATGTTTATCACATGTCAAAGATAAACTTACTCTATCAAGAACAAGTTAAACCTTAGCAATAAAATGCATTCCTTGAATTCAATAACCTCACTCTGATACCAAATATGAATTTTAAATCTATGCACATGAAGCAATGCATACATATTCTTAAGTAAAATATAAAGGACAACAATGGAACACACATGGTACACAAATATTTACCCTAGAAACCCTTAATTGGGAAAACCAACCTAACTTAGAGCCAAACCGATATCTTCTTCATTGTATTAAATTGATCATTCACAATATAATATTTAGTTATTCTGCAACATTTAAAACCCTAATCTACTAACTTGAATTAGATTACAACCCTATACCACCCCCATGTAAAATAAAAAATAAAAAAAGGGCTACCACTCCTCCTCACAAACCATTCTAGTCAACCCCCAAGGGGGAAAAGGAGGAGGGGTGTGGTTATTATATTTTCACATGGTGAAGTCCACATGCAAAGAATATAACACATCTCCAACAACAATCACTACAGTGAAACTATGCTCCATTTTGTATTTATCTTTATGATGATGTAAACATGAAAATAAAACACACAAATTAGTTCTTTAACTATTATGACAAGAAAAATAAATACAATAGAAAAGGCACACATTGGACACAATTTTTAACCTGGAAACCCGATAAAGGGAAACCACAAGAAATGAAGCATTACACCTTTCATCAACTTTTATTATGGAGATTGCAATACATATTACAAAGTTTCCCAAGCTTACCATGAAGCTATGAGACACAATGGTCATACACAATTCTCTACAAATGGCCTTTTTGTATGTTCTAGTAGTATCTCTACTCTCTTTCTTATACTTTGGAACAATGGGTGACTATGAAAAGTTAATGTGTTTCCTCATTTTGCTAGGTTTTTGATAACATGTATTAGGGTTAGGGTCTGAAACCTCTCTTGGAATTTCCATGACGATTCTAGAATTCTCTAATGTATTCCCATACAATACTAACTCTAGATATGTGAATTATGGTGCACTGACATGGTTACCACTTGGAAGTGCCACTTGGACCTAAACAGAAATAGGATTATTACTTAGTCAAGGTAGGTTGTAAATTTCACATATGGAATCCATTTGACAAAACTAAACCACTATAAAAAAGTTAGTGATATGTAGAATATATTAAAATGACACAAGACCTAAATCCTTGGTGTTTCGGACCTCAAAATTCCATTTCACTTATCCTTAAATGGAGGAATTACCATTTTAGGTTGTTAGAGAGGTTTGTAGAACTTGACAAAATATTATCCAAGGATGTGTCAATGTTAGGATATTTAAACACTTATGAGTTAGTTAAGATCAACTTGGTCTAATGTGTTGTTAGGTAAAAGTGTGTTTCTTTAGTATGCATCTGTAGTTAGGTAATATAACGGTCACAATATGGTCTCGACATAGAGTGATCTAATGGTTCATATTCTCCTTGATCTTAATGACTACATTGATATGTGGCTTAACACCCAATTGGTCCATGATCTCTATTTAAAGAGCATAGAGGGTCATTTGTCGATGATCAATTGTGAGAAACTCTCTTGTAAATATCTCTGTAATATATTTCTTTTGCATTAATAAATTTCTCCAATTGGCCACGTTGGTTGGCGTCGTGGATGTTTTCCCATTGGCCATGTTGGCTAACATCGTGGATGTTTTCCCATAGGGGTTTTACCACGTGAAAACATCAGTTTGTTGATATTTGATCTGATTGTGTAATTGGTTACTGAAGGTGTCCATCCTCTGTTAGAATACCTGTGTTGTCAAACATGGTATCAAAGCACATTTGAATACCCACTCCCATTGTAGATCGAGATCGTGAATATAGTTGTCGCATCTCTGGTTTCTACCATTTTTGTACATTTATGGGTTGAGAGGAATCTTCCATTTCATCCAGAGCACTGTTGGATCATGTTGTCATTGATGCCAATGGTTCGATGGATTGATTGATGTCAAGTGAGTGTTTGATTGATGTCAAATGATTGATTGATTGATGATTGATGTAATGTAATATGTATTGTCCTTGATGAGAATGCATAGATGAAGATATATCAATGAGTTGTCATTGATATGATGAAGATGGATCAATGAGTTGTCATTGATACATGATGCATAGTTGTTGTATATGATGCAGTGGTGGATTGATGCAAAGATGAATCATTATAGTCTTATCATGGTTGATAAGGTGCACAAATGAATGAACCCCAAAGTGGTCCCCTTATGGTGAAATCCCTCACGGGAAGACACTTTGCGGATTGAGTTATCCTATAAGAATGGTTGGAGGACCCATGCTTGTATGTGGAATAATGAGATGAAGATCAATGAATTTGTTGGTGAAACTATCCTAGATGGATAGTGCTTGTCATTCCATTTCCGGTGGTATGTGGAATGTCACATAACTCCTCGCATTTTGAGAGTTATGGCCTCACGAAGTTGGAGGACCCCCATATGAAGGCTTGAAGCCCCCAAGGTCAAAGAAATCTAAGTGACCTAAAATAAGAAATCATCATTTAAATGATAAAGTAAAGTGACAAAGTCAAGGTGGATTATTTAAATAATAAAAATAAGTGACAAAATCAAGAAATATTATTTAAATGATAAAGTAAGGTGACAAAATCAAGAAGGAATAAAGTATTGGAGAACTTTCTATTTATGGAAAGTGGTTAAACCTAAAATAAGGAAAATAGGTTAAGTGACCTAGAGGATGAAAGTATAAATAATATAGCTATGGACTCTTGAAAAATATCATTTTTGTGGATCAATGGAGAGCTTCTTGTGAGAATATATTTTGGAGTATTGATGGAGAGCTTCTTGTGAGAGCTTCTTGTGAGAGAATTTTTGGTGTGGATCTCTTGAGCATGATTGAAGATCTATTATGAGAAAGAGAGCGTGAGGAAGATCTCATGGACACATTGGAGTTTCGACAAGTCTGAGATCATGATGACGAAATTCTCAGAATTACAAAAAAACCCTTTTTTTTGGTGTGTGTGTGGGTTGTCTGTGTATAGGGGGCATATACGCCAGTTGTCAGTGTACAAGGTGTGTACAGTACACAGGCTATCAGTGTATAGGGAGCATACAATCGATAAACTCATGAAGATTTGTAGTTGAGCTAATGACAAGTTGTTGAAGACTGAAGTAGGTTCCAGATCTACACTCTATCGGCTCAGATCTATCACTGAGAAACTGGTATGGCTACATTATTTTCTTGATGGATAGCATTGCTTATTGTGTTGTGAATGCCTAGGGAATTCTTGGTATGGTTTCTATGATGTGGTTTATTTTGGTTGATGGAGTGAGAAACACTCTTATGATTCAGTACTGATATGATGGTTGTAGTATGTTGATTGCTTATGCATGATTGAGTAGCATTCATATTGATTGGTTGTGGAGCATGAGTAAGCTATTGGAGAGCTTGGATGTGTTGTGACTGGCTGGTGGTCAGTTTGGATAGTGAGAAATAAAAGAGAATGATAAATTGGTTGCAGAGAATCTGAGTTGATCTTGAAGAATAAACCCTAATAGCTCAAAAGGTATACGCATGTTGTAGTATTGTTTGGGAGTGTATACGCAGGATTTAGTACTTCTTGGGTGCATATACACATGGGTTGTACTACTGATAGGGTGTGTACATATGCGTGTTGCACTACCGAAAGGTCACGTACCTGTTGCAGATTGATATATGTTGAGGATTTTTGCCTCATCTCAGTTGGTGTTGAGTGTGTAAGTTGAGTCTTGCATGATAAATATGGTGTTCTTGTAGAGTTGTACTCTATTCAGTTGTTGTTGAAAAACCAAAGGATTGTAGTATGTAATAAAAAGAAAATTGTACATACATATTGTGTTCTTTGTGTTCCTTGTGGTGATGATTTGTTGATGATATATTGTTGATATATGTTGTTGATATCTGTTCACATATAACTGGTTATAAATGACAGCAATGAGTAATGAGTAAATGTTGAATGCCAACTAATGAGTTTTGTGAAAGAGGGAAGTTTTGGTAAAAAAAAGCCCCACACTCATTCACCCCCCATCTAAGTGTGGTAGGTGTGTCCAACAATTGGTATCAGAGCGGGCCTTCACTACAAGCCTTAACAAGTTTGAAGGAGATCCATAGACACACAAATGGATGATGACGTTCCAATCCTTGATGAGGAAAACTATTCTACTTGGATAATAGAGGTGAGAGTACATTTGAAGGAAATGGGAGCAACTATTTGGAAGGCATCCATTGGTGGATCAGTTTCATTGAAGAACAAGTCAAAGTTTGCAACTCAAAGGGAAGGAAAGAAAAATGATGCATTGGCTCTCAAGACCATTCTTAGTGGAATCTCAAGCCCTATCAAAGAGAGCATGGGACAATGCACTTCCTCCAAGGATCTATGGCTAAAGCTAGAGGAGACATATCAAAGAAAGAAGGAGAAGGAAGATATTGAAGATCACTCCATCAATATCATTAAAGGTAAAGAATATCCAAAAACCCTTGATTGTATTATTTCTAAATGTGATCTTAAAAACATTTCAAGTGAAGATAAAGAATCAAGTGATGATAGAACAAAGGAAGATCTTGAAGACATTTCAAATGAAGGTAAAGAATTATGTGTTGATGTTGGCAAAAGGAAGATCGTGAAGATATTTCAAATGAAGGTAAAGAACCCTAAAAAACCCTTGATTGCAATGATGAATATGAATTTTTCTCTTCAAGTGAAGAAGAAGATCTAGAAATAGTTTGTGTAAAGTTTGATGGTATTTATCCCATGAAAAGAATAGAAGAAAATCTATTAAAACTTCAAAAGGAAGTTGAAGAGGGTTTATATAGATATAGAAGTGATCATTATTATATAGACTATAACTATCTTTCGGATAACACTA